>OZ017738.1:355549296-355896796 GCA_963969285.1 Odontomyia ornata | reverse complement strand
TCCCTAAGAATGCCTCTGATGAAATTATAGGCCAGATTTATAAAAACGTTGGTAAGTTAACTTCCGATATTTATTTTTTGAAAGGAATGCAATAGCGGCTTTCACCTCTTTGATTCAGGTAATTTAAATCCACTTCAAATGTTGGAGCTATTCATAGATAACAATATTATCATCTTTATTGTTGAACCAAAAATTCAGAACGGATTTCAATGAAATCCGAAAATTCATTGGAATATTATATTTTTCTGGACTGCATTCAGTGCCTCAACTTGATTTATATTGGTCTGATCAACCAGTATTACGGTGTGATATCGTGAAGGCTGCAATGAGTCGAGATCGATTTAAAGTTATAAAGTCATACATTCATGTTTGCAGCAACAGAACAATCGACTCGAGTGATAAATTTGCCAAAATAAGTTCTCTCAATAAAACGCTAAACGAAAAATTTCTACAGTTTGGCGTTTTTGCTCATCACCTATCAAAAGATGAGCAAATGATTCCATACTATGGGCGTCACTCCGCGAAAATGTTTATCAGAGGCAAACCAATACGATTTGGATACAAATATTGGAATTTATGTTCGGATGAAGGTTATTTATTCCAATTTATTCCTTATGCAGGCGCAACTTCTGAAAACTCGCCAGAATTTGGTTTAGGCGAAAATGTGGTATTGAGATTGCTCTCAAAGGTTGAAATACCGGAACAACACACGGTAACTTTTGATAACTTTTTTACATCACACAAGCTTATGTGTCGGCTTTCGAAACTGGGCTATTTTGCAACAGGTACTATGATGTTCTATTTAATATAAGCATGTTTTGAAATACGTACTTTTTGTGCACTGTTCGCGAGAAAAGAACTGCTAAGGCTCAATTATGTGAAACAAAAGCTATGAAAAAGCAAGGTCGTGGTTCCATTGACTTCTGTTTCGACCAAAATAATGAGATCGCCGCTCTACGATGGCATGATAATTCGATTGTGACAGTTTTATCCAATTATTTGATGGACAAGCCGTTACAACAAACAAAGCGGTTTGACCGAAAAAAGAGGCAGCACCTCAACATTCCCATGCCAAATGCCATCCGGGAATATAATAAAACAATGGGTGGAGTAGATTTATTCGACAATGCGGTAAGCAATTACCGCATAAGGATACGAGGAAAAAAGTGGTACTGGCTACTTCTAATAAATGCGTTCGACGCTGCATTATTAAACGCATGGAAAATTCATTCCCTTTGCAAAAAGTTTACAAAAGACACACCAATGTCTCAGCTGTCTTTCAGAACTTTCGTTGTGGATTGTCTATTGCGATCAGAGTCTCGTGATCAACCGTCACTACTAAGAGCAGGAAAACCGAATGAAGTTATTCGTTTTGACAAAATTAACCATTCTGTTGTCAAGACCGAAAAACGTCTAAGATGCTGCCTTTGTCAAAGCCAAACCATATTCGTTTGCAAGAAATGCAATATTCCACTCCATCCAAAATGCTTTGATCGTTACCATTTGCAAGAATAAATCAAATAAAAATCTCCGGGAAAAACAATAAACTCTTGACTCCGAAAGTCCTTTAAGTTGTTATTAGTTTTTTTATATTATTGTTTAAGACCGTAAGTTCTTTAATTTATTTTAAATAAAAAAAAACAAAAAATGCAAATAATTCTCTTTTTCAAAAATTTTGAATACTGCTTTCAGCTAACGTTGCGAAAACGCAACACCGATTTTCTCAAAAAAAGGGGAATTTACAAAATATGTTATTTCAAATTTCTTCAAATTAGGCCAAAAGTAAAGCGTGTACGAAATTTCGTGGTTGTAGGGGGACTGCATCTGGTAGCCGTCGGAAATGGGTTAAGGAACCTCTCTCTAGACCATCAATCTATGCTACGAAGATGCCTCATCCTGCAACACGGGGTAATAATACCGTTCAATGAGCAGATCAGCGACTACTCCACTTTACCTGAGCTGTCATTGGATATGACTTTGCACAATACCCTGAAGGAGTATTATATAACGGCTATAACAAGCATCTTGATCTCAGTTCTTTTAGCAGCGTAGGTTAATAAAAGATTCGCATGTTTTATTAAAAATATGACTTTATTGCTAAGACGCTAGAATAGAAGTGAGTATAATACAGTAATTTCTTATCATAGCATACATCTCATGATGTGGTTTTGTTTAGCGAATTTCAACTTAGACTATGTCCAGAAAGGGCGAATACGCCGCGAATTCGTCGTATTACGCGCAAACGTTGCGTTCAGAAAGGGCGAATACACAACGAATCTGTCGCGCAAATTGTGGGCGTACGTACCCACGTGCGAGCATTTGGGGACGAAAAGTCAGTAGAAAAAATGGAGTTAGAAGAAGCGGTCGCACTGTGGCTAGCTTATTTTTTTCATCAATTTAAGCATAAATACGATTGGAATTAGATAAAACAAGTAATTGTAAAATGTTCATTTTTTTAAGTTTAGCTTAGTTATTAGAAAATTAAATGTGATGATTAATTATTGACATTATCTTGGAAGAGGTTAAGACATTTATTTTCATGAGAATCTCTTGTTGTTGGTGATGGCGAATTTGAGTATAAAACTGCTTGTGAAGTACTCGGCGTTGAAGGACAATTTTGGGCTTGCCATGAGATTAGCGATGGTGTTGCTGGATCATATTCCTGAAATGTAGGTTCGTTTGGTACGTAAAATTTTGCATGGTATCGAGGTTGAACCGGGAATGGACTTGAAGACAAAGCCGAACTATTTGATGAAGGTGTATACCTGCCAGACGAATATGAATGGTGTGAAAAGGGAGTTGATTGGGAAGGTTTTCGGGCCGCTTGTAAAATTTTCATTAATTCAATTTTTACTGCTATACGATTGTCATCAGCTACCCTTAGCAATTCTTTATGTAAAGATAAACAGAAGAGTTTATCATCATCACCTTCCGTTACGCAGGAAGCCTGTGGCTGTTGTTGATTCCAAGAGCTTATATTGTGTTTAATTATGTTCAGAAATTCGGCGTCAGCGGCAGTCATTTTCTTTGTTTTTATGTTTTGACTCGGTGGCCTCATTATGTCTTCCATCGGATCTGCTGTAGACTGTAATTCTTCGCCTGTCTCTGAGTTTTCCGAGTTTTCTTGAATACACACACAAAGTGAATCTTCAAAGCTTCAGAGCCTGACGGTGCTTTCTTTGCCTTTTTCAATTCGCGGACAAATGTGTCGCGAAGACCTTCTCTTTTTTCTGGAGGGTATTACCTGAAATTACAGATTTTAATAAGTTTTATTTTTGTTTCAGGTATTTGGCTGCTGGGTGTTATTTTGCTGAATTACATTATGCCTACCGATTGGGGAAATCAACTGTGATCGAGATCGTTCAAAAAACTGTCGACGTTACATGGAAAAACTTAAGAGATACATTAATGAAGGAACCTTCGACAGAGGAGTGGGAGGAGATTGCAAGAGGATTCGAAAAATATACAAATTTCCCTAATTGCATAGGAGCCATCGATGGAAAACATATCAGAATCATAAAACTTTCATATTCTGGCTCTATGTTCTTCAACTATAAGCATTTATTTTCGACTGTCCTGCTTGCCGTATGTGATGCAAATTATTGCTTTATATGTGTGGATGTTGGAGCATGTGGGAAGAGCAATGACTCGATGGTTTTTAAAAACTCCATATTCTTCAAAAAACTTGTGGAAAAGTCTTTAAATATTCCGGAACCAAAAAGAAATCGGAACTTCGTACAACAAGTTTACCTCATATTGTAGTTGGGGTTGAGGCATTTAGCTTATCCGAAAACATTATGCGACCATATTGCGGAATTTAACAAAAGAAAAACGAATGTTTAATTATCGCCTCTCCAGAGCAAGACGTTATATTGAGTGTTGTTTTCGAATCCTAGTAAACAAATGGCGAATATTTCACAAACCACTCAATGTAAATATTGAATTTGCCCAAAACATAAAAGTTTGTTGGGTTCTTCACAATTACGTGCGACTAAGAGATGGCTATAGATATGAAGATACATTTTTCAAAACAACCCTAGAGGGTCTCAGTACTTCTACAGTTCGACCAAGCGTAAGGTCTCGAAATTCTAGGGATACATTATCTGATTATTTTATGAAAGAGGGTCAACTGCCATGGCAAGATAAAATGATTTAATTTTCATGTTTGCTACAAATAAAAGAACATAGGTACTCACAAATTTCTTTCTATTTCTCTTCGGAGTCATCTTGATCGGAACATTTTAATGCGAACTCTTCCCAAGCTCTGCGCCTTAAAATCCTGTTGGCATAATCCGAGGATTCCATATCCCATAACGCCGGTCTTTTTTCCACTTGATCAATGAACAATTCCGTATCAAAAATTTTCCGATCCATTTTTCCGCGATACGTGTACTCGCACTGTAGTTCGCGCGTAAACTGGACACAGCAAAGAGTCTCTAGTATCTCGACTCGCGCGCAATACGCGCGTATAACGCGCGAGTCGAGATTCTGGCATTGTGCACGCGATTTACGCGCGTATTTTAAATTCACGCAATGCTTGTGGACTCAATGTATTGGTGACTAGTACCTCGCCAACGCGCGTATGAATTCGCGCGAAACGATTCTCTCTGTACATAGCCTTAGCCAAAACATATCATTGTACACCATGCAAAAACATTGTATGGAAATAGAACTTAAGTGCTGATGTGTACAATATGGAAACATTACTACATTGTATGAAAATGCTTATAGGTTAAAATATGCATTGTATGGAAATGGGTGTCAAAATGTATGAAATGTTATCAATAGCTCATGCTCCCATGACTATTATCAGAGCCTACATTATTTCCTATGTGACTTAATTGTATTTTTCCATTTATTTTAATTTAATATAATGTGAAAACACTGTTGCATATATTGCATATGTATACTGGTATGAACTGGGATCATCATCAAGGCTCCCGGGGAGAGATCTCGCTGTACGATACTTACCTGCTACTCTATCCATCTAAACTAAATCAACAAATGAAAAAGTTTATTTTAAAGAATTTATTTTGTTCGACTCTTCATTTTTTTAAAACATTTATTTGATATTATGACCGGATTGATTAATTAACTAGGACGCCTTTGAGTTCTGCTTTGATTTGAAGCCCCTTGATGTCGTCGGGACTTATCACGCTTCCCATGTGAGCGTTAGCCCGTAGAGTGAATCGGAGAAGATGAGTAAATGGGTCGGGGTGGCCACACGGAGTGGAACGCCAAAAGGCCGATTGAGGATCGCGGCGCAAGCCAACACCTCACATCTCATCCACTTCGTCGTACACTGAACAGCACTTCTAACTACTCGAACGCTGTTAATTATAAATAGGTAGCAGCACGCTCCCTTTTAGACTCGAACAAGACTGCCTGGCATGCTTTGCCCAAGAACTTTAAATACCGTTCTGTCGTGAATTTACAACCTAAATTCTCTTAAAAGGTGCTGAGTGGCCGCACACGTGCGATCTCGTCCCACGAAAGATTTTCCTCCCCACTCCGTCTCGCTTGCTCGGATGGTGAATATGCAAAACTGGGGAAATTGAGCGAAAGAGTGCTTCTCGCTTAATCTTTCGGCTTTCCCACGATCTTTTGAGGTGAATTAGCGAAACTGGTGACATTGAATAAGAGAGCGTTTACGCTGGTGCTTTCAGTTTTCCTTTCAGCTTAACTCTATCGTTTGCGATGTGATAATCGTGTGAAGCGCATTGCGGGTTAATCTTTACATTTAATTTGACGCTTGATCATTGGACGACATGCTTCGATAGCAATGGGCGTATGTGGTTGCTTAACGAATTTCATTGGCGAAGCGCGAGTACATAGATAGTGTTTGCTCGCTTGCAACTACTTCAGTGATGAAGCGTAAGTATACACGCGTATGTTGTATATTTTCGCTCGCAACAACACTACCTGGTCAATTATACAGCTGTTATTAATTGTAGCACAATTTTTATTCATAGTCCTTTTACTTGTACTTTAATATTATTTCTTTCCATATCTTTCTTTCTCCGTTGACACTTTTCTTTGGTTCTACTAATGCCAGCTCGGTTAGTTGGTGCTACTACGCTTCTTGTATCAATCAACAACTACATTACCAAGCTCTGTCCAATAGAATATAAGAAAAATATCAATGGGCAAGAAAATAAAAGGGGAAATACAAAAAAACGGATAAATATAAAAGGACAATGCGCACGAATTATGCTGCCGTAAGTAATATTTGTACAAATAATTGATCAAGTACTTTACACGCTGTATCAAATTGAACAATACGAATAGGTTGCCTTAGTTCTGAAGATGATTATGGGAACAGGCCGATACGTTGACCTGAAAATAAATATTTTTTAAGGCACCGCGAAAATCGTTTTTCTGCCTCCACAAATATATAAAAAAACAAATTTAAAAGTGACTTCCAAGCGCAAAGATATGTTACTTTGGGCTTGTAAGTTAATCAATATAAATCGCAATACCTAACAACAACAATTATTAACGCAATGGCAAATATATAACGTTGTCACTTAGATCCCAAAATAAAATGAAAAGTAAGTATTTATGCCTACTTCCTTATTAAACACTGTAGGAGCTCGACCATGGAAAAAACGCCTATTTAAACTAAACCTTTATTGTAAAAGGAGAAAATAAAAAGGGTGCAACATTTTCATCATATTGGCGACTAGAGAGCATTGTATAAGTTAATGAAATTCAATTGTTGATCTTTAAAAAAAATATTTGGTAGGGCTTAACACCTCTTTTCTAATCCACGTTACAATCAGAACTGACTCGAAACTAATTTCAATATCATTCAGAATAATTTCGCTTATCCTAGAAGTTGCACTTTCTGCAACAATTCCAGTTATTCAGAAATTGCATTTTCGGTAAGTAATAGGATCGGGTGCAGGAAATATGCCAGCCATGGTGTCAACAGCATTTATTTGGAACATGCAGGTTAATATGCGCGCTCAGGTGTTAACTCTTCCCGCCTTTAGTATAGATGTCCTCATCTGTTAAAAAATGGGCTATCGTGGAAGTTTCGAGGCATCGCTGTGAACGGTGGTGATGGATGGTCCAGTGTCGGAGCTGGTGGTAAGTTTTGCGTTTCTGCAGGACCTTGCGTTGTTGCGTGAGGTTCGTTGCTCACTATTGGCGAAGGTGTTAGATGACCCGATTCCGGACCTTGCTGTGGTGCTTCAGCTTGTTTTTTCTCTGCGGGACCTTGCGTGGTTGCCTGGGGCTCGTTACTCGCAATTGTTCTGTTATAACCTCTACGTACAATGACTGCTGCCAGAATTATGAAGAGGCAGACATGACTTCATATGATTTTAGTTCGCTCATTGCGCCGTCACTTTTCAGGAGCTCAATTTCGCTGGTGTTATTGATGTGAAGTTGATGGATCATTTTCGATAGTATCTGGCGCTACTGTTTCTCCATTGGTGTTGGTTGGAAAATGGCTCGTAATGCGTTGATGGCAGATATTTCTTTAGCTGTAAATATAGGCCCATTAATTTTAATTGTAAAATTATTAAATTTGACCACGAATGTTCCGTTGAGGACATGCGGGACGTTGTCTGTTTCTATAGTTCCTTAGTATTCGTAGATGATGGGGACGCCAGGACTGACTTCTTCGATCGCCAGTATGTGTATGTTGTTGGCCATTTACTTTGTAACAACTTGACCTAAGGCTTTTAAGTATATTATGAATGCAAGTTGAGTTCCTTATACCTAACAATATTGTTTGATCCCATATTGAAAAATTCCGGTAGTTGTTACAATCTTTGATGACACTAAAAAATTGGCCGTAATTTCTCATTAGATTATTATGCGCGATTTCTATAACGGTGTCCTTCTTTTTTACAGGTTTTATAATAATTCTTTCAGATGTTTCTTGAGTGATGAATGGTACGTTAATATTGTATAATAAAGATATATCATTTGTAATTATTCTGACAGCTCTAAGGTTTCTTCAGCGGGTATACAGTAATTTTTCTACGTCAAACATGTTCGTAACTAATTTGATTGCTTTTTTAGAGAGTACAACCGTATTTATTATATTGCGTTTAGCTAGATTAGCGGCGTATTTAATATTCATTAGTTCTTCTTTTATGAGCCTGAGTTAGTATCGGATACTAGATGTAAAGTCAAGTCTATATTTTGTATCGTTTTTTGCAAACTTAATGAGTTTATTGGTTATTAGAGTTAGGTTGTTCAAGCGGTCGTTAAGGGATTTGTTCAATACAACCTGCCTATTGATGTTAGCTAAGACGTAATTAATTTGTTCCTTTATCATTACGAAGTCCTCGTGGTCGGGATTTTCCGCGACCTATTTCCAGGTGGAACCGATAAAATTTAGAGAACGTTTAACAATTCTGGATCTCATGTTCTTCAGCAGATCTTGGGTTTGCTGTAGCTCATGCGCGAGATATGGCTGCAAGGGATTGTCGTGTGGAATGTCCTGGATTATCGCTGTCAACTCGTTGGTGGCTTGTTTGTATCGTCCTATGTCGAAGTCATGTATTATTTTAAAATTTACACTTTTGATTTTAGCATATCCAGAATTAAGGATGATTATTTGGGAGTTTGTATATTCCAAAACCTGTACTTTGCAGTACGCCATTCGAAAGAGATTGTAGTACATACCAATTACGCACATACGTTAGTGCTTATTAGCATAATAATTATCACACATTCCATGGCATTCCATTCATTCAATTTAGTCATGCATATCATATATCAACTTGTGCGAACATCCATTCATTCAATTTAGTCATGCATATCATATATCAACTTTTGGGAACATTCATTCATTCAATTTAGTCATACATATCATATATCAACTTACAAGTGAAAGTCTTACTCATACGTTGTGCATTATGTAACATGGGCATGCATTTATGGCACGTACCGACAAAGCTTTGTTTATGTTATGAGTCAAAGCAATTGCGCCGTCATGTGATATCATGTATGTGAAAAGAATGGGTGTGGATATGTTATGGAATTGGGAATGTTCATTGTTTTGAGAAACAGGATCACTCCGGGTGACCTATTGATTTATCGACTGAGTCAATTGGAACATGAGAAAGAATTTTCTACATGTGTGCTCCCAACAAATGTAGAACATAGAATTTGCGTATTAAAAGTCATAGGAAATATTGTAAATTTATCAATGGAATAATAGAACTTTTTAAGTGCACTACCTAGAGCACCGGTAAGTTAAATATAAATCAATGATCCTGCATTCCTAGAAATAACGGCTCAACCTTTACGGTGAAACCATCACTTGTTGGCGTCCAAACGCTGTTTTAGGCATTATAAATTTAACGATCAGTTCTTTCCAATTTCACATTAAGCTATCTGCAAAAAAAAATTAACTTCTTATATTGCTTTTATGGATAATTTTTCCTGATTGTGTTAGAACTGTAGTGTTTCTATTTTCCTGAACGATCTCCTGTTGATATCGTGATGTTAATTTTGAGCCTATGCGCTTATTTTTCCTAACGTAATAAATTGTCCTGTGTCATAATTCTTTAGTGATCGTTTCGTTATGTTGTGGTATTCTAGCTCTTTTTGACGTTTTCTTTTTAGTTGGTCTACTCGTATATCAGAGAGCCGTGTTCTCTCGAAATCTTCTGGGCTCAATCTAGGATTTCTCCCAAAGAAAAGTTCTAGCTGTTTTTTGTTTGTGGTCGAATGGATAGTGAAATTGTATTCGTTGACGGTCCTGCCAAGAGGGTCTTGAAAAGTTTGAGTGATCCCTCCTTTTTTCAAGCATCTCATGATTTCGATGAGACTTGAGTGAAATCGTTTGACTTGTCCGTTCACTTCACACTTATATGGAGGTGTCGTATACGTTTTAATTTTTAACTCGTCTTCCATCATTGATTTAAGGGACACGCATCGCAATGCACCCTCATTGTCGATAACCACATTTTTGGGGATACAGAAATAGAACAAAATGTCTCTTAACAGTTCTTTGATATCTTCCACGGATTTGGATGGGAGAATTTTTGCCTGAGCAAACTTGTTGAATTTATCGAGGCCTTAAGAGCTCGATGCTTTTCCGTGGAAAAGAGATCGATGTGTACCGTATGGCCTGCGTAGTTCGGTAGAAGAGTTGGGTTGAGTTGTAGATTAGCCGGATGTCTGTCATGCTTGTTTTCTTCACTGACAACACATCTGTTTACCAGATTTTTAATTTTGGAGTACATTTTTGGAAAATAAAAATTTTCAAGTAGTTGGAGTCTGTTCTCTTCGGTGTTGTGATGTGTTTGCAAAATCTTGTTCTCTTGCTCGATTTCACTGGTTACGTCCTCAACAATTCATTGGGTGAATCTTATCCTGTAATTTCGCAAATGAATAGGGTATAGCTTGTTGCTAATTCCGGCGTACCGACTTTCTCTCATTCGCAACTTCAAATTGCCGCCGTTACGTTTCCACCTTCCTTTGTGCACTCCCACCGTTTCCTTTGTGTATTTATTTATTTTCATTAAAATTTTTCCAATCAACCTATAATTTTTACTTCCCCATCATCACAATCCTACCCTTTTCCCTTACTTCCAACTACAAAAGAAATAATATATACTAATAATTTCAATTTTCCCACGAACAACATTCCATTCATTAATTCCCACCAACAAAATTTCATTCAATACCTTTTCCTTAACAAAACCTAATTCCTTCCTTCATACTAACTAATTCTATTCACTAGCTCCCACTAACCTATTTCATATTTTTATACTATCAAAAATTTATTCACGTTTCCCTTTTTAACAAATTTCAATTTCATGCCCATCAAGAAAAAGTAGAAGTTGCTAATCTGAGGAATGGGAAATTGATAAGACATGGCTCCATTGGTTGCGTCGCAAGTTCTCGGCCGGGCATCTGTAACCCTGGGTTCAAGTTCCCCGAGCGCAGGGAAGCACTCTTTTTGGGGTATCAGCAAAATCAATAGTTCCCGTATATGTACATGTGATACTTTACATCTATTCAAGCGCTTCTTGGATTGTGCAAATTGCCATATATGCAAAACAATGGATATATTGCGTTTGTCGATACGGAAAAAAAGATGTGTGGATAGCGAAATCATAGTGTAATGAACTTCGATTACGTTGCCCAGATGCGGCAGCGGTAATTGAAAATGAAAAGGATTGCGGGACCGGATTGGCTGCAGGTGAAATGCTGGATTGAGTTCGTTGAATTGGAGCAGTCAGTATTTGACGTCGAAAATAAAGGTGAGTGCTTTGGGCGTGAGTTTCGGAGAGTCCGTTTCGAGTTTGAAAGTGGAAGAAGTACTTTGGCGGTGTGAAGAAGAGTTTTTTAAATCGAAAGTTAATTTTTACTTGCATTTTGGGGATTTTAACTTGAGGTTGGGATTTTCAGTGTGGGTGTTGGGTGAATTTTGGAGAAAAAAGTTTTAATTTGGATGTTAGTATAGAAAGTAAAAAAGTTTGAGTGACGGAATATACTTTTAACGCAGACACAAACATAATTTAAAGTGTGTTGTGAATTAAATTAAACTTATAAATAACCAAAAGAATTAAATAGTGAGAAAAAGGAAAGAAGAAAAAAAACCGTGAATATCAAAAAACTTTATTCTAAAGTGAAGAGGAACTAAAATACAGTGCCGGAGAATAAGAGTGAGGAGTTATACGGTTCAAACAAGCCAGTGTGGAAATTACAAAGGTGGCCGTTTTATCATCTCTCTTTTACATTGCAGAGACTTCAACTTTAGTTTTCAGAGGCCTCCCGCTTCTTTCTTGGCCTTTCCCCGAGCGCTCGGAGTTTTTCAGGACAGTAAGTCAGTATAGATTTGATTCTTCCCTTGCCTTTTTTTTTGCATTATTTTCTTTAATTTTTTTGCATTGTTTCAAATTACTTTATTTTTCATAGTTTCGTATTTATAGTTAACCTTCGTTTTATTCTTATTTGCTTAAATTAGATTTTAAAGGGGCGGATTTGATTTTGGTGAGTAAATTAGTTCCTTTTTTTTTGTAAAATTTGCGAATTGTTTTTATATAATTTTTTGATTTTTGGTAAATAAAACGACTATTAAAAACATATTTTTCATTTCTTGAAATGACCTGCTCCTTTCCCGTCCTTTTCCCTTCGTGTTAGTGTTTTTATGTAAGGTCGCTCAGCACGAGCAGAGGGTGTCCCAGAAGTCCCACGACACGACTGAGCGGTAGCCGGCCTCATTATGCTACACACCCCTGTTCAATATCTAATGTCTGCAACTGCGGTGGCTTCCGTGGTTGTAACAAGCTCCTGAACCTTACCCATGACTTCCTCTTCGGTGGTAAGCCAATTGATCGTGTTAGGGTTAAGATATCTTTTAAAGATGACAATAATATCCTGGTCGTTGTAGTTACGTTTAATGAAGGGGTTGAGGATCTGATAGCTATCTTCGACACTTAGCTTGAGTACCAATTGATGTCCGACTGCGTTCAGTGCTACTTCGAATTGTGGGAGGATTAGTCTTCACAGTGCTCTGTTGGAGTAATAAAGTGAATGGCAGCTATCTGATGTGGTCTTGGTAAGGAATCCGCTACTACGTTAGTTTTGGCTGGTTTGTATTGCAACTCTTTGTTGTGTTCTTCTAAATTCGCTTTCCATTTGCTCATCTCTGTGTTGGTATTTTTACTGGAAAGGGCATAAGTCAAGGGCTAATGGTCAGTAAATATTTTTACCTTACGGGACCTGTAGAGGAAACTTCTTAGATAATTCAACGCCAAAATGATAGCGAGAATCTCTCTAGCGTAATTTACTTCTGTTCTGGTAAGTGTTCTCGACCGAAACGTTATTGGTCTCCCGTTCTGTGACAGTACAACCCCGATGCATAATTTGAGGCGTCAGTTGTGAGCTCAAATTCTGGATACCTTAACACAATTTCGTCGGAAGCAAGAGGTCATTTTATTTTATTAAATGCATCCAAAGCTGCGTCATTGAGATGAGTCGGTTTATTTTTTGAAAGGAATTTGGACACTCATCCGTCTTCCCCTCTGAAAAGGGATGTCATAGCTCTCGCTAAATGAGCGTAGTCTCGAATGAAGCGGCGATAATACCCTGACATACCAAGGAATGATCTTAGGTCCATCCAAGTTCTTAGAGGATTCATTTACATTATGGCTTGGACTTTCTAAGGATTGGTCTTGATTCCATTTTTACCGATTATATATTCCAGCAACTCTACATCTCTTGGAGAAAATCACACTTGTCCAGTTTAATTTTTAAGTTATCCCTTTCCAAAGTCTGAAAAACTTTGGTTAAATTCTGAAAATGCTCTTGTTCATCCTTCCCAAAAATCACTGTGTCGTCAATGTAAACGTAACAACGCTTACCGATATGTGCCCTTACGAAGTCGTCAAGAGCCCTTTCTAAAATAGACGGTGCATTCCTTAATCCAAATGGTAAGCGAACAAATTCTAATTTACCGTTATTCATTGAGAATGTGATCTTTTCGATGTCTGATTCCTTTAGAGGGATTTAATGAAATCCACTCTTCAGGTTGACAATCGTGAAGAAGGAGTTTTCCCCCAAGTTCGCTAGGACTTCTCCGATTTCGGGGATAGGATATCTATCGGGTATAGTAACCGAGTTCAGTTTCCTATAGTCTACGACCTTTCTGATTTTTTCGCCAGAGGTATCTGCCTTTTATGGCACGATCCATACTGGAGAATTATAGGGAGAACAGGATGGCCGGATGATACCATCATCCAAAAGTTGTTTGATTTCCCTTGACGGTTGTCCCAAAAGTTAGACGTTCCTCTGGGTCGGCGAATAAACATGGGCAGTTTTGAGTTTCGAGGATTGTGATTCCGTAAGATGGTTGATTCTAAGGTTAACTTTATTAACTGGTTGCGACTGATGCTGTTTGAAGGGTATTCAAAGATTGTGTGAATTACTGCTTTTATTTGTTTTAATGTGTCGTTACCAATGATACCGTCGAGGGTCTTGAGGTTAGGAAGGAGGAAAAATTTTAGTTTGCCGACAATGGGTCCAAAAGGTTGTATCAAGGCATGATGTGTAACTTTTACATTTCCGCCAACGGAGTTTGCGTAGAATGGTATAACGTTTTTTAAGGAATTTCTAGTGTATTTTGGTCGCAAGTAGTTTTTATTCGACCCAGTGTCTATAAAAAATTACAGCTGGCCTCCATACCCTAATTTGTACTCAAAGTACGGGAGTGAGGAGCTCTTTAATCTAAAAAATTAATGTTATCGGAAGGTTCCAGGCTTTCAACTATATCTGGCACAAGTAGGGATTGCAATCCCGCGCTGTTTTCAATCCCGCGGGATTATCGCTGGATTGTATTAAATCTAGCGGGATCCCACAGAAATTTGATTTTCTATGAAACCCAAAAAATTAAACATTTTTGTAGTGAAATTTATAAATTTATTTAAAAATATCAATTTAAAGCATCTCCTTGTACCTAAATAACTAATTATTGTACATATCAGTAGCTTATCTGAGAATGACTTTATATATGAATTGCTAAACACAATATTTAACCACAATATTCATCAACGCAAAGCTGTCCTTGCATTTTAATTTAACAAAAATTAATTCAAATGATTATATGAGCTAATTATAGAATCAATCAATCAGTTGAATTATATATGCATATTTAACATTTTTATTTTCACTCATCAAAAGAAAGCAAATAATGTGTTACATTTATCTTAAAAGTATCAAGCAACTATTCATTCCTCCCTTTGAAAATATGATCTTAAAAAGCATATAGCATCAATCGTTTGATCTCCCAACCTGCTTCTTATGGAGCTACATATATAGCCAGCAGCCGAAAATGCTCTTTCTGCTTCTACACTTGTTGGCTTGATGGTTAGTAAATAATCGTGTAACAAAGTCAGATATTTCCCTTTAATTCCATCGGTTTCAAAAGTCGTCATTTTTTTTTCTGAGGATTTGTTCGAAATCTTTCTCTCTTCTATTTGCAATGTGTTCAATGTAATCTACATTATCTTGTTCTTGTTGCATTTCTAATTCCTCCAGCAAAGTCAAATTATGTGGCAATGGTGGTTGGCAATCATCGGCACGCACATCATCTAACAATTCAAAATTTTCAAATTCAACAGTAATGACTCGGGATAGAATTTTTTTCATGTCTTGTCGTAGTTTGTTCTTTTTCGGCATTACAAATATCGGATTGGGTGTTTTCAGCTCTTGCTCAAATTTTTTTGGATGCTGCAAATAAGTTAATTTTGCTGCGATTTCATTTCGCCTTTCCTTAACTATCACTCTTAGAGCCTCGGCGAGTTCATCGCTTAAAAAATTATTCTGCTTCTCCAGCTTCTCTATAATAAAACGAAATGTGGTATCTGCAGTAAGAAGTTTTGATTCTCGTCTGCACAACACTTCGACGCCCAATTTTAATGGTTGCAAGCTGTCAACTACGCTTTTGATTTTGAACCATTCTTCGTCGGTAAATTTTATTTCAGATCCAATGTCGATAAGAGCTTTCTCAATGCACATTTTTAAGTTGTAAAACCGCTCTAACATGTCGAACATACTATTCCATCGGGTACGGCAATCTAAAATCAGAGCTAATTCGTTCCCAGTCTCTTCTCTGACGTATTTTTGTAAATGCATATCATCTTTTGTAGGAGACCCTCGGAAAATTTTGACCACTTTTCTAATTTTATCTATAACATTCCTATAGCTAGAGATCAATTCAGTAGGTTATCGCTCTATAGTAAGGTTTCAACCTTGTTCATCATGAATTTCTTCTAATTCTTCATCGCAATCAATTTGATTGTTGAAATTTTCAACATCAGGTAAGGCTTTTGACGTAAGCTGTTCATCCGTCAACCGTTTTTTATAAAGGATATTTGCCACGGCTAATTGTATTCCGTGTGCAAAACAAAGCTGTTGATGGCAAGATAGTAGTTTGCCAACTTTTTTCATGACACTTGCACCGTCTGTTGTAATGCCGATAGTATCAGTTTCAAGATCAAAGTCAAAACTTGCCAAGCGTTCTTTAACTAACCCGACACAATGTTCAGCAGTACATGAGCCATGGATCCGAACTAAACCAAGATTTAGAAGTGTATCTTTGGAATGTATATTAATATTTAAAAAACGACGGTTTTTCTGAGATGTCCACTCGTCAAAACTGAGTGAAAATCTTGCCAAATCTTTTTTCTGACGTGAGATTTCAGTCATCATATCTGCTTTGACTATGTTTGAATAATTAATTACTATAGAGCGGATTGTATTGGACGAGCTCGGAATTTGAAACCCACTCTTTGCAAATAAATATCTCAAATCGGAAGATGTGCAAAATGAGTTTATACTGAACCCATCCTCACAAATCATTCTGGAAACCGTTTTTTCTAAAGAATTCTCCCTTTTAAAATATCCATATGGATTTTTTTATTGGAAGTTCTTCCTCAATAACATTTCCTGATGAAGAGTATGGTTGTGCAATGAGCTCTGTACTCTTCTGATCTAATATTATATGTTGTTTTGCTCTAAGATGGATTTTCAAACTAGTGACTGATCGTTGGCTGATTTTCAACGAATTAGAACATAAAACACATTTTGCACTTGCTGCATCATCTGACTTTTGAAAATATTTCCAAATATTTTTTCCAACTATTTCATTATTTATCTTGTGTTGGTTTCGATATAGACATCATGCAAAAGAATCTGTAAAGCAATAATTTGATACCCTATAAATACCTGAAGACACGCAATATAAGTCAGAAGTTGAACTTTAGCAAAATAATTTTCTATAAATTACTCAGCTTAAGAAGTATTCAATTTTAGAAGAATAACAATAGAATAAAACTCAAAGTCATGAGACAACAAACATACACAATACTTACATGTAAAAGGGAATCAAATATTGAAGAGTAATAAATTAATTTGAAACCAAATCACTGACACAGGGGTAATGATTGCGCAGACTAATCTTATTATGATTTAACTTCCACTGCCAATGAAAACTTTGAAAAATAACCGGCGGGACTAGAACAAAATCATCTGCAGCCACACGAACGAATACCGTCTCAAATGCTAACTGATTGGCGGTGACGATGCATCGCGCAAAGCATTGCAGATGACATATTTCAAAGAATTTGCGGGATTCGATGCTGCGGATCCGCACTTTGTTGTGGGATCCAGCAGGTCGTAGAATAGTGCGGGATCCCGCAGAATTGCGGGATCACGAAATCTCGTGCAAAAAAATTAATTTCAGATTGACTTATATTAAAATTAGGCTTTGCATTCCTGACAACATGGGTACGAGCCGCTTAACGTTGGATCAAGTCACTCCCGTTTGTCCTTTCTGGTCTACTAGGGTAGCTCCATTCGTTGTGCACCTTGCTATGCTGCGGGGTTATTCCGCTGCCGAAAGGGTATTCAATTTTGGTGAGTGAAATCACTTGCGTGGTTATTGCGACGTCATTCTACTCTAATTTTCATGAACAAGATGATCCAACGTGCTAGCTTGGTTATCACGACTGCACGCATTCTTCTTTCCATCGAATACTCGTTTCGACCGAAAAATTATATGATTTATTTTTTCGAAGCAATATAATTCTAAAAGTTACAAGATGCCGCGGCAGGTCCCTGCTTGGGCGCCAGTTAATGAAATTCAATTGTTGATATATAAAAAAAATATATTTGGTAGGGCTAAACACCTCTTTTCTAATCCGCGTTACAATCAGAACTGACTATTACAATATCATTCAGAACAATTTCGCTTATCCCAGAAGTTGCATTTTCTGCAACAATTTCAGTTATTGAAAAATTGCATTTCCCGTAAGTAATAGTATCGGGTGCAGGAAATATGCTAGCCATGCTGTCAGCAGGTAAATATGCGCGCTCAGGTGTTAGCTTATATGGTAAAAGTTTTGAGTTTTTTCTGTCAAGCATAACATGAAATATTTTTACAAATAAACATTTATTTGAAACTTTAGAATATAAAGTACAAAGTTAATATGTACGCTACATGTGAAAGTCATGTAGCGTACATTTTAATTTTGTGCATTGTATTCTAAAATTTATAATAAATGTTTGTTAACATACGAGTATTTCAAGTTATCCTTGACAGGAAAACTGTGTCGTTTTATTCAGTCATTAGTCAAAATACAAGTCGATGAATTAAAAGAGATTTGTACGAACAACTAAAATTCGATTGTTTTTTACATAATTTTATAATTATTTTCTTTGATCTATAATTAAATGATTAAAGTAGATTAATAATGAGCTTATCTAGTAAAATATAATTATTATAAATAGAAACTGAGCTTGATAATAA
Source organism: Odontomyia ornata (assembly GCA_963969285.1). Classification (NCBI taxonomy): domain Eukaryota; kingdom Metazoa; phylum Arthropoda; class Insecta; order Diptera; family Stratiomyidae; genus Odontomyia; species Odontomyia ornata. The sequence goes on along the minus strand of OZ017738.1, from coordinate 355,878,513 downwards.
TTTTTATCATTGTTGGCATTTATTACCTACAGTTTTTACGGTAGGGAATAAGAACTGATAATAGTACATTAATAATTCACTTAGAGTTTTATATAGTTTAATTATTATAAATAGAAAATTGAACATAATAGTCAGTTTTCTCATTGTAGGTATATATTACGTACAGTATTCTCTGTAGGAAAAAAGAAAGAAAGCTTTTGTAACAAAATTTCTACATTCTTATTCAATACTGTATAGATACATGCTTTTTCCAATGACACAGCCACGAATTTGCACTTTCTCTGACAATATGATTCTAATACACATAATCTAGCCTACCCCGTTATTTTTTATAAAGAGCTAGCACTCAAACCTACAGGCTTCTTAATACTTAAATCTACTCAATAAGACAATGTAGTCTCCCAGCTAAAAACTTATACAAAGAACTCACTATTATTCCTAATAAATTTAATGCTATTCAACAAAACAATGCTGGTATATGGTGTCAAACTCCTAAAACATGATTCCAAATAATCCGAGCAGCATTCCAGGATTCAATCTTTGTTCCAGTTCTGAATTTTGGCCGTCTTTTAAAATGGTTTATGCTTCGTTATGGCGAATGCCAAGCTTCTAAATATGATGTTAATCAATTGTTACATTTTATTTTGGCTAACCTATAGCTCTCAGAAAGCGTGTTGTAATTAATATATGCTTGAAGCCTTCTTCCTTATAATAATCCTCAAAGAGTTGGGATGTTGAGGCGGCACCTTGAGCCGTATTGATTTGCACTGGGTTCCCAAACGTTCGCTTTTGCAAATCTAGCTTCATAATAACTTCACTTGACATAGTTGATTTAGTAGGGTAGAGCCACACAAACTTAGTGTATGAGTCAATCACAGAAAAAAATGTGGTTAAATCTTTAATGATACTCTCGTATCGTCAGGATACTTTAAATAAAACTCGCGTTTAAGGCAATCGAAATTTATTGAAGTTAACTTAACAGAGTTCGAAAATTAACTGAACTTAAAAACGAATTCTTATAACTAAGCTTGGACAATTTAAAAGGTCTGCAAAAATAATCTTATCGTAGCTGTCGCTGCTTATAAAACGCGCGAAGTAAACGCAAAATATTTTCAATAATAAGCGAATGAAATTAAATATGTAATGTTTTGAATTCTAGGAATGAAACGCGAAATGTTTAAGCGATTAAAATATGCAACATGTTAAGAGTGTTTATCTTGCAGATTAAGAAAAAAGTAATGAATGGTTAAAATGTGTAAGTATCGTAAGTATCGGTTAAAGTATTGAAGTTGATGGCATGTTTGAGCTTTCAGGGGGGGTTCGTGGATAATGGTATTATGACTCTTTTATTCATCGATTCTGGAGGTCTAAGATTATCAGCGTGATAATTGTGCAGCGGAACGTCTGGTTTCATAAGAGAATGAAGATATCCCTCTTGTTTACCTTCCTTTTTGTTAGGAAGAATGCATGCCAAGCAATTGTCTCTGAAATTCTTTACCTTGGATTTAACGTCAGGAATATAGTAGGCGGTTTTTCTTAATTCTTCTGTTCTTTTGCCTGAAATGTGTCCCTTTAGATGAGTCATCTGAATGATATCATTCTGCATACTGATCGGCACTACAAGTAATTCAGACTCAATTGTACACTTAAATAGTAATCCTCCTCTCATTTCATAGTAGCTTTGAGGCTTATCTTTCACTGAGTTAGTGATCATTTGGACATCGGAATCTTCAGCTTGAGCTTTTTTGATTCTGGCTTTTGGTCATCTTCGATTATGTCTATTACCGGCATTCGGCCAAGGGCATCTGCATGCTTCATTCGAGAGCCGGCACGATGCTCAATTGTATATTCAAAATCTTAACGTTCTACCCATCTTCACGTCTTGGCAGATGTATCCTTTTTCTTCATCGTTATACTGAAGGCGACACAGTCGGTGACTTTTTTAAAATTTATTCCATGCAAGTAGATGCGAAATTTCTTAATGCCTTCTATCACGGCTTTAGTTCCAGCTCAAAGTTTCTGTAATTCCCTTCGGCACCCTGTGTTTTACGGCTCCAATAATGAACTGAATGAAAGTGATTGTAATTCGGTGAACGTTGCAAACGAATTGCACCAAGGCCATCTTGACAGGCGTCAGTATGTACTTCGGTTTCGTGTCCAGGGTCAAATATCTTTAAAACACGTTCTTTGGTTAGGAGCATTTTCAATTTCAAAAACGCATTTTACTCATGTACTTCAAATTGGAAGACTTTCTCTTTCTTTAATAAATCGCTCAACGGCTTAGCGATGATTGAATATGATTCTTTAAACTTTCTTAAAAAAGAACCTGTCATGCCTAAGAAATTTGAACCTCTTTAACAGACTTTGGCATCAGAAAATGAACAACAGTTTCAAATTTTGTAGGCGATGGATACACTTTACCGTTTCCTACTACATATCCTGAGAATTCCATTCGTCGCTTTAAGAATTTACATTTTTTTCAAATCAAGACCATATTCTCTCGTGATATTCAAAAACATAGCTAATCTATCCACTGTTTCTTCGTAGTTCCTTGCAAAGATAATTAAATCATCAAAATATGTCGCTATAATTCCGGCGTCACTCAAAGGTCGAAATATCCTATACAGAAATCGCTGGAATGCAGGTGGAGATGTACACAATCCGAAAGGAGTTCTTAGAAACTGATACTGACTCTCATGAGCAATGAAAGATGTAAACCTTCTGCTTTGTTCGTCGATTTCAATATAGAAAAAAGCGTTCAATAAATCAATCGTACTGTATACCGAAGCGTCCTTCAGCTTATCATTTTGATCCTCTATTAGCGAGGAAGGGTATTTATCCTTGATAATTACTTTATTTATTAATATATAATCAATACATGCTCGTAGTGAACCGTCTTTTTCCGTCACGACTACGGCAGAATTTGCAAATTCTGAACTGCATTGTTCAATGATCCCGTTAGCCAACCACTCCTTAATTTGATTATCAACATTTCCTTTTCGCGTACAGATAATTGCCTGGGTCGTTGACAGATAAGCCTTTCATTCGACAGTGTGATATTTAATTTAACATTTGTCGTCTTAGTATTTAGTGGTTTGTAAGTCTCAATTAGATTTTTTACTCTTTGGCATATAATAGCATTTGGAATTCGCTCAATATCGGCTAACGTTTCTTCTTCTTTTTGACAATAGTGTCCGTTTCATTAACGATTACCACTGCAAACTGAAGAATATCTCTACCAATAATGATGTCGTCATTCATTGCGTCGTCGGGAACGTCATATGAAATTATTGGATAAGAATGCATGCCAAGCAATTGTCTCTGAAATTCTTTACCTTGGATTTAACGCCAGGAATATAGTAGGCGGTTTTTCTTAATTCTTCTGTTCTTTTGCCTGAAATGTGTCCCTTTAGATGAGTCATCTGAATGATATCATTCTGCATACTGATCCGCACTACAAGTAATTCAGACTCAATTGTACACTTAAATAGTAATCCTCCTCTCATTTCATAGTAGCTTTGAGGCTTATCTTTCACTGAGTTAGTGATTATTTGGACATCGGAATCTTCAGCTTGAGCTTTTTTGATTCTGGCTTTTGGTCATCTTCGATTATGTCCATTACTGGCATTCGGCCAAGGGCATCTGCATGCTTCATTCGAGAGCCGGCACGATGCTCAATTGTATATTCAAAATCTTAACGTTCTACCCATCTTCACGTCTTGGCAGATGTATCCTTTTTCTTCATCGTTATACTGAAGGCGACACAGTCGGTGACTTTTTTAAAATTTATTCCATGCAAGTAGATGCGAAATTTCTTAATGCCTTCTATCACGGCTTTAGTTCCAGCTCAAAGTTTCTGTAATTCCCTTCGGCACCCTGTGTTTTACGGCTCCAATAATGAACTGAATGAAAGTGATTGTAATTCGGAAAACGTTGCAAACGAATTGCACCAAGGCCATCTTGACAGGCGTCAGTATGTACTTCGGTTTCGTGTCCCGGGTCAAATATCTTTAAAACAGGTTCTTTGGTTAGGAGCATTTTCAATTTCAAAAACGCATTTTACTCATGTACTTCAAATTGGAAGACTTTCTCTTTCTTTAATGAATCGCTCAACGGCTTAGCGATGATTGAATATGATTCTTTAAACTTTCTTAATAAAAAACCTGTCATGCCTAAGAAATTTGAACCTCTTTAACAGACTTTGGCATCAGAAAATGAACAACAGTTTCAAATTTTGTCGGCGATGGATACACTTTACCGTTTCCTACTACATATCCTGAGAATTCCATTCGTCGCTTTAAGAATTTACATTTTTTTCAAATCAAGACCATATTCTCTCGTGATATTCAAAAACATAGCTAATCTATCCACTGTTTCTTCGTAGTTCCTTGCAAAGATAATTAAATCATCAAAATATGTCGCTATAATTCCGGCGTCACTCAAAGGTCGAAATATCCTATACAGAAATCGCTGGAATGCAGGTGGAGATGTACACAATCCGAAAGGAGTTCTTAGAAACTGATACTGACACTCATGAGCAATGAAAGATGTAAACCTTCTGCTTTGTTCGTCGATTTCAATATAGAAAAAAGCGTTCAATAAATCAATCGTACTGTATACCGAAGCGTCCTTCAGCTTATCATTTTGATCCTCTATTAGCGAGGAAGGGTATTTATCCTTGATAATTACTTTATTTATTAATATATAATCAATACATGCTCGTAGTGAACCGTCTTTTTCCGTCACGACTACGGCAGAATTTGCAGATTCTGAACTGCATTGTTCAATGATCCCGTTATCCAACCACTCCTTAATTTGATTATCAACATTTCCTTTTCGCGTACAGATAATTGCCTGGGTCGTTGACAGATAAGCCTTTCATTCGACAGTGTGATATTTAATTTAACATCTGTCGTCTTAGTATTTAGTGGTTTGTAAGTCTCAATTAGATTTTTTACTCTTTGGCATATAATAGCATTTGGAATTCGTTCAATATCGGCTAACGTTTCTTCTTCTTTTTGACAATAGTGTCCGTTTCATTAACGATTACCACTGCAAACTATAGAATATCTCTACCAATAACGATGTCGTCATTCATTGCGTCGTCGGGAACGTCATATGAAATTATTGGATAATCTTCGTTGTCAATAACAACAATATACTGGAAGTATTCGAAAGTTGATGACACCATGACCGAAACCCGTAAATAATTGCGTCGATCGAACCAATTTTCGAGTTGTTTGAAAAATTCATAACAAATAAAAGTAAATGGACTCCCGGTGTCTAACAGGTCTAACATTTTTATGTTATCAATTGTTACCAGTTTGAGTAAACGATCTTCTGACAGCGTTGTTACCAAGCTGACAGCGGCTGTGGTTGTTCCGTATTTACTCCTTCGAGGCTCTTCACACTTTAAAGATTCGTGTGCAAACTTATTGCAGTTAAAGCATTTTCGTCCAAGTTCCTTTTTATTGCAGTCTCGTGAATGATGTCCTAGTCCTCCGCAATTAAAACATCGTACTGTCGCGCCTCTTGCGTTAAATTTCATTCTTCTCTCTTCTCTTGATGTCATCTTCTTCGGTTCCGTTACAACACTCATTGCAACTTCTCTTCGCCGTTCAGACTTAGTGTTTTTCTCTTGCGTGGTTTTCCTTCTAATTTCTCTTTAAAATCTTGGACTGCATTTGCGCCATAAAGTACAGTTTTGCTGTTTGCATCATCATTTATTCCATCAATCGTATAATCAAACAATGCTTCGGATTCTATGTTGTCTCTTCGATCAAGCTCCTTCATCTTCAATATATACTCGTGTACTGTCTCATCTTTTTTCAACTTTCGGCTTTCCAACATTTAATGTAACTGTGCACTACTAATTTTCGTAGACGACTTATCCAATAGTGCATTTTTAAGCGACTGCTTGGCAAATACTACTTTTTGCAAGTCGCCCCACGCAAACATGGCTGCAGCATCTTCAAAGTCGGCAACGAATCTTTCGACGGGATTTGTGTCATCAGCTTCATATGGTTTCATTGAATCCTCAACGTCTTTGTAACTCAGCAAAAACTTCGTTTGTTCGTTGTTGGTACGTCCTTCTATTACATTTTCCTCTGGGTCACTTTATCTTTCACTATTTACGCATGATGCTCGGACATCAAAATCCTCATCTGGTTCATCATCGGTTTCGCGATCATTCCTATTATTTATTGCAGCCAGTGTGTCCAATTTTATTAGATCTAAAATCATCTTTTCTCGTAGCTGTTCTTTATTCCCGGAATAATCTAGACCAAGAATATTACATATTGAAATCAGGTCACCAATCGCCAGTTGGTTAGAAAACCCTCCGAATCCGGTTCAAACTCTAAACCTCTAAACTCACGTAGCCGCTGTCGATTGCAACGATCACCATCCATTGCGAACACGAGTCTATGTAACGCGATAATTTCTGTCTTAGAAGCATGTTTTAATTTGTCTCTGATGAGTAATTTGCATTAAATTCTCCATTTCACTCACTTCACTAATTGCACAGTTTATACAATTATCAAATATCTAAATAACGTCCTTATTTCACTTTTATCACGTAACGTTTGGTTTTCGCGATTATTACCACAATAGTGCCCTTGACCACGTTATATTTTATTCTTCGTTCTATTCTTCGTCTTGTTCTGCAAACTTTCATCCGTTCTTCTAGTGCACGTATGTGGCCTTGTTTTTATTCACCGCTATTTTTTCTCTTCGCTTTTATTTAAATAATCAAAAAGTTCCGCGTTATATTTTATTTTACCTTTGATTTCGTCGTTCTTGCCGCTTGTCGTTCTTTCTGCTCGCCTTTTTTCCGTTCGTTGCTGCTCGCCGTTTTTGTTACTTGTCTTTTTTGCCGCTCGTCGTTCTTGTTAGTCATCTTTTTTCTTCGTTCTGGCTGCTCGTCGCTTTTGCTGCTCGTCGTTCCTCCTCATCTTCGTCGTGGATGCCGTGTTCCTTTTTCCTTTCAGCGTTTTGTTGCACTTTGTTTGAAATTTCACAATTACCTGTTCAGTTTTTTCACCGTTAAGCTCATCAGTTGCAGCTTTCCGTTTCATACGCTCGTCTCCCTCATTCGATTCCGGCTGAGCCCCCGAAATTGTAGGATTTAATTTGTCAGTTTAACAAAACTCAAGCAATTGTTGGTGAATAAATAAATTACAATCTGAATTGTTTGACAGTTTGATCCTAACTCCTATCAATACATATCAGTGTTGCCATTTAGCAAAATACAAATTAATTCAAATTTACGCTTTTCAAATTACATTTGGTTATTTAATGAAATTCATTTTTTACATAAAATTACCATTTCTGCATTCCAATTCGTTGTTTTCATACTTTAAAATATATTTTAAGCGCACAAATACAAATTATTTGACAAAGAATTTGCCTACATTAGGTTTGCAGCAATGATATGGTTGTATTCTTCTAAGAATGCTAACTAACTTACTGCCAACACCGCGTTCAATTTTGTATTCTTCGAAGCGTGCTACGAATTCTTTCTGTATTCGTTTGACATAATTTACAAACTTCTTTGGTGGCTTGTGCAGTTGGCTTGTGGGATCAAACACTCTGCAGTCAATATATACATTGAAAATTGAATCTTCACAACTCCTCACTACTAGTTTCCATGTCGCAGCTGCTATCAATAGGTTTGCACTTATGGTTTTCCCTCATTCGTTTGTACAAATACCCAGCAACATAATGAAAAGCATTTAGATTTCCTAAATCCACATCTTCCAGTGCATCGTTATCGTCGTTCAGACTAATGTTTGAAAAAGTATTGGTTTCAATGTCATTTTGAATGTTCAAACGAATAGTTGTAAACACAAAATCCGGTTGTGGTTCACAGTTGCCACTTTTCAAAAGCTGCAAACATCGGGTTGTTAACTCATTTCTGTATGCGGTGTTGACTTGGAATGGTTTTGGATCATTGTTATTCCCAGATTTTCTCCGGAGTAGACCAAATGTATGCTCCAAACAGTCTTGATTAAGATGTCCAATCAGGAGGTACTTAAAATCCCTCACATCTTTCAAGTCTTTAAGTAACCCAACGAGGCTATTTCTAGAGACCAACCAGCCCTTAATACATTTAATTTGCCTAGTGATATTTTTAACCTTGACTTTTTCGTACCTTGATCGTTTAGAAAGTACGTTTCATTTTATATAAATGCTCCATTGTCCGCACTCGGACAAATTCTATCAGAATGTTTAATTCTTGTCAGAATTGCCCAGCAACGGTATGGCTGAAAATAGGCGCAGCATATTTAACTTTCATTTTTTGAAAAATATTCGGAAAAATATGCTTGAAAGTAAGTTTTGGAGCTAGCTACAAGTGCAAGTTAGAATCTACTGCAAAGAATTGCTTGATATGGCTCCTATCAGCTTTCTAACCATCAGAAAAAGAGAACGATGCCTTGAGTAAATTACGAGTATTTCTTAAGGACTTCAATAAATCAGGCGTTTCGAAAAATAAAAGATTTCTTCCGTTGGATCATCCACTGCAAAGACATATTAAGCATAATAAAATCACGTTTTCGCGGCCGAATAGCCATTTCATCTACGTATATGACACAATACTTCGCAATTTCTGGAAGGTCTTTAAGTTTTTCTTGCAAGCTCCTGGGACCTAAAGTGCTGTCCGGCATAAATCAAGCCAAGGTAGACTCACTCGGAAGGCACAGAATTGGCATCATAAACCTGTATGCCATCGGCGATAGGTTATATAGGCATATGTTATACTCGTAGATATTTCCTTTGTCTTTATATCTATATCCTTCTTTAGGCCTATCTGCATTAGAAATAATATTTTCTATTAAAGAAGCCATCTCGTCTACAAAATGCTCCTTACTATGGATACCTTTTTCTAGTCGTTCCTTCTAGAGCCGTCGCGTGCTTTGTAGCCGCTCAAGGCAAAGCTTTAATCGGCGCCCCCTCCACTGGTAAAACCCGTCATTTTGTTCGTTCCGGTTTTGGTTCGGGGGGATGATACCCAAGCTATTTAGAGCCAATCCATTATCCACCACCTATGGACCCGCCATGTTCCGGACTGGAAAAACCGGCAGCTATTATAAATAACAGTATCACGGACCACCCACCCTCCACTACATATTTTATATACATTTACTAGTATTTGATTGATTTATACACATTCTTAGATTTTTCTTTCTCTGTTCTTGTCTTCGATTCTTTTTTCAGTCGTCCATGTACAAACTTTAAACATTATAAGGCATTCGCCTGGATTTTGCATGAGTCATTTTCTATTGCTAGAATGAGTTTTTTGCAGTGTCATTTTCTATTGCTAGAATGACGAGAGAGTTCAGCCTTTCCTGTGCCATTGTCGAGCTCAAATAAGTTTTTATAAGCTTAAGTTTACTAAAGTTTCGTTCGGCACTAGCAACTATCACGGGTATTGTTAGTAACACTCTTAGCGTGACCCACAAGTTTGTAAACAAATCTCTGCTATTTGTGGTTTTGATCATATACAGGACTTCTTTTGGTGTGACTTTGTTGTTTCTTTTGTTTCCATCATCCAAAATTGAACTTACATGTTAAAGTTCATGATACAGTTCAATGCCGTTTATACCAGACACTTTGGTTGTGTTGTCAGTTAAATGTCTTTCAAAGCCCAAGCGGCTTTGTTTCAGAAATTCTTTTTCTGGAAGTTGAGGAACATTACCCACAAACCCCCATACTTTTTAGTGTTCCTTGAACGCAGTTGATCTCTTCTCAAGTGAGACCAAAAAGTTATCCACTAATGGATAAAAAACTTCTCTCGTGAAGGTTTCTTCAGATGACGATTGCACTTCCCCAGAAGACTCATACAAAAAAACTCGTTTTCGTTTACGAATCCTTTTTTCGGCAAAAACAGGCTCGATACCAAGTTCAGCTGCTATTTCTTTAGCGGAGATTACTGAGTTCACATATCTATTCTCTCTAAATCCGTTAAAAAATTCCAAACACTTATTGAACTTTTCAGAACTGTCACTGATGTCTAGCTCTTTCCCTTGAATTCTTTTACTGATCGAATTAACTTTAAAAAAAAGTGATTCCACAAGACCAAAGCTACGATAAAGGAAAAGTCTTCCATCTGATTAATCAAAGATTGAGCTTCTGACGCTGTTTGAGGGTCATCGATTTTGTCGCCAAGCTTAACTAATGCATCCCTAACTTCCACATATTGGTATCTAACAGCCTGAACAGCACTTATACGAGCTTCCCAACGTGTTTAACACCCTTGCTTTAACGTAAGTGCTTTCGTATGGTCGGTTATTATACACTAGCGCTTCGTTGAACTAGAGAAGATGACAAAGATTCGCTGGAAAATACCAAATAAAGATGTAGACTTAACTGATGATTTTGCTCCTTCAGCAGTCACTAGGCTTAAGCTATGGCACCCACAAGGAATAAACACAGCCAAAGGGAATTTGTCCAGTACACGGGCTTGAACTCCATTATATTGTGGCCGTTATCGTATCCTTGACGACGACAGTTTGTCATGTTCAAATTACATCCTTAAATTTTTTTAAACAACAAGTCAGCGAGAGCTTCTCCGGTGGTTCCTTCCTTAGGCTATAAAGCTATCTTCTATTTTGATTTCCCCCTCATCATCTTCAGTGACGTTGCGAATCGTTAAAGAAGCTTGCTCCTTGTGACTCATGTTTGGAGTACAATCAAGGATAACGGAAAAATATATCGCTCCCTTTATTTCTGTCAAGATGCTTTGCTTTACTTAGTCACCTAATATAGGTATTAGCTCATTTTGTATTGACAAAATAAATAAAATTGTGTTTCTTTGTCAGTTCTACGTCTTAAGTGTTCCATTAGTACACTATCAAATTTGCCTAAAAGTTGTACAATTCCAAGAGTGTTCCCATTATTTATTGTGAAAACTTTGGAAGACGACCCACGAAAAGCCATATTGTGCTCTGCTAGATATACAGTAATTTCCACTAACCGACGCAACACTTCTTCTGAACGCTGAGCTTCAGTTTCTATTTGCTTTGTGATGTGCTTGTTAATTGATGTGTCTTCTCTAATTCTTTTTTCTGCTCCAAACCATTTAGCCATATTTTTGAAATGGTCTGGTGACAACTCATGGGATTTTAAGCGGTCTGCCTAATTTTTCCAGTTGTTAAAACCTATTGCGTGACCAAAATGTGACTTTGATGAGGGATTAAACAATCTACAACAGAAGCAATAGACAGTATCTGATTTTTCAGAATAAATCAACCATATCCTTGATATTTTTCTCCATTTTTCGAAAACCCATATTGAAATTGCTTTGAAAAGTGCTGATTACTGTAATCTTTAGAAAATTCAGTCGGCCCTTTGAAAACAAGCTCATCACGCTGAATATGCATAATATTCGCTGGTCACGTTACAGGATCTGAAGTAATCACCGGCGCCTGCTCCGATTTGGAATATAATTCAATTTCAGTGTCTGTTGACAATTCTATCACTCTTTTATTGTCACTGCCATTATCGATCGTTTGTAACGGTATCAACAGGCACAAATTCAGTGTCTTTAGCCTCTTGACTGCTACTTTGTGAGGAGGAACTACGGCTAGATGCAGGCGTACTGGTCTCAAACGCGGGTGCGGGAACATTTTGTGTTTATTAGTTTAAAAAAAAATTGTTAGTTTTGGCACTTTACATAATAAAGCCGCATTCGCTAACTCACTTTCCTTGTTCAACTTTCTCCTTTGCGCCCCTGACAACTTTTTCGACATAATGCTTGAGTTTTCCAATAATTTTTAACTAAATTTTTAATTTCCGTATTTTATAAACAGTACACGAATAATGCTCCTCACTAACTAACTTAAAACTTAAATTCTTTTCATCTCAATTACATATATTTATAAATATATTCATCTCAAGTAGTGGCACAAATGACGGTGAGTATACTGCAAAACGGCACAGCACGGAACTCACTATGCGCTTCACGTCAACATCTTTTACTATTCTTAAAGCTCGTCACTCGCAGAAGAATGAGCTGCTGTCACAGAGAATAGAGGTGCTGTATTAGCAATTGGCAGCGACGGCGTTGTCTATGTCAATGTCACTATAAAACCAAAACAAGAATAAACTGTGTCTGTGTCTGACGCCTACTGCAGCAAGTGACAGACTGATTTGAGTAGTGGAGGGGAGGGAGCGCGAGCTGCCAGGAGTGTGCTGTATCAGCTGTGGATTCACAAGCTTGCGTAGGTGTATGCGGCTAGTGGTTAGCGCTGCTCAGTATGCAAATATGATGTGAGTTACTATAGTACATTATGGATAGACAGAATTTTACGCACTCAGCAATGCATCCATTGTGTAATACAGAGACCGATACAGCCGTCTAAGTGCTTATAAATAAAACGAGACTACAAACGCATGAAATAGATTTTTTTACCCACGGGGGCGCCCCTAGATCGCGGTGCCCAAGGCCACCCACGCGGTGCCCAAGGCCACCCACGCGGTGGCAGCGAGAGAACTTCCCTCGCTGCTCTTTCAGTTTTTGGCTGAATTTTTAAATCAGCTATTTCTTTCCTAAGATGCACCTTTTTTTCCTTCAAACGCCATTGATCTGTCTGTATGGCTTTGTTGGTGGTCGAATTCAGTTCCTAATCAAATAACTCAATTAAGAAATAAATAAAAAAAAGCGTGAACTTAAAGTTGGATTGGGAAATGAGCGGGAGGTAAACCATAAATTAAATAAATAAAGCCATTACTTGTTCCAAGTCAACATCTTGCTCATCTGTTTGTTGATATGAAAAACGAGACCATTCCATCTGAAAAGAGGAACGGTTTGTGGGAATACCATTTGTCTTGCATAAGAATAGGATCGCCGTTCCTGTTAAGCGCTTTCCCGATGGGCCAATCATATCGCGCCAGAAATCATTGTAGCATCATACAAGCGATTTGCTACTGGAAAGAGATCCTTTCTTTCCAATATTTATAGCCAAAGCTTTTTCCTGAAATTTAAGAGTCTACGCTAAATTTGAATCCTCTTCAGGGTGCACCTATGAATTTTTCTTCCACTCATCATTTAAATACAAACTTTTTATGTTTAAATGAAAACGATCACAACTTTTAATAACAAGAAATTCTGCATTAGTACAGGAAATGCTAAGCAAAGGCGAATGAATGAGATATTCAATAAACACCTGTGTTGCATGTCGTATGGTGGATTTGGGATGTTCTGGCGACAAGTTGTGGATGTCGGGTCCATCGTTTTCCGAATCTGCTACAAGACCTACAACAAAAGAAAAGGAGACACAAAGAACAAAATTATTTATAAAAATATATATTGGCAATTATCTGACGGGAGCGATGCAGCATATGAAAAATTTAAATCACAACACGTACTTGTATGACAAGAATTGTCATACTTGTTTACTATTATTGTCAATCTGACAATTCTCGTGTGATGGGTTGCACCAATGAGAATTTAATAACAAAACATAATATGTAATTGTTAAAAAAGTAATAGATCATTATTTAGTTGAAATTTCTAGCAAGATTGAATTGGAATGTTAGAGGTAAAAGTACCGGTTAGTTGCTAGCTAAAGGTTAGCTGCTAGCTGAAGGTTGGTTGTATGGAAAAAGTAAAAGTAGATACATTAAAAAGAAATAGCATTTGGAAATAGTAGAATATAGAATTTGGAATAGTATACATTTGGAAAAAGTATAAAGTATAAAGTTTGAAAGTACAAAAATATAGTGAAGTTTAAATTTGTTTTAAGACGTGCATTGTGAAAATTGAAAATTGTTCAGTTAAAGGTAGGAGCCATCAGGCTTTCAACTAATCCATCAGATATTTCGGTTTCATTAATCCAAACAAATTCATGGTCAGTTGAGATAATTGTGTGATATATCATCTCGTCCAACGAGATAGTTCGTGCACCATACAACCTGGTCAGCAATAGCGGTTAATTGTAAATTTCATGAATGCAAAATCCGTGAACCACTTTTTGCTATCCACACAATAGCGTAGTATGATAGTTTTTAAGGTTGTTTTTTATACTTATTAAAATATTCAAACGAATGGAGGATCAAATGAACCATCCGCGGCAATAACAAAGCGTAATGTAGACGTTTTAAGCTAGTGGAAATTTATCAACAATAGCAGGGAATCCAATAGCAGAGACTTAACATTTCAACCAGCGTCCATCTATTTGTAATCCTAGCCCAGTCAATCCTTGAGTATGCCCCCCAAGTATGGTCTCCTCACTATACCAATCTATCGGATGCTGTTGAAATGTACTACGTAAATTCACATTCTCTATTCTACAAATATAACCTCCTTACAGCTCCTAGGATGAGCGCTTACAGATCCTCAACATTCCATCACTCAATAAAAGGAGAGAATGCTTAGGCCTCTGTTGCTTATTTAAGTTATATCACGGTATTCTTTCATCCAACCTTCGGGAAAAAATTTAAATACGTCCCACCTCAAGAACGCGTTCAACTGACTATTAATTGTGCCCTTTGCTCGTACCGATATATATTTTTATTCGTTTTTAGTACGCGTGTCACGTCGTTAAAATGAGCTCCAGTTGGGTCCCCTGCCACAGTTTTGTTTGAAGTTTATACTCACTTACCGGTTGTCAAAGCAATGCCAATTGGCACTATTCAAATATTTAACTTTTAAACCGTAAATGATAGTAAATATTTTGACGAACAGATGGCACTGTATTATAAAAAAAACGTGCAGAAAAGAGTTAAAACTCTACCTTAAAAATCTATACTCTTCAAAAGCTATCAAGGGGCTCTTTAGTAATCGTTCACTAAAAAATATTTTTAAGTAGAGTGAGAAAATATAATATACATTGTTTGTGTAATTATTAGATCTTCACCTGCTTCATCACTTACCATAACGGTTAGCTTCAAGTATTTTTAACCATTGGCATCCGTGAGGAGCATTTAAAATTTACAGTGCGTTCATGTCTAGAGGCATAAATTAAATCATTTCATCGTAAAGTTAAAATAACATTACCATTTCTACATTTCAATTCGTTGTTTTTATATTTAAAAATACATTTTAAGCGCACCAATACAAACGAATTCACCTACATAAGCTTTGCAGCAATGATATGGCGGTATTCTTCGAAGAATGCAAATACCGCGTTCAATTTTGTATTCTTCGAAGCGCGCTACGAATTCTTTCTGTAGTCTTCTTACGTAATTTGCAAACTTCTTTGGTGGCTTGTGCAGTTGACTTGTGGGCTCTAACGCTCTGCAGTCAATTTACATATACGAGTACATCAAATATTGAATCCTCTTCACTACTAGTTTCCATGTCGCAGCTGTTATCAATAGGTTCGCACTTATGGTTTTCCCTCATTCGTTTGCACAAAAACCCAGCAACATAATGTAAAGCATTTAAATTTCCTAAATCTACATCTTCCAGTGCGTCGTTATCGTCGTTCAGACTAATATTTGAAAAAGTATTGGTTTCAATAATAATTTGAATGTTCAAACGAATAGTTGTAAACACAAAATCCGGTTGTGGTTCACAGTTGCCACTTTTCAAAAGCTGTAAATACCGAGTTGTAAACATATTTCTGTATTCGGCGCTAAAGTGGAATGGTGTTGGATAATTGTTATTCCCAGATTTTCTCCGGAGTAGACCAAATGTATGCTCCAAACAGTCTTGATTAACATGTCTAGTCAGGAGGTACTTAAAATCAGTCAAATCTTTTAAATCTTTAAATCACATCTTTTAAGCCTTTAAATACAACAAGGCTATTTCTAGAGACAAGCCAGCTCTTAATACATTTAATTTGCCCTGTGATATTTCACACTCACTATTTCCTACCTTCATCTGTTCGAAAGTACGTTTCATTTTATTTAAATGCTCCATTTGTTTTGGATTCCCAACAAATGGCATGCGATGTATTTTCGCTTGCTTGAAACAGCTAGAATTAAATATATTAAATAATGAATCAAAATCGTCAATAGAATAAGCCGTGTCTATCGCACTTGAAGAAATTCTATCAGAATGTTTAGCTCTTGTCAGAATTTCCCCAGCAACGGTATGGCTGAAAAATTGCGCAGCATATTTAACTTTCATTTTTTGAAAACTTTTCGGAAACATATGTTTGAAAGTAACTTTTGGAGCTAGCTTGAAGTGGAAGTTACAAACCACTGCAAAGAATTGCTTGATAAAGCTCCAATCAGCTTTCTTACCATCCGAAAAATGGAACGATGCCTTGAGTAAATTATTTCATAAAGAATTTAATAAATGAGGAATGTCGAAAAAATGAAAGATTTCTTCTGTTGCATCATCCACTTTGAAGGAACTATGTTCCGGAGATATGGGTAAAAGCTTTCCAAGCGCCATAAAATTGGACCCTTGGTCTGTGTAACGAGGGCTTTTGGCTTCAGTCCAACATTTTTTAGCTTTGGAATGCATTGAAAAATTATATTTTTAACCTCAATTACAGGACACGCAGAGTGCACAAAGGCGTACCCAATATGTTGCCTATAATAATAGGCAATACCATTCACCATAACACAAGGACATATATATTTAGCGGGATGATGATTTCATTTTACCTCTTCGTCCTCAACGCCTATAATAAAATCATATTTTCGATCAAATTGTAGATGCGGCCGAATAGCCATTTCATCTACGCATATGACACAATACTTCGCAATTCCTGGAAGGTCTTTAAGCTTTTCTTGCCAGCTTTGAAAATAGACTTGCTTTACCCCGGGACCTATAGACCAGTCCGAAATAAATCGAGCCAAGGTGGTCTCACTAGAAAGGCACAGAAGTGGCATCATAAACCTGTATGGCGTCGGCGATAGGCTCTATAGGCATGTCGATATTTCCTTTGTCACGGCTTTATATCTAATATATATCTATATGTTTACGCCTATCTGTATTAGAAACAATATTTTCTATTAAAGAAGCCATCTCTTTAGGTATTTATTTATTTGCGAGGTCGACTAAATGCTCCTTATAAAGGACGCTTTTTTCTTGTCGTTGCCTCGCTGCTCTCTCACTTTTTAGCTGCATTTTTGCAACAGCTACTGGAGATTCCTTTTATAACGATGCTCAAAGGACTGTTGTATTTACATCGTTATAAGCGGACATCACTTTACCCGGAGCAGAGAAAGACAAAGGGCCGGAAAATAATTTAAGCCTGAAGTTTTATTATAAAAACAAGAAGATACATACGTACATGTGATAAAATATATAATTTTGAAAAATAAAATCTCCTGTGTATCTTAACTTTTGAAAAAGTCAGTAATTTTTGTTTGTTTAGATTTTTCAGCGAAGTAAGCATTATGAACATAGTTCTCAATTTTTTGTCGTTCAGTTGAAATTTCTGGGAAGTTGAGTGCTACAGCCGCGGCTAAAAATATTCGAACTTTATCCAGTGATTGAACCATTTCGGGGAGAGTCGGCGATTGGAATAACATTTCGTCTTCATCGGCCGTTTCATCAAGCCCTTCCTTGTTGTTTGAGTTGGGTTTAGCCGGTTAAAATATTGTTCTCGCTAGTAATATAATCGTTATCCACATTTGCGAAACCGATGATTTTATTGCATGTGTAAGATAATGCTGATATTTTTCTCAATTCTTCCAGATCTTCAAGCTCATCAGACATATCAGAAATTTCTATTATACCTGAATCAATTTTATTGAAGCCAGCGTGTCGAAAACAATTTTCAATACAATTTTCTGACACGTTACTCCAATCATTCTCCAGCATCAAAATTGCATCAAGAACAAATATTTTTGATTCTATATTTGGTTCCAGTCTATTTATAATCTTCATCACGAGCCTTTTCCTAAATTTCGCTTTGAGTGTTCTGATTATTCCCGGATCCATGGGCTGTAGTGCACTGGTCACGTTGGGGGGAAGAAAATGTAGCTCGATTTTTTCTTAATTTTGTACGGCTGGATGCAATGGATAGGTATCGACAGTTAGTAAGATTTTTCAATTTTGTTTTCCAAGTTTCCTATTCCTTTGTCTTAACCACTCAGTGAAAATATCACTCGTCATCCACGCTTTCTTATTGTTTTGGTAATCTACTGGTAAATTGACATTTTTGAAGCACCGTGGTGTTTCGGATTTTCCTATCACGAGAAGTTTTTGTTTATAAGACCCAATCACATTGCTACAAGCACCGTAAGTCTTTCCTTCGAGAGCTTTCCTCCATGGCACATCTCGCATTTGAATCTAAGGGTTTTATCTGGTGTTAAACGAAAAAATAGCCCTGTCTCATCAGCGTTGCAAATTTCATTGTCCTCAAAATTTTTATGAATTGTAGGCCAAACGTTACGCAGCCAATTTTCTTTAACTGCTGGTGAAACAGTCGCAGCCTTCCGCTGATTTTTCCAAAAACAAAACCGTGACGTTGTCGATAGCGTGTGATCCAGGAATGAGAGCAATTACATTTTGGTTTATTTAAAAGATAGCCAAAATCGTTAGCTTTATCTTGTAAGATTGGTCCGCTGATGGGGATACTTCTACTGCGTTAAATCTTCATCCATTCCTACAGTGCATCTTCAATATCCTTATGGTGGCTTGTCTTAATTTTTTTAGTCGTAGTTTCACCTTTTCTTTTATTAGAGCGCGAGGTTTCCAGACAGTAGAGACCGTTGATTGAGTTATCTTAAGATCGCTGGATACATCCGAAATTGAATTTTTACCATCTTCTAAGCGCTCAATAACCGCAACTTTCTCGGCAACTGAAACAACCTGACGTTTAGACATTGTGACGCTTGCCAAAACTCTACTGTTTCAATTTCATTCTAACATAAGTGACGAGTTAGTAAAAAAAGAAGGGGAGTTCCCGAATTTTTCGGTTCATTTGAACAGATGAGAAAACAATAAACAGATTAGATTGAAGAAAGATTCAGGATGGTTCATAAAACGGACTGGGGTAGGCATGAGAGGACGTGATGCGCGAGAAATTCCATGACATCACAATATGCGGAACAAAGAAACGGAGTAACTGGCCTTTATTGTCTTGTTATATGCGGAATATATGTATAAGCGGCATCGTTAAACCCGGAATATTAACTGATGAATAGCATACGAAACCAAACTTCTGTTGTAGTTTCCATTGTTAAATCCAACCTATCATTATATCCGGCATCGTTATAAACAGAATCTACTGTATTTCCTTCCGTAGATTCACTATATTTTCCTCCGAAAGCCATTGCTCTGTCTGTATTCAGTTCCTAATAAAGTAACTCAATTAAGAAATAAATGAAGAAAAGGCATGAAAATAAAGTTGCATTTGGAAATGAGCGGGAGGTAAACCATAAATTTAAATAAATATGAAAAATAATAAACAAATGGGCGTTAGAATACGCTTAATTTAATAATGAAGCCATTACTTGTTCCAAATCAACATCTTGCTGATCTGTTTGTTGATATGAAAAGCGAGACCGTTCCATCTGAAAAGAGGAAGGGTTAGTGGGAATAGCATTTGTCTTACATAAGAATGGGATCGCCGTTCCTGTTAGCGCTTTCCCAATCATTTCACCTCGGAAATGGTTGTAGCATACATGTAAGCGATTTGCTACCGGAAAGATAACTTCTCTTTCCAATATTTGTAGCCAAAGTTTACTCCTGAAATTGAAGAGTTCACGCTAAGTTTAAATACACTTCAGTGTGCACCTTTAAATTTTTCTTCCACGCATCATCTATATACGAACTTTTCATATTTAAATGAAAACAATCACAATTTTTAATAACAAGAAACTCTGCATTAGTATAAGAAATGCGGATTGTGAAAGTACTAATGCTAAGTTAAGAGCAACTGAATGATATATTCAACAAAAGCGGAAGATTGTGAATTTCATGAATGCGAAATCCGTGAATCACTTTTCGCTATTAATACAATAGCATATTATCATAGTTTTTAAGGTTGTTATCTATACTTATAAAATATTCCAACGAATGGAGGACCAAACGAGCCACCCGTGGCAATAGCAAAGCGTAATGTAGACGTTTAAAGCGGTGGGGATTTATCAACAACAGCGGGGAATTATCATTTCAACCAGCGTCCATCTATTTGTACTCCTATCCCGGTCAATCCTTGAGTATGGTCTCCTCACTATACCAATCTATCGGATGCTGTTGAAATGTACTACGTAAATTCACATTCTCTATTCTACAAATATAACCTCTTTACAGCTCCCACAATGAGCGCTTACAGATCCTCAACATTCCATCACTCAAAAAAAGGAGAGAATTCTTAGACCTATGTTGCTTATTTAAATTATATCACGGTATTCTTTCATCCAACCTTCAGAAAATGTTTTACATACGTCCCACCTCAAGAACGCGTTCAACTGACATATTCATTGTGCCCTTTGCTCGTACCGATATTTATTTTTAATTTGTTTTTAGTACGCGTATCACGTCATTACAATGGACTCTAGCAGGGTCCCCTGTCACATTCTTTAAACGCTTTTAAAAGCATATTATATTATTTCTCCTTAGCTTCCAATAGTTTATTAGTATTTTCAAGTTGCTCACTTTGTTTTTTCGCATGTATCATATTATATTATATTTCAATACATATTTTGTAATTGGATTCATGGATCTGTAAAATAGCATAAACAAATAAATAAATAAATTTCAGTAATATCAACAGATGTTGAGGACTTGAAGAGATGCTCAAGACGCCGAATCAGTGTGACGTTACAAAACCAACACCTACGCCCGTAATAAACGCAGCCTCAAACGCTGGCTAACCACTTTCAAACCGTCCATCAAGGAGGCCATTTAAAAACATATTAGAGCCATCCTTCACTCTATTTTGCAATTCAAAGTAGTCCAAATCCGCGAGATTTTGCAGTGCAAGAACTGCCAAAGAGTGAGACACGCTGCACCTAACTGCCCCTGGAAATATAGGCGCGTGAAATGCTATCTGTCACATGTTCCAGGAAACTGCCAAAAGCAGAAGAAGTACAAGTCGAAATACGCAATACGGTGGGGGTGATGATCATTAAATTATCGCAACTGTTTGGTTTTCAAATAGGCGCATGCTAGAAAAGTACCTAAAGTGTTCTCCATAGGCACTTTGCCCATGCAACGTACTCCGGCTATGAAGAGGACTTCTGAAGTGACATTCGCTAGTGTAGTTTGAAAAACCCAATCACGTTCCCCTGCTAGCTGATTTCTGACCCCAATTAGTTTTAGGTTTATTCAGTTGAACGTTAACTCCATACGTAGTACTGCCAAGTGGTATGAGCCACAGTCTTTTTTGGATGAACACAAGCCCAGCACCCTTTTTCTGTAGGAGACGAGAAAAGCAGCATGTCATACCCCTACGTTACGCGACTTCTATTTGCACAGATCTGACCACCCCAGTTCAATAGTTGGTAGTACTGGGATTCTGGTACACAACTACATCCGTTCCACTCAGCTGATGTTACCCAACCAACTCCATAAAATTGAAAACATCATCATATCTTTGGAAACCCATAGTTCTATGTTTTTCGGCACATCCCCACTGTCTACCCAAACCGATCCTCACATGCCTCCGAAATTCGACAGCTATTGATGTTCATTAGTCATCAGCGTACAAGCAAAAAATCCACAATCACCATTTGTGGAGATCTGAATGCTTGATACCCTAGCTTTCTCTGCGCAAATACCAATGTAAATGGTAGCCACCTACATAATCGACGGATGAGCGAAGTTGGTTCTCTCAAAATAACGATCTTCACCCCAGTACTTCCCACCTTTCACAGATCTTCCTCATACCTCTATCTCTTCATTGTCATGATAACACAAACGTGAATTTCAACACCAACACCCATCCTTTCTTCGAAACGTTCCCGGGAATAAGTTACCATAGCGACATTCTACTAATTGTAGAATGGCATCAACGTGCTCCTCGTCCCAACCAAAAGCTAGTATCCGACTTCAGTATAGTCAACTGGGAACAAGATAATTAATCGCTCACTACTTTACTCCATAACATACTTCTTCTTTCTTTTATTGGGTGAATAAACCATAACATACAACATAAATTAGCACCGTTCCACCACATCGTAAATCGCCTCATCTTGGTACCACTTAATGCGCAGACATACGGCAAGAAATCATTGGACTCGTATATCGACCAAACGGTGGAGATCCATGGCTAGAACATAAACATGATACAACAAATGATTAGTTCAAAATTACGACGTGGCAATATGGTAGACCACATGCTTCAAGCAGGCGAAGGCACTCGAAAACTCGATGTGCCTAGTAAGTTTATTCCTCTTTTGGTTGTGTAATAGCTTCATACATCCGTGGTTGTCTTCAAAAACTTTTATTAGTGTTCCGACTGGTTGATCGATATCTTTAAGAATTTTCTCAATCCATAACAGCTCTCTCGTCGCTTCAGAAAAAGCAACGAATTCCGCTTTGCGTGACGAATGTGGAATGCAAGTTTGCTTTTTACTCACCCATCCAATCAACGATCCGTTAAAAAAAAACAAAACAAAATCCGGACGTGGATTTTCGATCCGTGACGACGCTTCCCCAATCTGCGTCGACGTGGCAAATAAAGTCATCTATTATACGTTGTCTTTGCCAAGCCTCAATTTCAATGACCACTTTAGGTACTTGAAACCCCGCTTCACTATAATCCAGTCGCATCTTCTGGTGCAGAAACACGCCTTGCTAAAATTGAAGTTGCCACTGCAATATCAGATTTTGTATTGGTCAATAAGTAAAGCAACGAGCCAATAGCACTTCGATACACAGCGTTGCTGTCGAATGGCTCCATACCAACTGTCTGGTTCATATAGCCTGGATCATATTGATATTTTGAATCAACTGACTCACTCAAATTAAATTCATGTAGCTTGTTCTCTATATACTTGCTTTGGTGCATGCAGAAGATGCTGTTCTCGTCTGGTTCAAATTGAGTCCTCAGGTAAAACTGCAGTTCTCCGAGATTCCTGATCGTGAATTCCTGGTTCATTTGCGATTCCAACTTATCCAGCAGCTGGTCGATGGGCGCAGCTGCGACGATGTCGTCCACGTGATTTGAAATATAAATCACTTCATTTCCATCTTTTTTCGCTTTCTTGCAAAAAAAACAAAATCATTTTTGCTCTGTATGTATCCGTTTTTCTTCATGACTTAGTCTTTGTAGCCTTTGAGTCGCCTCATATAAACATGATGAGCCAAATCACCATTCAAATATACTGTCAGGATATCATAATGACGAACTGGCATTTTTCTGGCACCAGCCACTGTCAAAAAAATTTTCAAAGTGGTCGAATTGGCAACAATTGCGAATACCTCATCGTATTCCAGTCCGAACTTTTGCGAGAATCCCTGTGCAACCAATCTAGCCTTAAACTTCACTGGATTTCCGGTCTGGCCAGTCTTTGTCTTAAATATCGATTTATTCCCAATA
The DNA here is from genome assembly GCA_963969285.1 of Odontomyia ornata. Classification (NCBI taxonomy): domain Eukaryota; kingdom Metazoa; phylum Arthropoda; class Insecta; order Diptera; family Stratiomyidae; genus Odontomyia; species Odontomyia ornata. The sequence goes on along the minus strand of OZ017738.1, from coordinate 355,855,117 downwards.
GCTTTAGATCCAGATGGAAAATTAGTAATTTCCCAGGTGCCGAAACTCTTCAATGAATTGATTTTTTCGTCCGTGGCGGCTTTCCATTCGGCCGCTCTGGAACTATTCAAAGCCTCATCGTAAGTAAATGGATCAATAGTACTTACATTTTCGTTCGTATCCTTGTTTACGACCATATCGCCATACCAATCTGGATTTATTCCAGAATTAGGTCTTATTGAACGTCTCGGTTGGAGATAATTCTCCTGCTCTTCGATCTCGTTCTGTTGATCTTCGATATCTTCATCGCCATAGTCATTTTCCTTGTCAATCGCCACCATCTCATCCTCGTGCGGCTCATTTATTTGTTCCTACAGCTGATACTTGGAATCTGGTAAAATTTCTGTAATTCCACCAGCCTCATTTGTAAAAACAAAGTCTCGACTGATGTTTATTCGGTGAGTATTGGGATCCAGTAGCCTGTATCACTTCGTTTCGATTTCATAGCCGACAAAAATCAGTTTCTTCAATGTCTGATCTAGCTTCTTCTTTTGAACTTCTTTTGGAATATGAACATTAACTTCAGCTCCGAATTAATGGAAATATCCCAAATCCGGTTTCCGTCCATGCCACAGCTCATATAGAATGGCCCATCTATTCTTCACCGGCAAACGGTTTAAAATATGATTTGCAGTATTAATCGCCTCTCTCCAATATTGTTTGGGTAAGGTAGAACTGTCCAATATACACCTGGTCATCTCAATCAAAGAACGAACTTTGCATTCAGCATGGCCATTTTGTTGAGGTGCTTTGGGAACTACAAGTTGGGTACGCATTCCATTACCTTAAATAAATTTGTGTAATCTCCCATCTTTATACTCACCGCCGCGATCCGATCTAATAACCCTTGGTGTCTTCCCTTATTGCGTTTGCATCAACTGAACGAATTCAATCAATCTCTCAGTCACATCTGATTTCAGCTTCAGCAAACAAATAGATGTAAATTTACTTTAATTGTCAATCAGGGTTAGCACGTATCCATTTCGTCGTGGTGTAGGTAACTGGAGCTTGCTACAAACGTCCGTGTGTATTAGATCGAGTCTCTCCTTTGCGACCGTAGACGAATGCTGCGAGAATGGTTTTCTAGTCGATTTATTTTTCAAACAAATATCTTTTCAAAATATATTAGTTTGCTGGCATTTCTTGATGATAATTGCAGCAGCCAAACACTGCATTTTTCGTATGTCGCCCAAATGTATGTGGCCGAGGATTTCATTCCACTCATGAATACACTTTGATTTGCGAGGATCAGCGACAGTGAATGCATTGTTTTCCAATTCCATTATATAAACATCACCGCAAGCTTTTATTTTGAATAGCATCCGTCAATCCAGCTTAATTTCGTACACATCTGCATTGAAAGAAACTTGGCGACCCTTCTTCACCAATTTGCTCACCGAATTAAGATTACAATGCAAATCCGGAACAAAAAATACGTCGCTTAACTGTATTTGGTGCACGCCGCTGCTGCTGATAACGTTTGGCAGAATTTTAATTGTTCCTACGCCTACGCGGCCGTCTGTTACAGTGACCGTACACTCGTCCAAATATCTTAAGTCAGAAAAATGTTCGATATTTCCACAGTAATCCAATGAGGCACTGCTGTCTATTATGAATTCTGAATTTGTCGACTGTACCGTATTTAAACAAACCAAACTTATGTTTTCGTTCTTCGCAGATTTCTCCCTATTTGATTTTTCTTAATTTTTTTCGACTGCTTTCGCCTCTTGGCCCCCGCCATTTTTCCTTAGCCAAGCCAAATATTTATGGTGATCTTTCTTCAAATGCCCTGACTTCTTACAAAAGAAACAGAAAATGCCCTCCTTTTTGTTATTTCCCGATACTTTGAATGCTGCCTCTCCGCTACTTGACTTTTCAGTGGCCATTCCATTACGTCGCCTGTATTTGTCGATTAATTCCCGTTTGACGAGATCAGGAGTGAGATCACCTTCAAGCTTTGTTTCTAGTGCTGTTATGAGAGTAAGGTAACTCTCCAACAAACTGCTCAAATATAATGACACAGCAAGCTCATCTGCAAGGTTGACATCCATCGTAGTCAATTCGTCCATAATTTGTTCCATTTCGGTCAAATGCGTCTCCATATCAGCCCCTTCTGACAGTGTAAGCCGCCATAATCGGCGCAACAGAATAACCTTATTTGATACGTCGACTTTTCATGATACGATTTCAATGCCGTCCACATATCCTTAGCCGTTTTCTTGCATTTGATATGGATTAGCTGATTATCCTCCACTAGTAATCCAATATATGCTCTGGCCCTTTCATCCGCCGTCGTCCATTAGTCAGTCATGGGAGTTGATATTACCGACCACAGTTGCTGTTTCATCAGCAGCATTTCAGTCCTAAATTTCCACGTCAGATACTTACTGTTGGTCAGCTTTGGAATGTTTACTCTCGAAACGTCCACCTTGTTCGGAGTTGTGAGTTGTGACGAAATTAACTCAAAACTTTATGTTCCGTAAAACGATTGGATTTTCCCGAATTATTGTACTTTATTATTTATGTAGCCAACCGTTGGTCTGGGCACTTAACCTGTTGGTATATATTCTCTATGGAATGAAAACCGTGGAATAAAGAGTAAGCTACGATTAAATAAAATACGTCTGGACACAAGCACTTTTGATTTAGGACTGATTTATTAATACAAACATCAACAGGAATGAATAAGATTAACATGTAAATATAGCAATACTGAAAATACATAATAAGCTATAGTAATACTAAAATAGATTCATTTATATGTATCATCGCCATCCAACATAACTTTCCTAAGGGATCACTTTGTTAACTTTTCTAATTACCTATAATTCTTTATCCGCTAAATCCTCTTTAATTTATAAAAAATAATATTCACTTGATTAATAAAACGCGATATTCATCGATGAAAGGAAGATTTTTCGTTTATTTAGTATCATAAAAGCGAGGTGAAAACAGCCGAGGAACAACAAAAAAACATTGTCCATACTTCCTATCAACCAATTAACAAGTCTCCGACTCGGTAATAGACTTCACGGTTTATAAATACACCAAATAAATTCAGAAATATAATGACTGCAATATTCCAAAAAGAAAACTGAAATACAAAAATAGGATGTCTCTCTATCACCAGAGATTATAAGTGATGTCCAGAAGAAAAAGTCTCCGCAAAGACCACTCTTCAGTTATAAACACGATTCGAGAATCATATTTCTACATGATTAAATCCGAGATCTCAGTGCAAGGATCCATTTAGAGATCAATGCACTCATCCAAGCGCACCTAATGGTGAAAATGGCGAAGCCCACCTCAAATATTTATTTATATGCTGTAAATTACTGTCTTCTTCAGTGCAACAAATCTTAATTTTACATTTCCTTTGCTCATATAGCTAAGAAGTTAAAAGTCGATCAATATTATCGAATTACATTTAAAAAAGAGAAGATACTAGATATTTGCAGAAAGTAATTAATCATGCATTTTGAACATCGCTCTGCTTAATTAATCGATCGCTGTTGCTGCTTCGTTGGCTACCTGTCCGTCGGCATAATGTTGATCAGTAGTTAGTTTCAAAAGGCTGCTGTATGTGTATCCCATGTCCGTATTTAACCGCTTTTCCTCTTGAGTTTTCGATATCCAATAGCTCTCCATAAAGTCCAGTTTTTTCCAATCGGTGATTTCTTCCAACGGGGTTGCATTTTCCCATGCAATACTGTGTCCTGATTCGACCATGTGGTTCACTACCGTAGATCTAATTGTCATTCTTCCGAGTTTTCTGGCAAGTGCTGCTTCTTGTAGATGCTCCGCTACCCTGGTTTTTATCGATCTTCTTGTCTGACCTACGTATTCCATGTAGCATTCGGGGCATGTGATTTTGGATATACCGCTCTTCTCCTCGACATTTTTGGCGTCCTTTGCTGATCCCAGAATATTTTCTAGTTGGAATGATCTCGAAGAGGGTTTTGCGTCGATATTCGCTTTTTTTTAGTATTCGCTGTAGCTTTTTTATTGCCGTTGAGAATGTGAGTCGTGTCCTCCTTGTTTCGGATTTATTTTGTGTAAGCATTGTTGAAAGATGCTGTAATTGGTTGTTTTTCGTACCCATTCATAGTCGCAGTTTCGAGTATGTACTTGATTTCGTCGTGCTTCCGTTCGGTTGTCTGTGGTTGTTGTATTGTGAGCATCCTCCAGATCATGCTATTATAGGCTGCCAATTTTTGTCCAAAGGTATGGTTTGAATTGTTCGGTATCGTTCTTCGTGAGTGAGTTTTCTTCCTATGAATGTTGAAAACGACGGTCGTGCTCCTTATTATCACTATACCCAAGAATGGTTGTTTATCGTTTTCTTCTCTTTCCATAGTGAATTTTTTTTGGGTGGATTTTACTAATTGCTTTTAAAAGCTTGACAGTCTCTTTGGCCTTAGTAATAGGAAAAACATCGTCTACATATCGCATCCAAATGGTTTCGACGTATCCCATGAAAATATCGCTGAGTAGAGGGGAGAGTGAGTTGCTCATCGCCAATCTCGAAGATGCTTTATAGTAAGCTCCTCTAAATGTAAAAAAGTTTTCAGTCATGCATACATTGGAAAGTTTTTTTAGTGTTTTGACTTTTCTTTTCCATTCCGGGGATGAGTTGCATTTTGCTAACTGCTATAGAGCTTGTGTTACTGGTATGCTTGAGAACAATAATTTAACGTCGAAAGATACCATAATTTCATCATCCTCAAGCTTATCTATTCGATTTAGTTTTTCAATGAGCTCATCCCGATTTCTGATGCCAGGTTTGCTGGTATTTTGTGGTAGTTTTGTGCATTCTTCGACTATCTTTTTGGCTGTGCGAGTTATAGGGGCAGTACTGTGATTATCTCTCGCATCTTATTTCCCTCCTTATTGATCTTGGGTAAGCATTTTATGCGAGGCAAAACTGGATTTGATACTTTTAGGTTGATATGCTCACCAATTGATTGTTTCTCATCTCGGGGTGCTTTGTCTATTCTTTTGATAGACTCTGCTAGGGGGTCAGTTCTTAATTTGAGAACATTTCCAGTATTTAGCTTTTTCTCCACTGCGTGATCGTATTGTTGTTTGTCTATTATAACCACCGAGCTAACCTTTGCAGCTTGCTTTTGTTTTAAGTCCCACATAATTTTGATTTCATTGCGGCCGCCTTTCTTGTTGTTAACAGATTTTAAAACGTTCACTGCATCACTACGAACTGTATGCTCAGTTTCTATATCGTTAAAGCGGATGCCTGCTTCGACATCTATGACTATGTCCTTTACCGGTACTGTGTTGGGTCTGATGTCAAACTTTAACCCTATGTTTAGATACTGCAGCTGCTCTTCAGTGAATTGTTCAGAGGACTTATTGATAACAAAAAAACACCAACCAGTTCCTATCCTAGAATGCCTCACAGGTCGAGAAGGCTGAGTGTCTAGCAGCCCACTTTGCTGCAGCCTATTCCCTTTCGTGAGAGTGTCGAGAGTATCAACGTAGGATTGTAATTGCTAAGAGGAGTACTGACGACAAATTTAATTATGATTGTTAACCACACAAATCAATCAGGTGACAAATTAAGCATCGAAGAACCGTAGTATGAATAAAACCTGAGGAAGCTAAGTGTTACAATATTCAGGGATATACCTCAGTTTTCTCTTGCAGGCCCGGAAGAGCTAGAAGCGCAGCAATTTATATAGAAATAAAATTAATTTCGTGACCAAGAGAGTAATATCTGACAAATATAATATTATAATTGAAATAACCTACGCAGGTAAAAAACAGGAAGTCGGTGCTTGCTCCAATCTTATACTAAATGCACTTACACTAACAAAGTTACATTACGAAGTTGGTCATTTTGAGTCAATCATCAAAGCAAAACCTTTATATTATATCCAGGATGCTAACTAAAGCTTATAAAAATATCCTAAATCTACCAATCCTCACTCCAACTAGACTAGTGTACCAACAGACCAATTCATTCACCTTCAGTAAAATCATTACAATGAAGGAAGCTAAGTTTATCTTCAAATGTCCAAAATTCAGTGAATCGGAACAAACCCCATTTGAGGATGGAAAAAACTTTTATTATTTTTTTTTCGAGAAATACATGAAAAATTATATTAATGTATCGTCATCGAAGTCACTCTTCAGATGCTAATTCTGACTCCGATGGATTAGCATGATCTCAATTAGGTGTTGAGTAATTAAAAAGCTATGGTCATTACTTTGCATCTAATTGAAATCATCCTAATCCATCGAAGTCAGAGTTAGCATGTGATAAGGGGCTTCGATGATATCTAAATATAATTTTTCATGTATTTCTCCAAAAAAAAACCCATTCTTAAAGTATCACAAATAATATCTTTCGCCAGAACTGATCGACTAAAGATCGATGCAACAAATGAGGCTCTGCTTTTATATAACAATTTTCCAGAGACAGTAAAAAAAGCGAACCCACTATTACGATTTAAGAAAAGACTTAAGGAACATCTAAGGAATTCAGATCGATAAGTCCGAGGATTGACTATGCAGTGGGGCATTTAGACCATATCGTCGATATACCTAAAGACATCTATTTTTTAAAACTTCATAGTTTTCTAACCCACGCGGTCTATCTAGTTAAAATATATTAAAAGAATAAATCATTTAAAATTCTAATATATTTTACCTTTCAACATCCGTTGGGAGAACCGCAAACTCCTTCGACGGTGCCACGCACCCAAAAGGCTGCATTGAGGTAGGGCAGCATTGGTTACAGATAGGGCGGAAGTAAAAAATTTATCATAATTGACCTGCCCTCGAAGCACGGGCTCCTAAACCAATCATCATATATAACACTGACCTCTAGGTTAGTGATGTACATTTAATAGCTATTCATATACGAATAATTTCTGTGGCAGGGCATGAGCATGGATCTAAGAACTATTAAATCCTCAATGATGAAAAACAAGATGGTTGAACTTCCAGATTTGGATGTAGAGGTCCACGTCTAAGTGAGAGTGAGGTAATAATCAATTGTTGGGAGGGGTGATACCAGTAAATGGATACGACCAAAAATGCCATTTAGATCATATTGTTGCTGCAAACTTATTATAATAATTATCATAATAATAGAAAATATTTAAAACAGCTGAACTCTACAATTCGCCATGTTATTAAAAATGCGAAGAGCTTCGTTCAGATCAACTGATTTTGTTCTTTTTTCAAAGGCCAGAAATACCATATCAGCCATTCTCTCGTGACCCATTAACAGCCTTTGCGGCCTATTGATTGCAGTTAAAGTTGAAAACGTAGATTCCTATGGTCGCCACAGATGCAAAAAGTTCAAATGTATTTTTGAACACCTCTCGTTGCCTGTACAAAACTTGTAACGTATTTTCCTTTTTATCTTCGTTACGACTCAAGTAAGCTTTAACCACACTAGCCTCTTCTCTTGATGGAATTTTCAAACATGATAAATTAGTTAGGATTGTAAATTGAACATGACAAATTATTTTAAGTATTAAATTTTTTCAAACTTACCCAAATTTTTTAGAGGAATCATTTTATTTACATCCAACTCATCGAGACTTGCAATCGAAATACTCAAACTTAAATATCTCGTCATTCTCTTCTATATTTTGTCTGGTGGAGGAACAGGAGAAGTCAAATGGTCATCCATCCAGTTTGGTTTTTTAACTTGTCTCTTCAAGGTCTGTGTCCTATTTTCAGATTCGCCGCAGTCGTCGCTTATTGAAAACTTAGCTTCGTCCAGAATTTGATTTACGTTTGATTTGATCTTAATTTTATAGTTTCATCTTCGACACACTTTATGATTATTATGGCGTCTTTTAATCCTGCGCTTCGGGCTTGCAAAGTTGCGGCCGTAGGTTGTAGCGTGGATAAGATTTTTTTGGCCATTACCATGGCCATCCGGAATTCCAGATCATGCATAACTTTTTTAATACCGATACACTTGGCGACGTCATCACCGTTGAATTTGCCATTTTAAATTTCTTTCAGTCTGCAAAATTGATGAATAATTATCGTATACAACTTTTGTAACTGCGAGACCAGCGTTTTCCGAGGAGTCGGCCAATCCTTTTCCACCATATAAGGCAGCTATTTTGCCATGATGAAAGAATTCATGTAGCATATTGCATTGGTCAAAAAATAAACGAATGAAAGTCATTTCTTAGATAGACCTGCTGACTATTTAATACAAGCGATTTTTATAGCAGTGGACCTAGGGAATTTTCCCGCTCAATTTATTTTCTATTCTAGTCGCAATTTCTGAAACTTTCCCACTCATTACACTTGCGCCATCATAACATTGGCTAAGCATACGTGAGGGGTCAATGTTATTTTCTGCAAGAGTATTTAACGTTAATTCCGTGGAAGTGGTTCCATCAAGGTTTTCAGGTGACGACACCATCCTTGACGTAACGTATTGCGTATGCAATATCTTCGTGATTATTTTTATCACTCGTCCCATCTCCATTAGAGTAGACCATTTCTCGTCAGATTCATTAATATCTTTGACAATGCAGCTTCGTACTGGTTAAACCATTGCTTGAATTATATTGATTTTGAATTTCAGGTGAACGCTAACATACGAGTATGTTGGGTTTTGTGATAGCAATTTGGATCTTTCATATATGTGTATTCAAATAAATTCTGAAATAATCCTTGTTCGTTTTCTTCTTTTAAAATATAATTTCCACGCAAAGCTAATTCGTTGACAATAAGAAATTGTATTACTTCAGTGATTGACTTCACGTAATACCTATATTTTTCTGATACTTTTTGATTTATTAACGTTTCAACACTACAAGATGGAGATATTCTTTGTAAATTCTCCTGCCACATCTACATCGATTGAATATGAAAAATTTATTTTTCATGTTTTAGAAAACCAGTTTTAGAATCAGGGGCATGTTTCCAGTTTTTAAATCCTGTGGAAGTGTATGAAGTCTGTTTCCTTCCATTAGGTAAAAATTGCTCGCATGAATAGCAAAAAGCAGCATCTTTCTCGACATAACACTGCAACCATTTATAACGCTTGAACCAATCGGAAACAAAGGCCCTGTTATGTTGCTTTGGATATGCAATATCAGAAGAAATACCATAGCTAACATTACCAACATGTGTTAACCAACCTGTTGCCATGGAAATAGGAGTAGCGATTGTATTTTGTGCTTCCACCTGTTTTGAGCAGTGAGGTTCTTCGTGGTCAATTTGCTCTTCAACTCTTCGTTTTTTTCCAAAGAAAGCCCGTATTTTCATTGCGAAATCAATGAATATTCAATTTATAGCAATAAAAATAAAAATTGAATCGATTTTTGACTAAAACACTATTTACGGCACACTTCACTTAAATCATAATCAGTCTCTAGTGTATGATTATTTTAGTTTAAAAGGGGATTCTCCATACCATAGATTGCAATAAAGCCCATATTGCAATCCATGGTACGGGCAATCCCCTCTGCATCACAGATATTATAATTAAATAGACCCATCGCTTCATGTGATCGCGCTTCAAATGCCAATCATACACAGAACAAAGAATTATTATATATTCTGAAAATACCATGGTTTGTGACATTTAGTCACAAACTTTAGTATTTTCGGAAAAGTTCAGATGCCTATCGCTACAATTTTTTATCTCAAACTATGAACAAACAATTTACTTATAATAACACTGGTTAATAAATTTTAAGGTTTTGTTAATCCATGAAATGAGTTGTGCAAATTGCGAAAGAATACCTCAAAACATACATTTTGATGTAAGTTTTAAGGTCGAGTTAGCTCGCATTTTTTGTGGAATCAAATAAAAATCTTTTGACTTAGGATAACATTATATTCATAAATCACATATTATAAAATTTAAAAATGAGTTAAAATATTGCTTTTCCGTTTATAAATAATATCTACAGCCTCTCTCTTCAACGTCCAGCAGTAGTCTGCTAACATAGCAGGACTCCATTTGCCCTGGTATCGCTGCTCCATGCCTTAAATATCTGGGTGAAAACGTTCACCATGTTCGTCGCTAACATCTCCCATATTTTCAGAACAAAAATCCAAATGTGAGTCGAGAATATGTATTTTGAGGGACATTTTGCAACCGAGAGCGTACAATGCTTGGATCATATTCTTAACCAGGTTTTCATAGTCTTCAGATTTATTTTTACCCAAGAAATTTTGAAAAACTTTTATCATGGATGTCTAGGCTTGTTTTTCCTTGCTATTTAATGTGCTTTCAAGTCTTGTCATTCATTAATTCTTTTATTTGAGGTCCTATGAAAATTCCTTCTTTTAACTTGGCATCTGTCATTTTTTTTAAATTCAGTGCTTATGCGAAGTTTTTCATCAATCCTAATTTTATACGCAGAGGTGGTATAATAATATTTTCTCTCTGCACTAAAGGTGGATGAAAAACATTTTCAGTTCCTGGTGTAAAAGCTTTTCGTAACGGCCACACTTTTTTTTATGTTATGGTTTTCCCTGTCGCGACTGTCCCAGAGACACAAGAAACAGCAATACTTTGTGTAACCCTGTTGCATGCCTAAAATGATTGCAATCACTTTAAAGTCTGCATATATTTTCCAAGAATATCTTTCATATTTTATAATTTGTAATAGTTGTTTAATATTTTCATAGGTTTCTTTTAAAGATACAGCATAACCGACAGGAATAGAAGGATACGTATTACCGTTGTGCAATAATACAGCTTTTAAACTGGTTTTAGACGAGTCTATGAATAATCTCCAAGCATTTGGTTCATGCTCCATTCCGAAAGCTTCGAACAGCGCATCAATATCGTTGCAGTAAACAAGATGATTCTTATCGTCCATACTAAAATAAAGCTACAAGATCATCGTGTCGGTTCAGAAAAACAGTAATTTTGTTCCCTTTGCCAAGAGATTCCATTGCTGGAGACGCAAACCAAGAAATTCAGCTTGTGATTTTGATAAACTTAGGGCTTGTACTAGATCATTTAATTCTGGTTGAGTAATTAGATGGGGTTGCAGTACCTGGCTGTGAGGACTAAAATAAGGATCCGTAAGATCGTCTTCTTCAGTGCTAAGCTGGTCAATTTCTTCAGAAGCATCCATTGGTGGCGCCGGAACGGGGTGATTTTCATCATGCGGGCGAGGTCTTTGAGCAGATGGCGTTTCAATATAACTATGTTTTCTCTTTTTGCACGTATTAAGCCCTTCTGTCTTATTTATGCAAAAATAACAATCTTTAATGTGATCCTTTTGTTCTTTCCACAGCATCGGTGTTGCGAAAGGCAAACATGATCGGTGGCCGGATAGCCAATCTCGCAAGTATTTACCACAACTCGAGCATATTACATGCGGAACCCAGGGCTTGTCTTTTTTTTCACTGGTATTCCGAAATAAAGTTTGTAAGCACGACAGATTCTGGGACTGAAGTTTTCGCTCGTATTTTTTGTAGTGAATTTACCACACACGTAACAAAAATTGTTAGGATTGCTTTCATAGGAACGAGACATATCAAAAATATAAATTCACAAAGTTTGAGTTCAAATTTCACAATAAAAACTAAAAACAAAATTTGTTTGATACACTTAAGACGTTGCTGTATGTTACAGTGCTATTACCACGTCATACACTAATTGTATTTTCACGGTGTTTGATAGCGAATGCCAGTGCAATCTTAACGTACTTTATGATGTATTAAATGTAGTAAAGTAAAGCCGTGCTATAATAACGAACAAGTCGAAACTTGCGAGAGTGTGGCGAACGCAATACAAGATTAAACTTGCATAGCTCGATAACTCGAGCTAAGACACTTGTAATATTATAATTGATGATTAGTATTTACCAAGTACCGCCTATTTTTGTATTTCATCATTCATGAGCAAAACCATTGTTAACCAGTGTAATTTATCTTCGTTTTTGGTATTTTGAATGTAGGGTATTCTGATTTCAAGAAAGGTCATTGCCCCACAATGCTACGGCCCCCCTAGCTACGGCCATACGCACCCAGTAACGATACATTTTCTTCTTTTTGCCATTTTGATTGATTTTATAAGGTTTGAAAATGCAAATGTTAAAATATTCTATTAAGCTATTATTTAAAAATACTAACTCACTTCTTTTCCATCTTCACTTTTCAAATTCATTTTGACGTTTGACATTTCGATCAGGTTAACAAACGGACGAAACTACCTAACAGTTACCAGATGCAATTTTTCATGAAAACAAAATAATTAACATCGGGCAAGATGTTTTTTCGTTAATATTTTGTGAAACTCTCTCTGAGAGCAACGAAATATCTCACATAACATGCTACGATATTATATATATATATATATATATATATATATATATATATATATATATATATATGTATATATATATATATATATATATATATATATATATATTTATATATATATATATATATTTATATATATATATATATATATATATATATATTTATGTATATATATATATATATATATATATATATATATATATATATATCTGTATATATATATATCTGTATATATATATATATATATATATATATATATATATATATATATATATATATAGATATATATATATATATATATATATGTTTTTTCCCCTCCACTTGAGGATCTCTCGGCTTGGGACTTCGGACCCGGCTCGCCCGTCGGAGACGGTGTTAGGAGACGCCACTCGCTTGTCCCTTGGTCCCAAGTAGCCCCCAGCGAGAAACGCGGCCGTCGAACACCCCTCACATAGCTGAAAGCAAGTTCTAATATTTCTGTCTAGCTTGGGAAAATTAGTCAATGCCGGGACGACCACTTCGCACTCTTTAGTCGATATGAACCTACCCGAAGTAACACACATTGAAAACCCGAGTTGAAATCGGAAACACACCCAAGACAGGAGTACAATCCACTCCAGATTACTATTTTTAAATACATTCTAAGATTTCAAATAAAGAACACCAATAAAATCAGATATAAGTTTAGTCAATCACCAAAAGCTCAATATACTTACAAAACCTTGACTTACGTCTAATTCTCCTGTTTGGGGGCCCCCGAGTTAACTCAAGTCGCGATGCTTTCCTTCCAGCGCGCTACTTGCTAAACTTCCACCGCCAATCTTCCCTGTCGCTGATGTAAGCTTCAATTCCCTGTCGCTGATGGAAATTACTTCCATGTCGCCGATGTAAATTTCTTCCCTGTCGCTGATGTAATATATTTTCCTTCGTTGAGCTGCTGGATAAATTTTCTTGTTAGCTCATCGCACTCGATCTTCAGCCGTCGATCCTCGTCCATCAAAAAGAAACCCGTTCTTTAGCTCCAGGTTTCTCATCAGCTCGGTTTCAACCGGCGAGCCGTTAATTTTTCTTCGGGGCGATTCAACGTTCAATTGCGGTGCTGACTTGCACCAGAAACCCTCCATCTGGTGTTCATCGGGTATGCGCTCGTTCCACATTCGCTTCATCGGGTTTCACTGTCGTTAGTTGTCCGATGGCTTGTCATCCGGAAACGTCAATTCGCGCAACAAAAACATTCATTTTCGACATCGAATAGTCTTTGTGGTAGAGCCCTGTAACATATTTATTGTAGTATCTTAAAAGTTTTTGTTCGATTTCAGATCGTTCTCGCTTCACTCTATCTGAAGAATCACTCGAAATAAAGCTCGTTGCTGCCAACGAGAGTCAAATCAGGGATCTTCGGCTTACGGGATCAGTGTTCTAACCATTACACCGGACTACTCAAGTTTATGTTTATAAAAGTCCATTTCACAATTTCACTTCGCAGATTCTTTATCAAAGTATCAATTTCGCGAATTTTTTTTTTTGGGAATCGATCTCAATTTGTCTATCTCCATTTGTCGCGAGTGAAATCTAGATATATTGTTCACACGCAGAATTTGATGCGATGACGCGAGTTTTATTTCAAGCACAATTTGGCATATTGTGTTGATTAGATTTGCAAACATTGTAAAAATACAATCTCTCGTATGGGATGTTGGTACTCTTGGATTTATTGGTCCTGGTATTCGGCATTGTTCATGTTTTTGAAAATCTATTAAATTCGGGAATGTGAGTTTCTCAAAATCAATTGTTACTTATGAGTTTGGGGTATTAAAATATCTGCTGACGTGCAAAATAATTAAGATATTTGCTGACGAACAATATTGGATATCAAGAATAAAGATAAGTGTGGGATCAATATGGTCAATGGGAATGCGGTTTACAGGAGTGTGAGGCCGTAGAGTCCATAACACCTCATGCTCAGGTATAAATGCAAATTGCAACATCGAACCAATCTATAATTATTCAACCTTTGCAACAACTACAGCAAGTGCAAATTCAAGTCACACAAGCAATCCCTATGCAAAGTATGCAAGCTACTTTGGAGCAGAGTCACATCAAGATCATCCTTCGGTTTGGTTGCTGCTCATTGCTGGGCATTGGAATCCGCCAGTGAGCTAAGTGGGAGTTGTTTCTTTCGCCGCGTTGATCGCGAGTAGTGTACAGTATCTTGCGATTTAAGTTTCACTCGTTTCACGGAAAATAGTTGCGAAGTCATTCCGATAATTGTGCAATTTGTGTAGCTGCAAGTAAAGTAACAAATGAATTGTGTGCCGCAAAAGGACTCGCAGCCAAGTCGGCAAGCGGTTGAGCTGGCCCCCGCGTGTTCAAGCTGAAAGTGGTGTAAGGATACTAACCTTAATTAAGAGATCGATGCAATTCCTAAACTAAATTCTTAAATCACGAATCATTAAATTCCTAAATTAATTCGTGAATCATTAATTTATATGGATATAACAAATATCCAATATCTCATTTAACAAGAAATGCAACATGTGCACAATTCACTAGTGTCTTATCGAAGCGCATAAATTATCTTCAATGGACACATGTCCATTCATACCCATCTCTACAAATTCCCATACAACCCATTTTTTTCACACGTAATAAATCCTATACGGAAAATCTTAAAGAAATTTCGTTCACACCGAAGGTGTAAACAAACACACATTGCACCATGCATTAGCGACACTTGAGATATGGGTCATTATTGACCGCATGTAGAGCGCACAATTATATGAGTGAATCATTTCGCTCACGTGTGGTATTTTCCTCAAGTACTGTCGCTTGGGTAATAAATTTAAATTGTGTTACATTGTAATGTGGGAAAACAAAATCGATGAGCAATAAATTAATATTTTTATTGTTTAGCTAGTAAGAAAAATTTTCTATAAATAGACTTAAGGAATTGATACAAAATACACTTTGCTTTTGTCATAAGAAAGAAGTAGTCATTCTTGAACGGCGCTGCGCATCGTGGCGGAGGCAAAGTAGTCGCTGAAACTTTCCTTACAGGACTTTTAGTGACCATGGCGTTCGTGGATTGTAATAGTCCTCGCCAGAATTCTCTGCGACCCAGCCGCTTGGTTAAGTGAGAAAAAAAAAATTTGAAATAACTCCTCATAATTTATCAAGGTTCTCCGCAGTAAGGACAAAGTAATAACAAACGAACGAGAAACATTATAGTGGTGTGTTTGTCGTAAACATTTTCCAGACAAGATTTGAAAGTGTTGTTTTAAAATTAAAAAAACAAGTTTTTCTAGCAGTAATGGATCAAAATTACCAGATTAGCAGGGATGCGAATTTATATTGTGTTACAGGAGAATTCGAAGTTTAACATTGATCCGTTGTGCTTGAAGGTGTTGCTGTTTCACATTTCGACTTCGATTCATTCGGCGCGGTTTTGCGAAATATGGATTCCGTTTGTTACAATGTGATGCGCATTTGAGATTTCCAGATATTTTACTAGCAATTGGCTATATTTGTGATCAAATGAATTTTCTACGTTGATGATTTTCAGTGATGGTTTTGTATCGTTTGCCGCATACTTTAAGTACGTTATTGTGTTACACTGTCGATAAGACAACAATTTTTCATGTTGACTTACAAACTATAGTATGTTAGGAAATCTGCTCCAATGACTGATGTTTCAACATTAACTACGATGAATTTCCATGAGAATGTACGTATAAGTGAATTTGAAATTATTTGCTCTATTCATATTGATAGGCGTACCGTCGGCCGCTTCAAGTGGGACTTGTACAATGGATTCAATTTCGCTTTGTTGTTGGAATATCTGCTCCTGTGTCGATAAGAAAATCTTGTTTTGCATTTTAAAGAAATATTTTTAAACGATTATCTGTAGTATGTTGCACATGTTGGCTGTCGTTTGCATCGCAAAGCATAGCTATGTTTCAGTTTTTGGACTCGTTTTTCTTGGTGTAATTGCACGGTATTAAACATTGTCGAGCTGCATCTCCGATTTCGCGATGTTTGGATTTATCTTTGGAACGAGATTTGGAACGACTTTGATCCGTGTTCATGTTTTTTATTGCTTTAGCCAATGAATTGATTCTGTTGACAATTGATTGACTTTTGAAGCGTTGTTAATTGTCTCCATCACATCATCGCCAGCTATTGCTGCTTCGGTCAATGTCAAATTATTGAGAATTGTGATGACGAATTTGGCTACTTGAGGCAATCGATTGAACCGCAGATTGCATAGCAATGTACCATCTACGCTTACTGCGACGTTTCGCATTTCAACTAACATAAGCTTTAAGTAGTCATAGTGAGAGCGCAGCTTTTCAACTACGAGGAGGTGTGGCATTTGCAGGAGAGTTATGCCAAGGAAATTTGAACTATCCGACGGCTTTTGAGACTAAATCTGCACAGTATGATATTCTGTTAATTGTACATCAAATAGGTACTCTTTAGGCAAGCAATGCAACAGAAGATGCCAATTTCACGGGGAACGCTTGTCCCAATCTGCGAAGTAAGAAGGTGGAGAAATTTAATGTCCTAGAAGAAAAATATGAAATTCATAAAGCTATCATCCTTCAAATAGAAAAGCACATTTCTGAATCGTATCGTTATCAAACAGCTAATATTATAGCTAAGACAACAGCAGAGTCGGTGTTGTGGCGAATTGAAACTCGTCCTCTTTTTTTTTTAAATTTTATTCACACACACTTAGTTTTAATATAAGTCACTTATTTACCTAATGTAAAAGTCACAAACACATTTTATTGAGGCAGTTAATAATTTCTTTACATTTAAAATTTTTGAAGTTCATACTTAATTCTAGGTTGGTACAACACATATTAGTTTAAATTTTTCTGTACTCAAACTTTATTTATATGTTTATCTTTATTTTTTATCCTGGTTACTTTACATTCACGTCCTGTATGGGGAAAGCCTCTAAAACCCTATTTTCCACACTATACATTTGGTCCTGCTTAGAGGATCAACAGGAAAATAAGTAAGGAATATATTAAAAGCATAGGCCCTAGTATTGATCCCTGAGGGATGCCAGCTTTTATAATAATGTTAAAATGTGATGTTGTGTTGTTAAACTTCACCTTAATTTTTCTTTCACTAAAGTATGATGCAATTGTTTTAATTAATACTTCAAGGAATCGAAGTTTTACCATTTTATGCAAAAGACATTCTATCCATACTGAATTAAAAGCCTTTTGCAAGTCAATGGCACCAGCAAGTGTGATTGTATGTTTCGGATATCCTTGCATTTTATGTTCAGTAACTGTCATCAATGCGTGACTAGTTGATCTTTTTTTTACAAATCCAAATTGGTTTCCTTTGATAATCCCGAGTTGATCGCTTATCTTTGAGAATATATTCATATATTTTGCTGTCACATGGTAGTAGTGATATAGGTCTTTATAAGTTTGGGTTAGTGGCTGGCGTCGTAGTTTTGGGAACTGGAATAACAATTGCTTGCTCCCATGTATTCGGAAAATATGACAGATTGATACAGTTATTCATTAGTCTTGTTAAGCTTGTAATGCTTCTTCAATACTTTGTTTGATATGTTGTTATATCCATATGATATTTTTGCCTTGCTGTATTTGATTATATCTTCTATATTGGATCGTGTAAAAAGTCTTCGTAACCAGGAGTTGTTTCTTTTAAGTCTCCGTCTGATGTTTGCAAGCTGTCGTATTTGAAGCGCACTTGAGATTTCGTAGTCAGGCTTTGGACCCTGTCATAAACATTTTTGTTTTCTTGCTCAAACTGAGCCTTAGCTGCTGTTGACTCATTGTGAATTTTCGCCAAGTACCCGGCACACATATTTGCACTGTCTGTATCATCTGCAGCATTATCCATAAATGACGTTGCCGTCCTTGACTGCATTAACAAACTAGGAGCTATTATTACTATAGAGATGAGAAAGATCTCTATATAGGGGGAGGATTTGATATCCTGTCTACTTGGGTGTTCGGAGGTAAACTGTTTTATGTCAAACATCTGTTGGGCACTATCTAGCCATTCATATAATTGGGTTCCATTTTTGTTGTTCGCATAGTTTCTCCATTTATTTTGTTGGGCTTTGAAGTCGCCTCCAATGACAATGCCTGTATTTGATGCCATGCTGTTGCAGATTATGTCAGCTCATCTGTTCTAATATATATTGAAGCAATCGCTAGCCATCCCAACCCTACTTTAATTTCAACAGCAGTTATATCTGCCATCCGTAGGCCTGTTATATCTTTATTCTTGTGTATTAGGTCATTTTCGATCAGTATAGCTGGCCCATTTGTAGTAATCGAGCAGTCACACAAGCTTACTGCTCGAAAACCTTCCTAACCCTTTTCCAAAACTTCTTCTCTGCATTTTTTTCCTTATTATTAAATGTTATTTTATATCGATTTTGATTTATATTCAATTTAAACGTTTCCGTTTAATTATATTCTTCATGATACTTAACTTTTATTATTATTTAAAATATTTTTCATTTTTCTTTACGTCTGTAATTTTAAATCTGCAAATTAAAATTTCGGACATGCGAACACTGATTTAGTGCATCCCATCTGTGTATTGCATTACCAAACGCAATCGAACTCAGCTGAGTGAGCAGCTGAGTCGAGGTACCGTTGCAACACAGAAAAGAGAAAGAAAAGATTGGGTCGGATGAGGCAGTCGACGGAAAATCGTGGAAAACCACGGAGAACTTGGTCACTTTTATTTCTATAAGACTTTTTTTTGTAATTCGATAAGTTTTGTCGCCATTTGGATAGGTGCCGTGTGAAGTTGTTAACACTGCGTCATAGATAATACTTGTTGGGAAGTTGTTACGAATTAATTAAAAGTTGAGGTTCCATAAAGGCAACTGCAGTGCAGTGAATCGTACGGTTTCAAGACACAACCAACTACAACCGTTTCTCTACTGCCTTCTATAGGACTGTGTGTAAAGGTTGACCATTGTCGCGTCAAGCGCCGTGGTTTTCGCGATTTTAAAGGTCGCAAAGTCCTTGACGGTTGCCGTACAACTCGCAGGAACCCCAATCCTTCGCGCTTCAATTAAATATTTAGCATAAGTCTTTGGAGTTATCGCGATATGATTGACTTTCTTGAATAAAAGAAAGGAATCTTTGAGGCCGACGCACGGGAGTAATTTTATACGCGAAACATAGTCAAGCGAAATTGAGTGGAGTGAATCGTATGGTTTCACGACACAAGCAACTACAAACGTTTCTCGACCGCCTTCTATACGAGTGTGTGTAAAGGTTGACTGCCGGGGCGTCAGTATTGATTGGAATTGTTGAATTTGTTCTGTGAACACGGGTAGTGAATTAACAAAACAAATCGAAGTTAATTTCTTAGTAAACTTGAAGTCTTCTGGTTATCTACTTAATTCACTACACATTCCCGAAGTAGTCATTCCTAATAATATCGTAATTGCTGAGAAACACTTTGTTTCTCGCTTTTGACTTGGTCTCTTGAAGAAGTATCACATCTGGCTTATGCTTTTTCAAGAACACCTCAAGGTTGTGCCTCTTTCCATAGGCTACAATTGAATTCACATTCAATGTAATGTTACGATTTTAAAATTGTGACCCATGAAGATCAAGGTTTAGAGTGAAATTCAAAAGTGCCTTTCTTCGTTCTTCAATATCAGCCAGGCTTCTGTATTTTTCTGCAAAGTTTTTAATTCTCACTATTCGCGAGTCAAAGTCTGTCCCAAAAATTCTCGACTTACTTGATCCAGGAAGTTTTTAATTGTATTTGATGTAGATGCAGAGGCTTTTTTGGTTAAGGAGCCATTGTTGCTAGTAGCGGTAGTAATCTATGAGTTCTGGCTCAAATTGCCAGCCAGCTCAGTCACTGTTTCAACAGGGGTTTTGTCGTTTACAACAACTACGGTCACCAGCACGATTTCCGCAAGTCAACCAGTAACGTCGACAAGTCTAGCGTCAGGACTTGTGTCATCTGCAGCATATAATCCCACAAGCACATATACTGTAGTCCCAGCTGCAAATCGAACTGTCGGACAAGTTCAAATACCAGTTTCATCGTCGGCTGGGCAAACCCAAGCGATAAATCAAATCCAGGCTGTCCCGCTACGGTTTTCGTCTCAACATATTCAAGAGCAGAACATTGTATCATCTGCCCAGGCGCCGACGAGCTCACAACAACAACAGTCAAACCAATCGCATTTCAGTCCAATAAATGATATGTATCCCAACCAACAACAAAATAATATAACACAATCGAACGCACGACCGGTTCCAGCTCAACAACATTTACCGCAACCAATTTCAAATAACAACAGCAACAATCATTGGGCCCTTTAATGAAACGATATGATCGAAAACTTGAAATGTATTGTGCCTACTGTAAAAACAAACCACAATCAGACCACATAGTCTCAAAGTATATCACATACTTTGACCAAATAAGGCAAAAACTTAAGCATAGGCTAGACTTAAATGATTTGTTAATAAAGCGGTGCAAAGAATTACAAAGTACAAACTGCTGTTCGAGGAAATAACAAATCAAACTAGACGTGCAGGATTGGTGGAAGAAGCGCAAAGCATTGCGGAAGCATCTAGGGTGATGAATACGGTTTGCAAGACAGCAAATGAAATGATGGTTACTAGTCGCTTGCAAAGATACAAAGGTAATATTACAGCGTAAGGCAGACTTTTACTTCATGGACAGTTAATGTGCATTGAGTCAGTTAATCTTTCCGAACGTAATGCAAGCGTGATGCAAAGTCAGAAGTCACGTGAACTACAAGTATTCCTGTTTGAACAAAGTATTATTTTTGCAGACATTGTGGGCAAGAGGAACCAGTTTTCGAGTCCACTTTATGACTACCGCCCTCATATCCAGGTCAATAAAATGGCCCTTGAGGAATTACCTAACAATCGATTTTCTTTGAAGTCGACTGATCCACAACGACCTGAAACAATACGCTACATTTGTTGGGGGCACGACGCGCGAGGAGACTAAGGACTGGTTTGAAAAATTCATAACATGCTTCAATCACAACTTGACTTCATGAATGCAATACAAAGCCCATTAGCATACCAGCGGGATTTAACAAAAAAATGGTGAAAATTTGTAGAAATTTTCGATAGAGTTAGTTGTATTCGATGTATATAAAAAGTAAATGGTAAGCAAGGTCGCGATTATCGAAGATTACTCTGAAAAAACTGGAAGTTTATATTTTCATTAATTAGTACCCGATTAGATATGTATTGAAATTACAATTTTGCCGATTAGAGACCAAAACAGTGAAAGCGCAAAAAGAAGCCAAACATTTTAAAATTTCTTCGACCGAAATGAATTTCAATTTTTTTCATGATTTAAAACATTCTTGAACTAGTTCACGCCTCTTACAATAAAATTTCTATGAATGAATCGTAAAGCACAATCAGACCCTCGCGAAATGTCAAGCATAAAAAAACTGAATATACTGCACAATATACGATATAACGCTAAATCTTGCGGTGTGCTAGCAAACAAAAACGACTACTACTCGCCAGTTGTCTAAAGAGACAACAGCAACAAGTCGATTTGGAGTAAGTAGCAAGAGGTTATCACGTGCAAATTCAGACAGAGACACATTCGAGCGAGTGACAGAGATCACTTTCTGAAGCAACATCGACATCGCATAAAAACAAAAGTTCCGATAGTGGTCGAGGGAAGAGTAGTAGTAATGTGGATGAGTTACTACAAACAGGAAAGAGATCAGGTTTTACGTTGAGCTGGGCGAACGCTTTGTTTGTTCAATCGTAGGAATAATAATATATTTATAGAGAGAGGAGTGAGAGAAACGGTGAAGATAACAGGTTAGATAGGGGAGTGAATTTGCGCGCGCACGGGATCTCGCTAGGAGAGTCGCGAATGGAAGATCGTGAAGGCCGGTCGCCGCTCGAATGATAAGATATTTGGTGGATGAAGAAAAGACGATCGATCGTGCGAGAACTCGGAAATGTTTTTACGTCTGAAGAATTTCACGCTTACAACTGGTGGAGAGTGATCGATTGTTCGACAGTTCCGTTTAAAAAAAGGAAGAAATTTAAAAGTGCTTTCGGCTAATCCGAAAAGATTTCGCGGAATTGTCTGTGATTTTGTGTAAGAAATTGACATTGACAAAGCCGTTAAGCACTGAATGCAAGTTATTGTGATTGTATAATTAGTGAATTCACTGAATCTCGTCTCACTAAGTCTCGGTTTTTTCTATTCACGGCAGTTCAACGGATTGGTGGTATTACTGAAACAGTTGTTCTAATAGATGTTGGGAATCAAGCGAGTGGGGAAATCGGGAGAGTGTTTTACGATGGTTCCGTTCTGTCTTATGCCCATTAAGGTTTCATGCGTGATTCTACGATAAAAAGTAACTTGGCGTCGTTTGTGTGGTTCATTTGTTGTGCTTGTGGAACGGAAACTATTCAATAATGCTTTTAAGTATAACCGTTTGTTGATATACCAACAATACAAGGAGGAAAATTTACAAATTGTACGAGCTTATCGCTTCGGTGTTCATTTCAAGTTTTTATCGCGTGCCTGTGTTAAAAAGTTGAATTGTCATTTTTCATTTTTTGGCTCTTCGTTTAATACAAAACCGATGAATGGTTTCGTCGTGGGGAACGAGGCGCAAAAATTATCCTTGCCGTGTGTAAAGTTTTCCTCAACATATGCGAGAATTCATTACGATTGTTTGGGAAATACCGATTTTTTGCCGGCCAATACCCGATCCTACGTAGATATATACTTGCATCTGGAGATTACAATAATAAAACAAATAAAACATTATTCACAAATACAATTTGAGTCAACGCTGAGATTATATAAATTTAGTGTGAAGTTTTTTAATTTTTGAAAGCGGTAGTTTCGGAAAACGTGATAATGCAAAGACGAATTCATTGATAACTGTTAGTTTATTGATTGGAATCAAGCCAAAACGGAAAATATACCGTATGACCGAATGCGGATGAGTTAATCGAAAGCAGAAATTAACTAAAGGCTGTTTGTATTACTTTTTTTGAAAACTGGAGCATTGTTTCAATTTATTTGGTTGACTATTCAATTCAGTGGTTGTAATGAAAATAATCGCTAAAATTTTGGAGCTCTTTCAAATTCATTGAAATGTTAAGGAGCTGTTAAGAAATGTTCTACTTCTTATTAGACGGGCTATTATTTATAATTTTAAGTCGTCATGTGTACATAAAAGACCATCGGCACCAACAAATCGACCGAACCCTACACAGTCTTCAAAACTAGTTCTCCGTCATCACCAGATCTTCAGCGAGCGCTCGTTCAGGATACTGGTGAGTACCTGTTTATTTTGATTTGTACATTTTTCAGTAAATATATATTTGAACATTTTTTTAGATATATATTCATTTTATGTAGATTTGGGAGATTTGTTGTTTAGTAAAGGGTTTTCAACTTAGAAAAAATATTTTTTATAATCGGGCGAATATGCAAAATCCAATTTGAAAAAAAAAAGATTTTTTTATATAAAAATTAGTTGGGGGAAACATTCAATAATTTTAAATTATTTATAAAGTAGTAAAGTGCATATTTGGATGGTCTTTCATATTTATATATATATTTGGTATTTATAGATGTTTGGTATGGATTGCTTTAATAAAAGAATGGATTAATACTGTACCCGATGGTCTTTCCTTTCTTCAACTTTTAACCGGGTATCGGACCCGGTACGGTGGCAGGCTTCCACCTCAAAACATGAGCCAGCCGCCGGGTACTCACTAATTCCTTTTTCTGTTTCAGGTGACGTTTTGGGTTGAGTGGCCCAAGCGGAGTGCCTTTTTATGGCATAGAGTTATGCAATCAAATTGTATAATTCTATAGCATAAATTGGTCACCGGGGTACTCCCCTTCTGATGGGAAAGTTCATACAATTCAAGTTGTATGAGTTTTCCACTCAGAAGAGGAATACCTGGCCACTTCAACAAAGATATCTATGGATTTATTCCGGTTGGGTGGGTATGAAGGGGCTCCACCACCACCCGGTTGCCCCTCTTTCATTTGTGGGCCATGAATTTATTTGGGTAACGACGAGGTCACCCCAAGTTCGCCTTTCTTTTCAGGTTTCACTTGTTCTCGTAACAAGTTATATTTCCCTCTGTGTAGTTATCTACAATTTTTGCGACTTCGGTCGCCCCTTGATCAGCAGTCCAATTCGTGAATGCGAAATATCTTTGTAGTGGGTCCTCGTGCTGTGGAAATGAACCCGCCCCACGACACCGCAATGCTAGCCTGCCAGCGCATTCACGCGTCTCCAGACGAGGGCATTCTCGGCAGATACCTCCATCTTCTTCTGCCGGGGCAGCAGACCATCGCTGCAGTCCTTTACGGACTTATGGAAACTCTTCTATTCACTACATAGCGTCGGCAAAGGAAACATATTCCGTGACTGCTCTGCTTGCTGGCTGTAGATTAGGGGTATCTTTTATATTTGCGCGTTTTTGGTTAAGGATTTCCTGCCATTTTGAGCATCTTCTAAAGTTTACGGTGTGGCCATTTCCGTTGCACATACACAAGCTAAGTTGGCTTGCTCTGTCACATCGCTTATTGAGTATTTGTCCTTTTTATGTGTTACAAGACACCTAACACATGTCATAGCCATAGAGCAGTTTACAGCAACGTGGCCCACTCGCTGGCAATTAAAACACTGAATGGCATCAGGACTGCCTAGCTTCTCAATTTTGATTCTCTAGTTTAAAAGATATTTAAGATTTAGAAGTTCACCAATTTTTACACTCGGGCCGAGCTTGAGTACAAAGAAATTTTGGTTGACTTTGTTTCTAAAATTAAAGTAGTGAGTATTTGTCCTTTTCATGTGTTACAAGACACCTAACACATGTCATAGCCATAGAGCAGTTTACAACAACGTGGCCCACTCGCTGGCAATTAAAACACTGAATGGCATCAGGACTGCCTCGTTTCTCAATTTTGATTCTCTAGTTTAAAAGATATTTAAAAATTTAGAAGTTCACCAATTTTTACACTCGGGCCGAGCTTGAGTACACACAAATTTTGGATGACTTTGTTTCTAAAATTAAATGCAACCTTCATCACATCTTTAAAGCCTTTTTCATGGATTTCTTTAAGGATTTCATCTGGGGTATACTCTTCACACAAATTTTTTAATTGTAGGTTAACACTTTTTTTAGACTTTGGTGTATAGGTGAAATAATTGATCTCATTTTTGTTCAAAATTTTTATAATTTCATTACGGCTTTCTAGATCAAAGCAATAAATCATAGATCTGTTTTTATTGTATCCTTGTGAAATATTCAACGACTTTTGATTGATATTATTTGCACCTCTTACGGCTTTTATATTAATATAATATGCGATTATCGGTGGAAAACTTCCTTTTTTCATCTGCTGCCCATTGTTTGTTACGTTCATTGCTTTTACGGGTTCTCGCTTCAAAGGGTTTGTCACTATCTGCACTCTTTGGTTGTTTGATGTTGTTTCCGGTTCCTGATTGATTTCCTCCTTATTTTCGGACATTCCATTTCGACGTTGCTCCTATGTTCTACTCGTATAGTTTGGTTATCCTCGGTAAGGCAGTCTTTTTGATACCGTTGGCAACTCTTCCCGAACAGCGCAGTCACTTTCAATATCTATATCTTTTTGCATGCATTCCTCGCTGCTGCCTTGAACTGATTTACTTTGTTTCACTTTCTTCCTTCTCACTTTATTTTTGGCGTCTTCAGATCTTAGTGTCTGGTTTTCGTTCACTAGCCTGGCATTGTTATCTACCAGCTTCAAATTGTCCCTTTTTATAATTTTAACTTCCTCTGCAAGTCGTTTTAGCTCGTTATTTAATGTTAACATCTCAGTGTTCAGATATTCACGTTTATTATTCAATTGAGATCTTTCACTATTTACTTCACTAAGTTTTCGGCATTTTTCACTAAGGCAGTCTTTCAGAACTCGGACTTCACTATTAAGTTCTTTATTAATACGAAAAAGCTCATTTCCATCCATTATTTTCACTTTTATTCTACTATTTTAGTGTTGTTAACTTTGAGCCTATATATTCGCACGACTTTATTTACTCGTATATGTGTACACTAGTATCATTTCTTTTTAATGTATTTCCCTTTCTTTCTCTCTTACGAACTTTTACTCTAATATAGTATCCTGACTCTTTCTCGCTTTAATACGTAAGTACGCTCACTTCTTTTCTTTCTTTATCACTTTTAGTGAGTCCATCTCTCGCTATCAGCCACATCAATTAGCTTCGCGCTTATTCACTCGCACATTAACGCACCGGCAATTCGTATGCATAATTAAGCCATTTTACTCTTTGGAATTTATTTGTCATTTTACTCTTTGGTGCACTACGTGTTGCCTGGTCCATGTCTTACAACTGTCTCTCCTTAAACGTATATGCAGAGAGTCACTTGAATTATCTGGTCGTCTGATCGAATTAATCTTACAATCGCATCAAGATTGTGCCTCTTTCTATGGGCTACAATTGAATTCACATTTAATGTTATGATTTTAAAATTGTGATCCATGAAGATCAAGGTTTAGAGTGAAACTCAAAAGTGCCTTTCTTCTGTCTTCAATATCAGCCAGGCATCTGTATTTTTATGCAATTCTTTTAATTCTCGCTATTTGCGAGTCAAAGTCTGTTCCAAAACATTCTCGACTTGCATGATCCAGGAAGTTTTTAATTGTATTTGATGTAGATGCAGAGGCTTTTTTGGTTAAGGAGCCATTGTTCTTAGAAGCGTCGGCAAAGGAAAGATTTTACGTGACTGTTCTGCTAGTTGGCTGTAGATTAGGGGTATCTTTTATATTTTTGCGTTTCTGGTTAAGGATTGCCTGCCATTTGGGGCATCCTCTAAAGTTTGCGGTGTAGCCATTTCCCTGACACAATACACAAGCTGTTGGCTTGCTCTGTCACATCGCTTATTGAGCATTTGTCCTTTTCATGTGTTACAAGGCACCTAACACATGTCACAGCCATAGAGCAGTTTACAGCAACGTGGCCCACTCGCTGCCAATTAAAATACTGAATGGCATCAGGACTGCCTAGTTTCTCAATTTTGACGGTCTCGTTTAAAAGATATTTAAGATTTAGGAGCTCACCAATTTTTGCACTCGGGCCGAGCTTGAGTACAA
This sequence comes from Odontomyia ornata, assembly GCA_963969285.1. Lineage (NCBI taxonomy): Eukaryota > Metazoa > Arthropoda > Insecta > Diptera > Stratiomyidae > Odontomyia > Odontomyia ornata. The sequence goes on along the minus strand of OZ017738.1, from coordinate 355,827,607 downwards.
AGAAGTTTAGGTTGATTTTGTTTTTAAAATTAAATGGTACAACCTTCATCATATCTTTAAAGGCATTTACATGGGCTTCTTTAAGGATTTCATCTGGGGTATACCCATACTGCAAAATATTGATATATGTTATTTTATTAATGATAAGTGCTTGATAAATTTAATAATTTTCTATTGATGTTTTAAAAACAACAGGGACAGTAAACAATGAGTAAAACAATGAATCACAAATTTTTTGCTCCAATACATTTCTCTCAGGCACTCACCCTGTGAAAATGTTTTCGCCCACCTATATTCTTGTTTCCATTCGTCCTTGAACCTTTGTAGACGTCTGCGCGAACTAAATATTTAACGTGTTTTAACTTTTCACATCTTTCACATCAGTTTTTTTTACTAAACGAATATAATTGTACTTGCTTCTTTTCTGTCGCCTTTTTTTCGCAGGAATACTTTCAACCCTAAAAAAACACGAGTTTAATTAGGTAGGTTGATTGAAAAATCAAACACAGAAGTGTAGTAAATAGGTACATTTCAAAGTCCGTGAAGGACTGCAGCGATGGTCTGCTGCCTCGGCAGAAGAAGGTGTCAGTATCTGCCGAGAATGCCCTTGTCTGGGGACGCGTGAATGCGCTGGCAGGCTAGCATTGCGGTGTCGTGGGGCGGGTTCATTCCCCCAGCACAAGGACCCACTACAAAGAATTTCGCATTCACGAATTTCTGGGGTCCAGAAAAGGAAGGCGACCGAAGTCGCAAAAATCGTAGGCAACTACGCCAGGGGTAAATGACTTGTTCATGGAACAAGAGAAACAAGTAAAAAGGGACGGAATTAGGGTAACTTCGTCCTTACCCGAAGAGGGTCATGGCCCACAAATGAGAGAGGGGCAATCGGGTGGTGATGGAGCCCCCACGCACCCACCCAACCGGATCAAAATCCATAATTGTTGCAGTGGCCAGGTATTCCTCTTCTGAGTGGAAAACTCATACAACTTAACTTGCATGAGCCTTCCCATCAGAGGAGAAGTACCCCGGTGACCAATTTATGCCATAGAATTATGCAATTCGATTCCATAACCCTATGTCATAAAGAGGCACTCTGCTTGGGCCACTCAACCCGCGCCGTCACCTGAAACAAAGAAGTTAATATGTACCCGGCGGCTGGCTCATGTTTCGTGGTGTGAGCCTGCCACCGTACCGGGTTCTATACCCGGTCAAAAGGAACCAAAATAGAAAGACCGAGTTTATGGTTTAATTTAGAAATTCATTATTACAAATAATTGCCTTGAAGAAGTATTTCCATCAAATCTGAGAATTGTACAAAAAGTTATAAATAGTACAATGAATTACAAAAAGGTTTTAAAAATCATTTTTCGTGTAGGTAATATGGTTCTACATTTTTAAAATGAAGCTTCTACACATTATATTAACAATAAATTTAAATTTTAAATTTTTAAAACAATAATATTAAACTTGATATCTTTTATTAAATTTGAAGTCTTTAAAAAAAAAAACCAAGAGGGTACTTCAAAGGAACGAAATTTTAGCTCCATGCATACAAAAAAAAAAGGAAATTTACTCAAGCAATAAAAAAAGGAATTACACAATTTAAAAAAAATTATCAATTATGAAGCAATTAAATACCAAAAAAAAAACGGTACTCACCTACATCCACGCGGGGCGCCCGCTGGTGATGTGGTGAGATTGCTGTATAGTGAAATAAATTAAGTAAACACATCAACACTCGTGACTATCTAATTAAATTTATGTTTAATCTTTGTTTTTTTTTTTTTTTTTAACAGATCTGGCCTATACTATGCAGGAATTTCCTTTAACCCTTTACCTGCGCCGAATTCAAATCGAGCAGTTTTAATTATATTGAATATAAAAAATCTATAAATTGACATAAAAAAAAATTTAAATTTTACATAAGATTATCAAATAATTTAAATTAATAAAACAAAAAATAATAAATTTAACAACCTGCTCGATTACTACAGAAGTTTATAATATACAAACCTCTTGCCGTTTTTCTCATCATCTGTGTGTTGTGATACATCGGAGTGATCGGAGTTAATTTCCATTTTTCACCATGAATTGAATATTTACATTACAAAGAAGTTTGCAACTTTAGCGATACGAACAACATTTGAAATGTAAACATTAACCACGAAACGGAACTATATCACTGAATCTGCACGAATTATGTATGGATGCCTGTATGAATTTATGTGTGTATCCTAGTCGGAGACAGAGGCGCTCGAAGCAAAATAGCGTCCCAATAGAAAAATGAAGCTGATTGATTTTTGCAATATAAACTGTGAAATAATTTATGGCAATAAAAAATCAGTACAAAATCAGGACTTTATTTGAATTCAGTACAAAAGTCAGTATTTTCTAGAACACACACAACAAATCATTATTTGTCCTGAGAAATCGGCACGTATGGTAGCGGTGAACACTACAAAGCCACGGCATCATACCACCCTGTGGCTTCTGCTCGATGCGTGCTTGTGTTAGATCTTCGAAACTTGCTATCATTTCTTTTGCAGATTGCGTTGTCCATTCTGACATGTAACCTACAGCTGGATGATCGCCATGCAATGCCAAAAATGCATGTTTGTTCTCTTCGCGAAGGATTTGTTGCAGTGTAAACCAATGTTCCAATCTCTGAAACCAAATATTGATGTTGTTTGGCACATTAATGTTCTTGAAACGAAATACACTATTCTGTGCGTTATCATCATTGCTTTCTTTTTTTTAAATCCTCTGCTAAATTCTCTTGATTTTGACTACAAATTCGGACCATTCGCACTAAAACTACTCTCAGTGATCGCATGAATTTTGAATTTCGATATTACTTCGTAATAATCACTGATAGTTCTGCTTTTGTGAACTTTTGGTCGAAAATGTGACCCATGCACTGGCTACTTTCTGAGGTTGTGCTTTACCGATATGTAACGTTGCTACGATGTGTCGATTTGAATAAAATGTTAACGATTTTTAATAATTTCAACGCTGGGGTCACCATTTTTAGTGTTGTTGCTCAAATATCCAATGAAATAATACAAAGTTTGAATGTACACTAAATAATAATCATGTTTTAATTATTCACAAAACTTTTAACTAGATAAAATGTTGATGTTAATTCAATGAGCGGCAAGAGTAAGACTAACATAGTGACCGATTGTGAGGATGTATACATGCGAGACTTATTTGTATGCTAGTATAAACATCAAAAATGAGCAGTTTCTATACTTCAGTCTCTGATTTTACTATTATGTAGAAGTACGACATTATATCCATTCATTTTTTCTTTACTATAGGGTGCTCATTGGTGTAGTTCCAAAATTCTGATAATTTCTATTGAAATATGGGTTTTGAAATTCCTTTTTGATAAAAAAAAAAACAAATTGTACCTTTCTATGTTATATATTTCAGGGGCGTCTTAACGATCACACAATCTTTTCTTAACTGGCTAAAAACTATACACATGTGCAAAGTTCTAGCAGCCACACTGCGTAGTTTCACATCCTAACTAATTGTTTGTGCGCATACAATCCATGCACACTTGTTCAAACACAAATCCTAATCAAACAAAAAAATACTCTTGAACCAAAATAGATTTCATTTGCTTGTTTACAGACAGGATTAATAATGTTTAGAAAGGATTGGTTTTGTAAATTGGTAATGTTGAAACATTCCAAAACCGCCCCTCAAAAACCAATCCGTGAAATAGGATCTTACGATTTTATAATATCACAAATGTTAAATCACTCCTTTATATATTCTGGGAAAATTTCAAGTAGTCCAACATTTGTTGCAAAGGATTAGGAAAACCCAGTAAAACCTAATCAGACTATTCAATTATACTGGTATAGGCTTCGTTAGAATATCTGCCTGCTGATTATCTTTTAAAATATAAATTAGTTTAATTACTTTTATTTCTATCTGTTCCCTGGAAAAATGGAATTTTATGTCAATATTTTTCGATCTCTTGTGATTGGTAGGATTATTTGCTATGTTAATACAATTAACATTATCTTCATAAATTATGATTGGCTCTAAAATATCCATATTGACACTTTGTGCTAAAGATTTCAGCCATAATGCCTCTCTAATTGCTTCGAATAAAGCCATATACTCTCCTTCTGTAGAAGAAGCTGCAACTGAATTTTGTCTCCTCGTATTCCAAGATATTGTAGAGTTTTCAAATAATTTGAATAAATATCCAGTGGCACTTTTTCTATCAGTGTTAGCATTTCCACCCCAGTCAGAATCTACAAATCCGATCTATATTAGTATAGCTATTTCTCGTATATGTTAATTTAATGTTAGTGGACCCTTTTAAATATCTTAATACTCTCTTCAAGTTTTTCCATAATTCTTGATTATTGTTATTCGTGTATCTGCTCAAAATATTTACAGGTACACTCAAGTCAGGTCATGTACACACCATTACATACATTAAACATCCCATTAAATGTCTGCAAGGTGCATCGTAATATTCTTCTGAACTAAGAGCCTCAGTTTAATTTACTCTCAAGTGGAGTAGCCACTGCCTTACACTCATACATATTAAATTTCTTCAGAATTGCTTCTATATATGCAGTTTGATCCAAACTGATTTCTTCACCTTTCTTAGTGCCTTGAATTCCCAAAAATAACTATATCTCTTTCAAATCAACCATTAAAAATTTATTCATTAAATAAGATTTGAAATTGTTTAATGTATCAAGATCTGAAGTCACAATCACAAGATCGTCCACATAAAGAACAACGTATATATTTTTCAAAATATTTTTCCTATCTAGAATATAAATACACCTATCAACAGCTGAACTAAGAAAACCTCTTTCTTTTAACGTAATATCAAACTCCTCAAACCAGCTTCTAGCTGCCTGTTTCAAACCATAAAGTGATTTATTCAGTTTACAAACTAAATTCTCTTTACACGATATGCTTTGTGGAACCTTCATGTAAATTTCCTCTTTCAATTTGCCATTTAAGGAAGCTTAACATCCATATGATATGATAGCAGATTAAATTGATTTGCAAATGCAATAAGAAATCGAAAACTAGAAATTCTTGCAACAGGTGCAAAAGTCTCGTTATAAGCCACCATATATTGCTGACTGAAACCTCTTGCAACAAGACATGCCTTATATATTAACTGGTTTCCAAACTCATCATTTTTAATTGCTATCCAATCCATTTGCAATCAACAATATTTTTATTTTCTGATCTTGGTAGTCCAAGCTTTGTTAATTGAAAGAGAATTTAGTAATTTCCTGATTGCTGCCTCCCATTTATCTTTGTCATCATTTTCTTTAATTTGATTATATAAAGTTGGACTTTTACAAACTAGTGATTGAGCACATAAAATAAAATCATTATTTATATCATTTTCATCATAATTCACCAATGGCTTACATTTAATCCGATCACTTCTTCTTAGTTCATTAAGAAATATTATTTCTCTATCAAATGAATCCAGACTGATGTTCTCATTTATAGAAGTTTCATTTTGCCTTCTTTTACTTTTGGGATTAGTCACATCTGATTTATTATCAGATTTTTCACAGTCAACTACTGATTTTTCCTGAATACTCAGGGAATCAGTTTCTACTTGCACATTATTTTTATTTGATACATCTTCAGATGTTAGACCTTCCACTTATTTTGACTTTTTGTCAGAAATATCTGTTTTACTTTCAGAGTTTCTTTTATTAACTCCTTTAGAGTTTGCAATAGATCTTGATCTTATGAAATCAACATCCCATACTCTATGACCATTATGCTCGTATCCAACCAATATTCCCTTCCAAGAATTATCATCAAACTTTATTCTATTGGTTTTATTATGTACAAAAGCTGTAGAACCAAACCTCTTCAAATGTTTAATTTGTGGCTTTTTATCATGCCACAATTCATACGGTGTCTTGGATTTCTTAAGGGACCTAGTTGGAGTAATGTTTATTAAATAAGTTGCAGTGAGAACTGCATCACCACAAAAAACGTTATCCATACTAGCACTTATTATCATGGATCGAGCTTTTTCGGTTATATTCCTTATCATCCGTTCCGAAACACCATTTAATTGTGGTGTTCGCGGAACTGTTAAATGATATGTAATACCTTTTTTAAAACAAAAGTCCTTCATTTGGTTAGATATATATTCTCCTACGTTATCACTGTATAAATTTTCTACTTTCAAATTAAAATGTGTTTCACTTTTTGCCACAAAGTCTTTAAAAACAAAGAAAAACTTCGGATTTATGTGTAAGAATATATAACACACAATAATGTGTCTATTCATGAACAAAAATTACAAAATAATGTTTGTTATTTATAGCCAGAGGAGAGATTGGACCGCAATCATCTGAATGAACAATAAAAAATAGTCTTTTTACCTGATTTTTATCTATTTCTTTGTTAAATGGTAGTTTTGCTTGTTTACCTTTAATACAAGCTTCACATAAGTTATTATTTGGATTTATATTACTAATTTGATCTAAATCGCACATCATTTGTTTATTCTTCAATTCCATAAACTTTTGCTTGCCTATCGGTTCTAAACGTTGATGCCAAAGGTCATAATTTAATTTTTTAACATTAAAAACTCTGTCAATGTTTTTTCCCTCAGAAATTCCAACTTCAAAATTTAATTTCAAAATATTATCGAAACGCTCACTTGTCATCAAAGTCTTACCACCTTTTTCATTGAAAATTATCGTCATGCCAGCTGCTTGCATTTTTGTCACCGACAAAAAATTTTATGGAACTTCCGGAAAGTAGAATACATCTTTCAATTCTCCTTGTATCCCCATATTGCTGCTTACGTTTAGCTAGCCTCTTCTGGTGACTGTTATAAATGATTCAGTCTTTGCCACTGATAACTTTAGCGAATGTTGAAGATGCTCAAAATCTTTGGCTAAATCGTCTCGAAGCGTAGACATTCTTTGCTGATGATTCGCTAGTATTATTCACGGTTTCACTTCTTTTACAAAACTTTGGTTTAGAGTTTTTATAATGAAAATAGTCCTTTTTAATGTGTCCTTTCCTTCCACAATGATGATACTTCACTTTCTTGGTATTTTTATCAAATTTTAGTTTATTAAATTTATTATTATTAGGTCTCTTGAACTTATCACTTCTATTCATAATACATCTCTCTTTGAAAAAGTTTTTATTATCAACCTGGAGCACTTGTTCAAAGAAATTTCGATTTTCATTTGTTAGTTTAATTTCATGGTCCAACAATCGTATTTTAACGAAAGCCAGACTTAAATTATCATCCGATAAAGTCTCTATCGCAAATATCACTCCATCATACGAATTTGGTAACGACAGAAGCAAATGTGCAACTTTGTCAGTTTCATCTAGTTTAGCACCAGCTGCTAACATATCACGAATTATATCGTCAAAATCATTAAAATATTTCGTCAATTTTGTATCACCCTCTAATTTAAAAGAAATTAACTTCTTCCTTAACGCCAATTGGGTTGCAACACTCTTTCGTTCGTATATCGCGCTCAAATTTCTAATTATTTGTTTTGCGATGTTTTCTTCTTTTGCAAAACTCAAAAAGGAATCACTTAAATATTCTATTATAACACTTTTTGCAGTCTTTTCTGCAATATTCCACTCCGCGGCTATTTTTTCGGGGACTTCACTATCTAGCACTTGAATTAAATGTAGTTCAGTTAACAAGGCACGAATTCGTAATTTCCATGAACTATATTTTTCCTCATGAGAGGGTTTAATATTCCTTTTTGCACTGACACGTTCCATGACTTAGTTTTATTATTTTTAAAAAACTTCAAAAACACTTTTCGTCACTATCCTTCTTTTGTCTTTTAAAATCACTTCACAAAAACGAAACTGATTCACGGCGTAACCTGGGCCCATAACCTATTGCAATATGGGTTTTGAAATTTCTTTTTGATAAAAAAAAACAAATTGTATCTTTCTATGTTATATATTTCAGGGGCGTCTTAACGATCATACAATCTTTTCTTAACTTGCTAAAAACGCTTTTAGTGCCTTCATGATTACATGAGAATTTACAAACTTCATACTTTGTATGCTTGTATTAAGCGTAAAGTCAATGGTGCTATATTCATTACATTTTAAACGTTTGAGCATTAAGTAAAATACGCATTTACTACATTTTAAATATACTAGATTTATTATCATAGGGATTTTCGGGTATTCAAGTATTATTTTCACATAAATAAAATATCTTCTTGTTGAGTTTTTTTCTTATCAGAATTTTTCGGCTACATGCCCGGTTGATTTTTTATAGGTTTGAAGAAGATCTAATTAGTTTTCAACATCGCCAAACATATAATTTGATTTACGAGTATAGCATTGAAAATGCTGACGCTATTTCCAGCATTTGTCGTGTGAATTTCTAATTTGTGCTTTCCCAGGTTGCATTGCTTTGCAATGTTGGATTTCGATCTGTCTGGGAGTTGTTCATCAACTCCTCCTCGCTTAAATGCAATTGTCCGCAATTGTTCGAAAATATCAGAAATACGGAAGGTCATTGATGCGCTTAGAGTTCCTTTTTGGGCTGGTTGCCACGGGTGATGAGGATTGAATTATCGTGGGCTGAGATCGTATTGGTTCTGGTGAGGGTTGGATTGTCGTGGGCTGAGATTGTATTTGTTCTTCGTGCTTTTTCTCTGGAATAAATGAATGAACGATTATCTTTGAATTGCCTTTTCTGGAACAAGATCTCCAGAAAAGCGCTGTGCAGGTAAAGACTCCTAGAATAGCGATAAAGGTGTATGAGACGAATTGATGCATTCTGCTACTTGTTAGGAGCAGGTCAATTTTCCCCCGTGTTGTTGATGTGGAGTTCGCTGATCATTTCTAGCGAGAAAAGTTCTCGGTAGGCATCTCCTTGTGGTACTGGTTGGAGTATAGCTGGAAGTACCTGCATGCTTGATACTTCTCGGGATATGTAAGGTCGGCCATTTATTTTAATGGTTGTGTTAAAGAATTTAATCAGGTATGTCCCGATTAACTTCTGTATGGTGTTCTCAGCTTCAACTTTTCCGGAAAAGTCGTTCAGGAGTTTAATGCCGCTCGAAATTTCGTCGATTGGATGCCCAGAAGTTTTATTGCACGTGGCGTTTGAACCTTTGAGCATTCTTGGTAACCTGAACTACTTACGTCTATAATATCTTTTTTTGTGCAAATTGAAAATTGATTGAGTTCTTTACAATTTTTTGTTACAGCCAATATTTTATCTTTACGTTCCAAAATTTTATCAAATGCAATTTAAATTACCAAATTTCTTTTTTTTGATATGTTTAATTACAAGCGCGTTAAATGTTTCTTCTCTAGTCATTGGTATGTTTATTATGTATAAAATAGTGAATTGATTTGAGATTATTTTGATTTCCGCGAAGTCTAAAGCTTCTTTGACAGAAGAGAATGGCAATTTTTCCTTATGTAACGCTTCTACGGCTACTTAAATTTCCGTTATAGGCAAAATTAGTGAATTTATAACACCTGCTTTGGCCCAATGTAAGGCAAAGTTTACGTTTCTCAATTCTTCCTTCATATGTTTAATTTTGGCTTGAATTTCCAAAACAATTTTAGTGCTACTCTTGCTGTTCCTTAAGTAATTTTTGAATTTCATTAGTAATTTTGGTAATACTATTGATCGGATCATTATATAGCTGGTTGATGAGGACTTGTCTGTTGGGACTTCCCAAAACGTTGTTAATTTTTTCTTTAATGAAGTCCTCATGTCTGGATTTCTGGCGTTTCATTTTGGTATTTGTATTTTTTGAGCTGAGGGCATATGTTAGAGGTTGGTGGTCTGTAAAAATTTTAACCATGCTAGATCCGTTCCAGTAATTTCGAAGACTATCGAGAGCCCATATTATTGCCAACATCTCTTATTCGTTTGTTGCATAATTTTCCTCGGATTTACCGAGAGTCCTTGATAAATACGAAATCGGTTTGTTGGCTTGTGTTAGCACTGCTCCAGTGGCATAATCAGATACGTCGGTGGTAAGTTCGAACGGTTTCTTAATATCTGGGTGTAGACTCGTAAGTAAGACATATTGTGAAATGCGGACACTTTTGACCTTGTTGAAGGCGTCCAATGCGTCTTTATCAAGTGAAATAGATTTGTTTTTGGAAACGTGTTTGGACGTACGTCCATCCTCCCCTCTTAAGAGGGCTGTCAGGGGCCTAGCGATCTTAGCATAGTCTTGTATGAATCACCTGTAATATCCTGACAGTCCAAGGAATGATCTAAGGTCCTTGAGTGCTTTGGGAGGTGGTAAGTTGACGATTGCCTCAAATTTCTTGGGGTTCGTTCGTATTCCTTCTGCACAAACAATAAATCTAAGGAATTCAACCTCTTTTTTCAGAAACTCGCATATATCTAAGTTGATTTTCATGTTTGCCCTTTGGAGGGTCTTGAATATAATCTCTAAATTGTCGAAATGTTCCTTTTCGTCCTTACCAAAAACTATTATGTTGTTGATGTTGATACGACAGCGCTTCCCTATGTGTTCCTTTAATATATCGTCTAGTGTTCGTTGAAAGATGGCTGGGCCGTTCTTCAGACCGAACGGTAGGCGAAGAAACTCATATTTTCCGTTGTTTATGGCGAATTTTGGTTTTTTCTACGTCAGATTCTCTTAAGAGAATCTGGTGAAAGCCACTTTTTAAATCAATAATTGAAAAGAATTGATTTTCGTCTAAGTTAGAAAGAACTTCATTGATATCTGGTATAGGGTATGCATCGGTGACAATGATCGAGTTTAATTTTCAATACTCAACGACCATTCTGAATTTTGTTTCACCAGATACATCTTGTTTTTTTGGTACAGTCCAGACGGGCGCGTTATATGGAGATTTTGATGGTCTGATAATTTTGTCGTTCAACATTTTCTGGATCTCCTTTTCCACTTCCTATTTAAGGGCCATAGGATAGGGGTACGATTTTGCGTAGACGGGATCATCCGTAGTAGTGCGGATTTCTCCTCTAACGGAGGTTGTAAATGTTAATTTTTCATCTAGTTCTGATAATAAAGATTTGTTTTTCGAGAGGATTAGCTTTAGTTGTTTTTCCTGCTCCTTAGTCAAACGAGATGTTCTAACATTGATATGGTTAACGGATTCAAATACGTGTTGTTTTAATGGAATGTCTATCTGGGGTTTGATCGACATTACGTTACCGCTAGCGTAAATAACTGCTTGTAATTCTTTCAGGGTATCATTACCTATTTATCCTGCAAAGGTCCTAAGGGAAGGCAGTAAGAAGAATTATCATTTTTTTTTTGTTTTCGGTCCGAATGTGTTGATGGAGGCATGATGAGTTATATTCATGGGTCCAGCTGCTGAGTTGGTTGTAAAGGGTTTTTCATTATGAGTAGGGTTACGTACAAAAAAAAGGGTAGGATGTAGTTGTTGTTTGCCCCAGTGTCAATAAGAAATTTTAGCATTTCACCGCTCTTCGCTGCGTATACTATATATGGCAGTGAAGAGCCCTTCAGTCTGAAAAATGGATGCCACCTTGTTGGTCTGTGTTATTTGTATCATTTGGTACGTCCTCGATGGGTTCATTACCATTATTATCATATTTATATCCTGTAGTTTCATCTGCTTCCTCTAAATTCGGAGGGAATGGAACAGTTTCTTCGAAGGACAGATACTCGAGTAGATCTGCTTGATCTAACTCGTATTTTTCTTGAGCTAATGTGTCCGGTTCTATGTTGTAATTGTGGGTATAATAGGTGTGCTGCTGCTTGTTGCCAGGATGTACTTGTTGAGACGCCATCCTTTTAACGGGGAACGCACGAAATTGCGGCCCTTTTTTGATAATTTACCGCTTGGGTCCTCATGGATTGATCTACGTCCAAAGGCTCAAACCTGTGTGGTTTAGGAGGTAGTGGTTTGGCGTTAGGGGGTACATATTGCACCTGCCTATAGAATTGTGGAGCAGGTGGAATGCGAGGATTATGGAAGAGTTCGGGCCTAAAATCTTTCCTCGGAATATATGCATGTTGTAGCGGTGGAGCGTCAAAATGTTTCCTAGGAGGAGTTCAAGGAGGTATATTCAGCGTTGGGTTTTTAAGCGTGGCATGCGTGTTATTTGCATGCTGTGTCCTCTAGTCAACATTCTGCAGCTTAAGACACAAATGCAAAACCTGTGGCAGGTCAGCTGGTTCTGAGATGCTCAGTAATCGAGGCAAATCTCTTAGTCCACGCACAAACTTATGGAGTGCTTTATCCCTATAGCATATTTGTCAGTGACTCTTGCCCCATGTCCATAGAAGATAATTTATTAAGTATCAGCGACAGATGATGATAGACCGTCTGATAGAATTCATGGATACTTCCGTTGCCTTGAACAATTGTAGTCATCTGGTACTCGAGCGTACCAAGATCCCTCTTGTCAGCGTAGTGAAGTGTTAAACACTTGGAAATTTTGCTCCAATTCAGGGGAGTATTGTAGGATTCCAAGGCTATATCAGCTTGGCCTACAATCATGTTGCGTATTACTGAAAGGATGCCGTAATACTGCCCTTCAGGTGTTCATGGACCCTTAGGATCCTCTCGACACTTTTCCTCCATGAAGAATATTCGCTGGGGTCACCTGAAAATGTCCTCAAACTTTTGATGTCATCGGGAATTTTATCCATATCCGACAGGTTTGTATCAACGTTCCCAGTTATTGGAACGTCACAATCAACGTTTGCATCGGAGGCTGGATTCATGATAGAGTAAAAAATATCTCTACCTTGGGTGTTAAGGGCTTGTGCTACTATTCCCGTTATAAGCTAAACCAGGTCGACGTTATTGTTTCCACTACCCAGTTCAGCTGGGGGATTGTTCTGTGAAGGATTTTGTTCCACACTATTTTGAGACTGCGTCTCGTTTAAATTGAGTCGCGGAGGGCGAATGAGGTTTCCGTGGTTAGGCATCGTGGGAATAGGGACAACAAAAAATTTTTTCCCAAAAGCCTTCGCAGATTTGGCAAGGAAGGCACACAATAATCCCCTCCAACAAAAGGATCAAATGTTATAATTCCTGAAAAAAAACATGTTTGAAGAAGGAATACGAAATACCAACAACCGACAAGAGTGTAATGGACAAGGCATGCCTGAAAAAAAGGTTATACAATGTTTTGGGAAATACACGCAATATAATAATTTTGCACATGCAAAATAATGATTTCATAAACGCAACATAATAATTTCTTCCTTTGAAATTTGTTTTTGCTAAACGATCTCCTTTACAAGGATTTACGATAGCAAGAGTATTGGAAAATTTTTTATAAGTGCGTTCAGTAATTTTGCCTGAAGGGATAATTCCTTCGAAAGAAGAAACAAATTCCGTTTCACGAAACAGACATGAGAATACATTCAATATCTGTTTCACGAAACAAAAACGTTCCTCACACGGAAACCGATCTATTTATAAAAAAATTTACTGTGTATTTTTAATCTTGAATCACTATTGAAAATATTTTGCCACTTAATTCGCAACAATTTCTCACAAATGTTTCACGTGGAAGATTTAACAAGTCTTTCGCCAAAGATTTCAACATAGTGGAAATATTCAAAAATCTTAATTTTTCGCGAATCGCATATCGATTCACCAATTTTTTCTCACTTTATCGACTATTTCTTAATTCACAATATTTCATAATTTTTTATAAGATCACACACACATATTTTTCAATAATTCATATATTTTTCAATAATTCATTTTTAATAATAAAAATGTTCATTTTTTGTAATAAAAATCAAACATAAAAATGTGAGTATCAACTTACAGGATTGCTACCAAGGTTATCATTCTCTTTGGACAATTGTCAGGGAGGGCGGCTGTTATTTATTTTGATAACTCCTTTTTGCAGCTGCTACTAATGGGCCTCGTTCCCTTCACCGGTACCACGATTTGCCGCTTGCGCCCGATAAAAATTCACTTCCGCTGTTTTCCACTTTTCGTTGGTACGCACTTGAGTAACCCGCGTACTTTTGTTTTTCGGTTAAACTTGGTTATTTGCGGTACCGTGACAATGGTCCCTGCTCGGGCGCCAATCAATGAATCAAAAAGAACTTGGGTTAAGTAAATATAATTTTATTTTAAGAGTCCGTTTACCGTTAAAAAAATAGAAATATTTGAATGCTTGAAAAGGTAAAGAATTTCGATTTTTATCAATGTATACATTTTTTTCTACCGATTAGTCAGCACTTATTCCAGCGTCAGGACGACAGTCTTCCTTACTTTATTACATCTGGGAACATGTGCTAGTTCACACGAGGTCTTTATTCGCACTTATGAAAGAGATCTTGAGAAACACAGACGCTATTCCGGTAGAAACGATATCTTAGGATTTAACTTCATTAATCTACGCTTCACTTGACGCATCTTCACAAAATGGAGCGCAAAAACACCTTAAAAAGAATCACTGTGGTCTAAGATGGGATATTTTCATTTTTTACACCGTTTAATCAGTACTTGTTTCAGGGTCAGGAGGACAGTCTTCCGCACCCTATTTCATCTTGAAATATTTGTTAGTTCACACGAGGTTATTTATTTTAGGTTACACCAATCAGTAAGGTAACTGAGGATACTCTACTGTCTTTATTGGTACTTATGAAAAAGATTTTGAGAAACACTGACACTATTCCGATAGAATCGATTTCTAAGGATTTAACTTCATTAATCTACGGTTCACTTAAAGCCTTTTCACAAAAAGAAGGGAAAAAACACCTCGAAGAATAATCACAGAAAGGATGTGACCTCTAGGGCGTCTGGGTCGATGCGGAGCGCACAAAGTATTGCTTTGGGGCTTTAACAAATTTAATGGGTTCGCTACTGTAGGGAATATCCGTGCCATCTTCTGGTAGCACCAAAATATGTGTTTAGTGTTTAACTCTTTCAGTACCAAGTTATGACAACCTTGGAAGACAAATTTTTTGTGAATATATTTTTTTTGTAATTTTTGATAATTATTGTATGTCGATATATTTTACGGTTAGTGATATTTAAGGTTGTACATTATAGTATACAAATGTATTCAAAGAGATATTACCGAAATTTAAATTTGTCAAAATAAATTACAAAAGAACACCAAGTCCAATAAAAAGGATCAAGAGAAAAACGATTTGCAATAAACCGGTTTTTATATTAGTACCAAATTATTTTGCATGTCAAATGTGGAAATAAAAACCTGACAAATATTAAGAATGAAACTCAATAAAGCCATTTCTTTGTTTCTTCAAACACAAACGCACAATGCGTTTTGGACAAAAGCAATGAGTTCTTCCACCGCATCCCTTGTTTTTACATTTGGTGGCCTCTTTATTTTTGTCCATGTCAGGGAAATAAATGTAATGGTCTCTTGCTACCATCGCCACGGGTTGAGCCTCTATTGCTGGTGAGGAAGAAGGTGATGGTCGAGGTGTCGTGGAGCGGGAACACTCAGCGAATAAAGGCCGTCCATCTTTGAACGATCATTCCTGACTCTAGTAGAACTTCAGCCACCTCTTGTCTAAAATGGTCAAGTCGATGCTTCGGTTCACCTTGACATTTGTTGCAGTACATCAGCCAGCTATTGATAAGCGCCAGGTCTACTGCATGAAATATCATGCGTAGCGTCCATTTTTTAGATTTCAAAAAAAATCCGATATAATGCAATCAAAAAATCTACCTTGTCAACTCCTCCCATGGACGTGTTAATTTTTTAATTATTTCTGGACGCCTGAATTCGTCATATTATTTCGTTTTTTTTGTTCCATCGCTTACAAAAAATCGGGGTTTCCTTCGCCTACGAAATTTGAGGCCATTTACACAACTTTGTTGTCTATCCATTTAGTTACAAGGACGTCCTGTTCTTTATTAACAAATTGTTTGGAATGGCCTGTTGTTTCCTTCTTTAGTAGAGAATCTAAATTCTTATTCAACCCTTTTCCTGAAAATCGGTCCATTCTTGTGCACGCAGCTCATATTTAATTCTCCTCTACTAACCGCAAAAGACAGTAAGACGAAAAATAATTATCAAAATATAACATGTGCCCAGGGGCTTGCTTTACTGAACCACAATTTGACCTAGTTCACCCACATATCCCGGATCGATTTCGGTTGTTGCTCCCTGGTACAGCAAGAAATCGAACATTAGCCCGCTAGACTCACCGAAAACGAACAATTTGAATCCCCAAGGATTTGGCTTTCCCTTCATATATTGCTTACAATGATGATGCTCCTTGAATGGAACAATTTGCTCGTCTATACAAACGCATTGGTTGACTGATGTAATTTCCATGCACCTTTTCCTAATAGCTTCGTAAATGGGCCTAACTATTGTAGTAATAGAGCAGTTACCCTGTCAAACTGCTCTAAAACTTTCCTACCTCCTTCACCCCTACAGCATTGCGATCAAGAAAATTGAAATCCTTACTAGAAAAGTGAAGACAGTTCGATTAAACGCATATTGCTATAGGCGGCGACCAGTAGACATTAATGATTATTCAGTTTAGAAGTTTTTCTAAATATCTAATGTCTTCTTTAAAATAATCCAGAACTCACAAACACCTCGCACGCCAATTTTGTTTCAAATCAACGTGATATTAAAGAAAAACTGCGATATATTAGTACGCATTATTCATTATTGTTTCTTTCCATTGGAAATGAATTTAAATTTATCAATAAAACCGTATGATAATAATAGTTAAAAACACAAACAACCACCAAAAAGCAATTCTGTTTATTCGTACATAATTTTCATATTTTTATTCATTAATTGTGCGCACCCACACATATAAACAAAAAAAATATATCATATGCAAACCACTTTGAGGCTTGCATCGAAAAGATGAGAGTGAAGTGGTGCACGCTTACGGCGACGCACACGCGACGCGTTTTTGTGTTCCCTGACGGATGTACGAGGGTGGCGACGGTGGAAAGACGTCAGTTTTGTGGGTTGCGTCCTTCCCTCGCATCGCGCTGTCATTTTTGTGTCAATTACGGAGGAATTACATCCATGAAATTCCCCGTAAAATATATGCCATCGACTTGAAACCTCTATAGTGAACCATCGACAAACGTTTGTAAAGTGCGTGAAGTGACATATTTTGCTGTGAACTAAAGGAGTTTAGTCAGTGCTAGAAATTGGAAATGTCACTAATGTCCGACATGTGATGGCCATCTTTCCATGATTGTTCTAGACGTAAAGTAGCCGCATATCGGTAGTTTGTGAGTTAATGAATTGATTCATAGTTTAATTCTTGGGTGACGCAATAATTGTCCAAGTGATAATGAACTCTGTTCATTAGGAGCGCTAATAAGTGTAGAGCATGTTACGTACCCGATAGTTACGCACTAGAATCTAGACAGTGGGATAATTCATATTGTCGCGTGTTATGGTTCGCGGCCAATAATTTTAATGTTCCGGGAAAATGAAAACGCAATGTCTTTTAAATTAAATTAAAAGAGTTTATTTAATTACTTCAAAATGCACAATCACTTATTTAACTATTTCACAATTTTAATTTTCACTTTTAAAATTCTAACTTCCACTTCTAAAATCACTTCACAATCAACGAAAATCACTTTTCTATTACTCGAACAATATCGCTTTCGCAGTTTTTACTATCGCGATTCTAATGAATCCTCCCATTCATTCAGCTCGCCTTTATAAAGGGTCTCTAGTCATTCAACCCAGTTCTCGTACATTGGCGAATTAACGGGAACATTCGAGCAGCGTAATGAATGGAGCAGTGACTTACTTTCAGATGTTGATGCTTGGTGGGTTTTCGAGTACGTTCGTTTTGTTGATCATGATTAATGGGTTTTTGAGTACGTTCGTTTTGTTGATCATGATCTTCTTAACGATTGTGAAAATAATTGCGACAGTAACTCACAAAATTATTCGTGCATGTAACAATAATCATCATTCTTAAAATTTCCAACCACCACAACACCAGTATCTGGATGCAAGGTGAGTCTAAAATAATATACAGGTAAGTCATGTTAACTCAATCAGTGCATTATTTTAAGATAGTTGAGTTGGCAAGGCAATCGCAATCGATATATGTTCGACAATATATGGGCCATGCTCCTCCGCTCTCGTTGAAACTTATCCAGGAACGTGTCTTACTTATTTTAAAATCTACGATAAAATTGATCCCGCAAAGCTGGCTGTCGATTCTCACTTTATCAACGATTTGGGCTTGGATTCAATGGATCATGTAGAAGTTTGATTATGGCGAGAAGAGAATTTCACCGTGAGCACTTTACATAATGATCTCGTTGAAAAGCTAAAGAATAAGAGGCTTTTCTCGCGTTACCCATACACGGACGCGGAAAGTTGTCAACCGTTTACCATATAATAAATGGTGCGCGGACTGATTGTAGCGCACGCTAATTTGGCATCTGTGTCGGCTTGCTTATGAAGTACTTTTACCATTTTTATTTAATACATCCATCGGATGTATGGAAGATCAAGATTAAAGATACTAAAATTTAAATGTGCAAATTTCGTGATAATAGGCTTTCCGAGAATCTATGCTGAGTGCGAGTAATTTCTTTAGTTTATCTTTAACAATACGAAGAATTTTGAAAATTATTTAAAACGTAACAGAAGCGTGCTAATTGGCTAATATATACGATAATCTGATAATTTTATCAACAGTAGACTATCTAAAAGTGATGATTCATTGACTCAAGGAAGAATGTTGGTAGTAGTCAAATGTGTAAGACTTGGTGATGAGCGGGAAATTTTGTCATGTTTACCGTGTCAACAAGATAAATATATGAATTCAACACCAGAAGTATTTGTGAAAGTCATGGACACATGTAAGCAATCGCACTGTTTTTGTTAATTCCCAATTGCTTAAAAGTAAATATGATTAAATACTGGAACATTGAGACCAAATTTCAACAGAATGAAATTATTTGCTGCTTACTGGAAAGCAAATTTTATTCGAGATAATATGAATCAGAATACATACAGTTTAAGTGTTAAAAAATAAAACATATGCACCAATTCCAGGACCCTTCATCAACCGACCGCTAACGTGCTTCCAACGCCTACAAATCCTACAAATTTTGGGGAAAGCAACTCCACCGCCTGCAGCTATAACACCACCAACTGTTGGATTTTCCAGCCTAAATTTAAATAACTCGCCTCGTTTGCCAGAAGCTGATAGTCGCCCTATGCAACGGCTTTCACCAGCGGGGACAGGAAATACATTCAGACTTCAAAAAGGGACACATCCGTTTTTATTTTACGACTGTCATCATTTTCTAAGCAACCGTTGTCGGCGTCCTCAAATTGTGTTCTAATGTCTCCTTGTGGAAAAAATTTTCAGGACTTACATCCCTTTTTTTATCATTGTTCATATTATTTTATAAACTATATTTTATATAATTTTATTATTTATCATACGGAAAATTAATCAAATTTAAAATGAAAATGATTTTAGAATCTCAAGCATGAATTGTGGAACATATTATCAATTCCATTTTGGTGAATACTTTTATTATTTTCGAACTTAGACTATTTTATGTTTCAAATCGGAGCTTCGAAAATTTATCTCCATTTTTTTTATCATGTTGAATAATTGAATTTTTTGTGCTTTTAACTTTTAGTTTTTAGAACAATCTAACTATTTCATGTCACATTAATGCAAATTTCTGTGTAAATATTCATTTTAATCAAACAGTTGCGTTTTGTTCACGCCGAAATGAAAAACATTTTTTTATGTATTAAACCCCAATATCCAGTCAGTTCTGTTATTCCATGCTTATGCATTTTCAGGTGTAATGAATATTACTTTCAAATAAAGGAACATTAAGGGGTTGTGAGATTAAGCATTTTACGGTGACCTTATTTGTATGAGAAATGGGTGAGATACTTTATTTGGAGGTGAGTTTGGAAAGGGAATTGAAAATCAACTGCAGGGATGAACGTCCTTCAGATAATATGAAATATTGACATAATTTCTCAGTTGCCGGTCTTATGAGTCAGTCGGGAATGTCGTTTTAATTGTCTTGCAAAAAAAAGGGGCCACTTATGATTTCACTACCAAATGTACAACTTGAGAATTGCCGACGAAGTATCTTCAACGTCCTTTGAAATAACAGGCAGGTATATTTTCGCTTGGATTTTGGTTCAGCAATGATTCTTCAGCGCACTCCTCAGTTCAGATACTTTCATATTTAAGAATGCTCTCGGAAATTTTTCAAGAAATAATCCAAACTTAAATGGATATACGTTCTCAAAGCCCAGACAGCGTTAATCGTCTACATTTGCTCTTTTTTTTTTCTTTTTTGACAAGAATATATCCCCAAACATTAAAGTTCTACTCCTCTCAACCACTGTTTTGTTAATCGAAGCAGGCTCCAAAGTGCACAACTTACATTAGTATAACACATAACTTCTTACTACCCTAATTTTGCATTATAGCAAGCGGAAGACGACGAAATGCTTAAGTTTAGATATTGTCATTTGCTCTAAACATTCGTAAATTCTTTTAATTTGGTATCCCATTAATCATAGCTTAAATTTCATTCTAAACTTACGTTTTTAGAATTAGATTTAGTTTTGTTCTTGTCCGAATTTAAATAAGTTACAATACTATGCTTATTGAACGACCACAATTTTGATAACTAGACGGTCTTAAAAGTAATAGAATTTGTTTTTATACGGATAAAAGAAAAACATGAATAAAATGAATTGATACCCCTTACCCTTCGGTCTTTCCATTCCGATGGAACTGACCGGGTATAAGACCCGGTACGGTGGCAGGCTCTCACCACCAAACATGAGACAGCCGCCGGGCACATACTAACCTCCTTTTTGTTTCAGGTACTATTGCGGGTTGAGTGGCCCGAGCAAGGTGCCTTTTTATGGCATAGGTTTATGTGATCCAATTGCATAACTCAATGACATAAATTGGTCACCGGGGTACATCTCCTCTGACGGGAAGGCTCATGCAAGTTATGTTGTATGAGTTTTCCAACCAGTAGAGACATACCTGGCCACTGCAACATGTATGGATTTTGATCCGGTTGGGCGGGTGCGAGGGGGCACCATCACAACCCGGTTGTACCACTCTTCAAGTCCGTCCATTTTTACTACTTGTTCTCGGAACAAGTCATTTCCCCTTGTTGTAGTTGCCTACAATTTTTGCGACTTCGGTCGCCTTTCTTTTGAGACCCAAGAATTCGTGAATGCGAAAGTCTTTTGTAGTGGGTCCTTGTACTGGGGGAATGAACCCGCCCAAGGACACCGCAATGCCAGCCTGCCAGCGCATTCTCGCGTCCCCAGGCAAGGACATTCTCGGCGGATATCAACATCCTCCTCCGCCCAGGCAGCAGACCATGGCTGCAGTCCTTTACGGACATTTGAAATTATCTTTTCACTACACTATCAACTTGTCTGTGTTGCCATTAGGGATTTGTAAATTATTCACCAGATGCAAATGGCTTCGTAAACAGAAAAATCTGTTCACGGACATTGTTTTTTTTTTGACCAATGGAACGCCAACAGAGCTGTCCCAATACATCTATACTCTTAGATACCGTAGATTACCCATAAGAATGTGGAGGCCAATGAATTTTTTCGTTTCTTTAGGGTTGGTAGCGATCAAATTGGAGCCGCTTTGGATCGCATAAATATTCGTCATTTCAGACATTGTATCAAATAATTTGTCGGGAATATACTCGTGAAAATATTCCGATGGGCTCATAGCACCAATATCTTCACCGACAGTAGGTAGTGGATTCCAAAATATTTGTGGCTGAATAAACGAATGTTGGTCATTCCATTCTATTTGGGTTTTTTTAAATATTTTTTTAGGGATAATATGCTCCGAGGTGGATGACACTACCTCTTCCAGGTCAGTATGGATTCCTATTCAGATCATTATCTGATTTATTTGCGTCGTCCACTTCTGCTCCAACTAGTCGCATCGAAATTGCTTCAGGGCTGGATTCATTTAGCTCCTCCTCTCCAAGAAGCTCAATCTCGGACAAATTCCCATCTTCTAAGCAAGTTCAAGTTTTCGAAGACTTGTATCACGTAAAAAGTAGGCATCAATAATAAAATAAACGGAAATATAAAGCTCAAAATTCAAAAAGTAAATTCACACCATCTCTACTTCTGTGAGTACTTTTGTGCATTGTAATGCACACAAAAATTTTCGCCTACAGATCACTATCATAGCGATTAAACTTAATTGAACCTGATAAAAACTAAATAATGCATTCAGTCCAATTATAGCAAAAATTCTGAGGCGGAACTATGTAAAAATGTTGGAGTAAATAAAAAAAAATAAACTCGCCAATTGAACACGCCATGACAACCAAGGAAAACAGAGACAAGAAACTGACATTCGGCAATGTATTATCAACACGCTTGCCAACTGATGAGTGAAGTAGAACAAAAAAGCGCTAGAATAACCAATAGTAACGACTAACAATCGATATTTGCCTTAGTATCGACGACACAGCGTGATAAAAAGCGTGTACATTATAATGTACAGCAGTACTGAAAGCAGTCCAGTTGTCGATAAATGTTTTCCAATTCTGTTTTCAGGGCTGAAACAGTCACTTTTGGTGGAGCATATACCGAGATAAGGGCAAGGTTATTTTTCAGATTTAACGTTTGTATCTCAGCAGCCTCTAGAATTGTATTCAATCTGATCCGACTAAATGCTATGTCCTTCTTGACCAGGATAGCATTTATTAATTTTTGGTGATTAATGTTTCAAATGACACCATCTCAATTAGTTATATTATTTAAATCTTGAAAGTGATTTGACGTTAGATATGCAATGAAAATAATGTGTTTGTTATTTTCATTAACGTTGTGTCGATTTATGACTACATATTGGCAAATTGTTCATTTTAAGCCAATGTATAGGGTTGATGTAAGATGAAAAGTGGATGAGTGCGAAACTGCTCCAGGCCTACAAAGGATAGCTTGAGTCGCTGAGGGAAATCTTGAAATTTCGAGTCGAGTTGAGTCACTGAAAAAAGGGCTCAAATTTTGACTCGGGTAGACTTGACTTGATGAAACAGAATGTCGGTGAGATAAATAAGAAAGCTAACTAGAATTTACTAATACAGCCTCAAGGACCACTTATAGCTAGAGTACTAGAGTTGGGTTCCACACTTGAGAGTAACACTTTGCTGTGCGGTATATCTGCTTGTTCTGCTGGCCGCCAGGACGTAACAATCGTTTAAGTTTGCTGCATATACTTATGCGTGCGATTGTTATTTGGCAAATTTCTCAAGTAGAAATTTACATAGCGGATAATTTATTTACATATTTACTTTCAGGAAAACAACATGGTTTACTTTTTCTCTACTTAGTTTGCTTCTCTTTTTGGCAAATATTTGTCCAGTTGTTGAAAATATTCTTCTACTAGGCACAGATTAAACTATAATACAGAGTCAGCTAATTGCCAATTCAGAAGTTTGAGGATACAAGGTTTTGTGGCTCTTCCGCGCTACAAGAGAATCTTCAGTTCTTAATAAAATTAGTTCTTGAGGTTAGTTCTCAGCCGCACTAATAATGTTATCCTTGTTGTTGGTTCTTCCGATGAAGTTAATCTTATGAGAAAACATTAGCTTCCTTATCTGCAAATTAACCCCCTAAAAACCCCTAAATAACTGGTAACGTTCATCATTTCACTCCAAATATCACAAGTTAACCCCACATGATCAACGCTTTCGAATATTTTCTGTGAAAAGTTGTAAAAACCGTTGGATTGTGCTTTTATTGCATCAACACTTGGAATTTTAAATGATGGACAAGCTTGATGCTTAAATTTTTTAAGCCCACAGCCCTTCAAAATATCAAATGGTCTTTTATCGACGCAAACAAAATACAGCAAACATTTGCAGAGCTTCACATAATCCTTTCCCCGGTCAGAATAAGAATATTTTAAATTAATTATGGAATTCTTTGTAGCTACATGAATGAGTTGCATATTTTTTAATAATTTTTCTGAAAAATTATTAGACAAGAAAAATGTTAAAAGATGAAAACGAGATCGATATCCGCACGACGCAATGGAAGCTTCATTGCAGAGCAAAAATTATCGTATAGATTTACATTAAATTGATGTGGAATGGGTGAAATGATCCATTTAAAGTTCAACTAGGAATATTTTCTTTCGATTGATTGTACGATTGAAATCGCTTTTTGTGGAAGTGGTAAGTATGTCTCTTTAAGCTCACTGTCAGAGATTTGAGCACCCTCCACATCAAATGTTGAAGAAGTTGCTGGAAATGTATCCAATTCAGGTGCCTTCAAAGTCGACGGTTGTAGTTCATGACTCGGTAGATTCGACAGTTCTGACTTCTTATTCATCGTAATTAGTTTCTTTTCATCTCCTTTCATAATTTAAAATAAAAACCTCATTAGCTTCATGCCACCGACTAGTCTCTTTATGTTAGAAGGTTTTAATTAAGTCGAATAGTTTTATTGTTATAAGGGCGCTCTGCCCTAGTGGTTCAAGTGTGAAGACGGAACAGACAGACAGGCAAATGTAGTTATTTGACATTATTTTATATATATATATATATATATATATATATATATATATATATATATATATATATATATATTTAGGTATATATATATATATATATATTTTTCCCTTCCACTCTCTCCATCACACTTTCTTCGTCGCACTACGCTCGTGCGATCTGCACTTCACATTTCGTCGTTTCCTCAGGTGTGCCACCCAGGCAATGTATAACACATCGGTATAAGGGGGCACACAAAAATATGTGAAGTCCTCCGGTTAATCTTGTCTTGTCCATATCGTGATCAGCTCTCAGAGATAAAAAAAAATTTATAAATTCGACGCAGTAAAAAAAACTCTGAGTTAAAAGAATAGCTGTCTCTTCAAGCATCTCGACGATAGGGTCAACAATGCCCTAAGATGCTATGTTGAAATTACTGGACTGATATTATAATAATAGTAGGTGTTTATCGAGGCATCTCGAAGATAGGATCAATAATTGACCTAAGATGCTATGTTGAAAGTTTCTGCACTGAGATTCAATCGTTATTCATTAAATAGTTCCTAAGTCTTTTCTTGAAAACCATAAGAGAATTCGCTTCTTTAACTGATCCTGGAAGATTGTTGTATATACGAAGGGCGTCATTTGTAGCATCGTTCTTCAGGCGATCTGTCCTTGCAAAAGGAATAACAAATTGGTTTGCGTTCCTAGTACTGTATTGATTCTTTTGTGAGACTTTAATAAATGGTGTTTGTGACGACAAGCTGAGATTTAAACTTTTGAAGATAAACTTGGCTTTCTCCATTTTAATGATTTGGTTAAAAGTTAATGCGTTACATGATTGATACACTATGTTTGTTGGTGTGAGACTTGGGAGATTATGCATATTTTTATACGCCTTGGTTAATATCCTGGAAATTATATTTAGGTGTTGCTTTGAGGACTGACTCCAAATTACCACTCCGTAATGTACTTTTGACAGTACGAAGGCATTCAGAACAAGATGCTTGATGTTTTTTGGAAATTCCTCATATCTTCGTAACAATCCAATTATTGGTGCTAATTGCCTCCTTAAGTTGTTTATATGCGGGAGCCTGGTCAGACGGTGATCGATAGTAAGGCCAAGATATTTAAGTTCGAGCACTCTTTGCAGCTTTTCACCATCTATGTCTTCCCTGTTCTTTTGCTTAAAGATAATATATTTTGTCTTTGAAATATTCAACGCTAGTTTATTCTCTTTCAACCATAAATTATATGAATTTAGATCCTCGTTGATAGCGTCTCCGATGTCATTTTTATCGCGTCCCGAGTAAAGAAGCACTGTATCATCAGCATATAAAAAGTAATTACCACTTAGCCTGCATGTATTTAAATTATTAGTGTATAGCAGGAACAAGGTTGGGCCAAGTATTGAGCCTTGTGGAACACCTGATTTCATTGGTGCCGGGTCACTCAGAACATTATTAAATGCTGTTTTCTGCAGTCTGCCTTTTAGGTAATTTTGAAATAGTTTATTTGCTGTGCCTTGAACACCATATGCTTCTAGTTTTCGAAGTAAGAGGTCATGATCGACCGTATCAAACGCTTTCCTTAGATCCACAAAAATGGCAACAACATAATCCCCTACATCGAGTCTCTCGTTGATGAATCGCGTTACCGAGAGTAGAGCGTCAAACGTTCCCTTGTTTTTCTGAAAGCCATATTGGCGGGAGTTTAGGATAGAGTTATCTAATATGAAGGATGTTAAGCGAGAGTTAATTACTTTTTCAAATATTTTAATAAATCCGGTCAAGAGTGCAATTGGGCGATAATTATTGGGGTCCGATCGATCTCCTCCTTTGAATATAGGTACAATTTTTGCAAGCTTCCCCTCTTCAGGAAACGTTCCGTTTCTGATATGCTCATTTAAATAATTAGCCACGAGTTCTGCTATTTCATTTTTTACAAGCGCAATTTCCTCCATCGTGATCTGATCAATACCTGGAGCCGTATTTTTCTTCATTGCCTCAATAGTCTTAAGAACTTCGTTTTTATTGGTTGGATGAATATGAAACATGGAATCGGGTGAGATGTTAGCGTGATCTAGCCTACTTGTTGGGACATCACCAAGCTCTTTTGTAATTTTTTCGCCCACAGTTGAGAAAAAGTTGTTTAAAAAAGTTGCTGCTCCATCTGGTTGTGATAAAATATTAGGGGTCACTGGAGAAAACTGCGAATCCGGTATTAAAATTCGGGGGGGAGAATTGTCTTTTACTTCATTTATTATCTTCCATATTTCATGATTGTTATCTGCCGCTGTCTCCAACCTTTTAGCGAAGTAAGAGAATTTAGCTTCCTTCACAAGACGTTTTGATTCCTTTTTCGCTTGTATGTACATGTTTTTTAGCACACGATCTTCCATGTTCCTTCTAAAGCTTATGTACGCCTTTCTCTTTTTAATACTGGCTTCGATTACTCGCTTTGTTATCCATGTCTGCTGGCGGCATCTAAGCTTTTTCTCGACGATGGAGTAACGTTTGGACTCTGTGATCATATTCGTAAGTTCCATTAGGTTTAGGGGACTCCGGACTTCTAATGACCTTTGCAGATGTGATTTGAAGAGTTCTTTGTTCAAGTGTTGGAATGTTTTGTATACAGGTTTTTGTTTTTGTGCGCTTATGCCTTGGATGCTTATTTTGAAGACACGATGATACAGCTCTGGCCAATCCTCAAATATGAAATTGATTTTTCCCGCAGTTGACTTATCGTTTGTAACGATATGATCGAGGCACGTATGCGAAACAGGACGAGTAATTGTTTCGTTGTTGATGATAACAGCACCATTAGTATCCAGTACATCCTTGTAAAGCCTTGCTTCTGAGGAATCGGTAATTACATCAATGTTTGTGTCAGCTACTGTAAATAAATTATTTTCTGAGGAATATAGGTTGTCGAGTACCGAGCAGAGATCTTGCGCATTCAGACGGTTCGGGTTATAGAAGGTACCGATTTTAATTTTTTTGCCTACGAGGTTTAATTCGATTATTATAATATTATATTTATCAGGTGTATCGCGTTTAATGATGAAGTTTATTTTATCTTTTACAAAAATAGCTGTCCCACCACCTCTTCCAGGAATACCGAGTTATAACCCTCAATATTAAAATATTTCGATTCCTCAGGATAAATCCATACTTCGTTCAGTATCACCACATCTATCTCAGGATTTTGCTTCAAATAAATCTGCATGTCATTTAGTTTGTGCCGTAAACTTCTTATATTGGCATATAAGAGCGTTAATTTCGTCCCAATTAATCGATTTGCGTTGTTAAAAATCATTTGAACTCGTAGTCAATGCTCCTCCTAGCAATTGTGATCCTTCGCTGGTATTCTGCGCACTCCGTAGAGTCTGCTCTGTGGGAATAATCTACGTTCTTACTATTTCCTGCACAGTTACAGCATTTCTCGCACGAGCTCTTGCAATCCTTCGTTTCGTGCTTTCCTCCACACTTAGCACATGTTTGCTCTCCTTCACATTTTGATGTCTTGTGGTTGTATTTCTGGCACTTATAACACCTCGTTATATTGTAGTCTTCCTTCACAAGGTAAGACCCATAATCAATATTGATGTACCTATGCACCAGTCTTTGGTACATACTCCCATTTACCTGCAGAATATGCAACCATTTACCATTTTTTGTTCGTCTGGCATGAACCAATTCCAGTTTATCATTTTCTCCAATATTAGGGTTCAGTGAGTGAATTTCGTTAATTAACTCCGCATACGAAAATTGTTTTTCTAGTCCATTAATTACTAGCCTGGGTTGACGAGATTTTGTCTCCATGACATCATATTCATCCTTCAGGGTATCCTTTGCAATGTTGTAGAGCGAGGTTGTATTGTCATTTGTGGAAGTTTTTATGATGGCACCACCATTTCGAAGAGGACGCATCAGTTGGAGAGGAATTTTGCATTTTGAAGGCTTTATTTTCGACTTGAAGTCGATGAGTGTTTTTTCAGAGGATGAATGATTCTTGGGCTTAATTATGATTCCTTTTTGCGAGGTAGTATTTGTACGGCGTTCGGGTAGAAAAGTGGAAATACTTTTCGTCATATCCGCATACGAAGGTTTTCGCGTGGATGAACTTTTATCAATTAAGGTGGCCACGGTGGTTTTCAGTTCTATTAGATGGTTTTCCATTTCTTTCATTTGGTTGAAGAGACGATCTTCTTAAGTCTTTTGGTGTTGTGACTTACACGAAAGACACATCCATATCACATCCTCGGAAATGTCCATGATCTTCAAATATCTCTCCTCACTCATTTTGATACACTTCAGGTGGAACCACTTGTTGCAAATGCCTCCGCAGCCCATTCCTTTATGGTTCTCCTCCGCTTGCTTCCTACATTTTCCACATTTGTCTGCTGCTTGTGATGCCATGATTTATTATTTATCTCTATTCGCTTAGTTATATGGTATTAAATGAATTTATTTAAAAGAGAATGGATTTAAAATGAAAGTTATTAAAACAAGTGTCTTTAAAAAGCAAAACTATGGGCTTAGAAGATATATATGCAAAAAAGAGAGAGTTTAATAAGTTTGAATTTAAAATTTATAAAATTATTAAAATTATTAAGAAATTATTCTCGCATGAGCACGAGAATCGCACTAATGAACAAAAGAGTTCAGTTGATATAATTTTATACCGTTAACGGCAATTAGAAAATTAAAATGAGAAAATTGTTCAAAAATTTCCACTTAGCTGATTTTCCTTTGATTTGCTACAGAAGCTAATATTTCTTAGCAACTCTCAAAGTCAAGAAAACAACTGATCGATTTCCTTAATCACTTCTAAAGAAAAATTTTTTATTGCGAGCGATCACTTTACACTTGGCAACTTTGACACTTCACTTGTCATGTTTAGAAGCTTTAATCAAGGAAATGTTTTAGGGGTCGGAAAATCTATTAAAAATATCAGCTTTGGTCCAGTCGCGAGTTTAATAAGTTTGAAATTTAAAATTTATAAAATTATTAAAAATAATTAAGAAATTATTCTCGCATGAGCACGAGAATCGCACTAATGAACAAAAGAGTTCAGTTGATATAATTTTATACCGTTAACGGCAATTAGAAAATTAAAATGAGAAAATTGTTCAAAAATTTCCACTTAGCTGATTTTCCTTTGATTTGCTACAGAAGCTAATATATCTTAGCAACTCTCAAAGTCAAGAAAACAGCTGATCGATTTCCTTAATCACTTCTAAAGAAAAATTTTTTATTGCGAGCGATCACTTTACACTTGGCAACTTTGACACTTCACTTGTCATATATATATTTAGGTATATATATTGTCGCGTGTTATTGGTTCGCGGCCAATAATTTTAACGTTCCGGGAAAGTGAAAACGCAATGTCTTTTAATTTAAGTTAAAAGAGTTTATTTAATTACAAAAATGCACAATAATCAGTTTAACACTTGCACTAATTTTAATTTTCACAATTAAAAATTCTAACACTTGTCCATAAATTTCTTATCGCAATTGTCTTCTAAATCACTTCACTATTACGAAAATCACTTCCCACACACTATCGCAGTTCTTATTGCGGTCGAATGAATGCCACCATTCATTCAGCTCGCCTTTATATAGGGTCTCTAATCATTCAACTCAGTTCTCGTACAATGGTGAATAAGCGGGAACATTCCAGCATGAATGGGCAGTGACTCACTTTCAGATGTTGATAATGCTTGTTGGGTTCTCGTGGGTTCGAGTAAATTCATTTGTTGACGTTCTTAATGATTGTGAAAACAATTGCGACAGTAGCTCGCAGAATTATTTGTACATGTAATTATTTGTACATATAACAATATATATATATATATATATATATATATATATATATATATATATATATATATATATATATATATATATCCGTTGTTTCCTCTATTTGCAAATTTAATTCAAATCCATTCAGCCATTTAGTCGTGATTTACGGACAAACATCCAAATATCTTCATAAATACACATACAAAGATATTCATTCCATTTAAAATATGATTAGATTTATTTTAGGTTATGTTTACAAGGAAGCATAACATTAATAAATTACCTTGACGCGTTGGGTGTAGGGTGCTTCTTAAGATGTTGACTCATATTTGACGTATTCACTGATGTTTTTATGGTTTTGAAACAAGTCTTGCATTTCACTTCGTTGTTGTTGATCTTAATAAAGTACTGCCAAAATTCACTCTTAGTAGGCGGCATTTTTCTAACAATGAAATCTAATATTGTAACACAGCACAGAGCTATAGTTCTAGATTGTACTTAAGT
Organism: Odontomyia ornata; assembly: GCA_963969285.1. Lineage (NCBI taxonomy): Eukaryota > Metazoa > Arthropoda > Insecta > Diptera > Stratiomyidae > Odontomyia > Odontomyia ornata. The sequence continues at coordinate 355,796,777 of OZ017738.1, read as the reverse complement.
CACTAATTCGATTATAAACTAGTGTGATGTTGTGACTAAATTGTATATTTTGCATTTGGCCATGGAGGCAATTAAAGGATTCATTCATTCCACATTTTTGAAGTAATTTGAATTTTATAGTTTTCCAATTAGAATCTGGAAACTGGTTTACAATTTGCTGGGGTCTTCCTCTTATTTTTCCCAATGTTATTGGCTCTAAAAATGTTCTTTGGTCTTCATAACGAAATTCTAAAAACTTATCTATTGTTGAGCAGAACGCTTGCACAGATATGTCAGACTTCGAATCTGAAAATTCTTCTATTTTTTGGACATTGCTTAAAATTTCACTAAAACTGAGGCTAAGTGAATTTATTCTATTTTTAATAATTTGTAAACCTTTCGAGGTTTTTTCAATTTGTGCTTTAATATTATAAGCATCAGGATTCCTCAATAAACTCGGATCTGTTATATTGCAGCTAATTTCATCCTGAGCAGCGGCGAGTTCATTGCATTGTAATACATTTATAAATACAAAAACATATTGAATACATTACCACAATGATTTACTCGCATTTCCCACTTTAAACCTAAATGCATTTATAAATACAAAAAAAGCATAGAAAACATAATCACAATGATTTTCTTGCATTTCACACTTTAAACATAAAATTCAAAACAATTCCCAACTAATGTGCATCTTCGCCGTTAAACCCATATGAACCCATGTTCTTACGTACAGACAATTCCGCACACACATGGTTTCATATGTACAACATATAAACATACAACGGGCGAAGACAATCGTGTATCATATTACGTGAAAGTGTAAAGGCATGCGCCACATGATAAACAATAACAAATTACCTTGAACTCTTTCGTCTATGTACTTGACATTGCTCATATGCGGAACTTCTCATATGAATGCAATGTCTTGTTTCCTTTTTTTCTTATAGGAAATTAACGTATAGAAAATGAATGCATTTAGAGTTAATGTTTTTTTTTGGGAATAATGCATTCATTACGGGAAATGCAACGCATAGAATTTGTATTGAGAATGTGGATTTTTTTTTGCATAGATTTTTGATATAGAATATTTAGAATAAGAAATTGTATGTGAAAATATTTTTGCTAGAGTAAACAAAATATGTTTGAAGTATGTTAAAAAATCGAATATGTATTTGTAAGTAAGACTTTGAGAAATTTGTATAAATAGGATAAGTCAATTTGGAAATAAACCACTTCTTCTTGGTACGTTAATCCGGAGTGTTCTCCTTTCTTCTCAAATTAAGAAAAAGTCATACTCAGGCCCAATCGCCTAACCTATACGCGTTACCTAGACGCTATACAATCACTAGGTGAATATTACTGAATACAGTTCTTTTCAATATAAGATAGCCGTCAGGCTTATAATACAACATGGCGATCCTGCGACCTGAACTTGGAGAATTAAATGAACTAAAAGAAAAGCCCGAAACAGAAGACTATTCGGAGCAATCCGAGCGGATAATGAATTCGTGGTTTGCGGAAAAATATGAACCACAAGCACCAGATAAGGCAAACGAAATACCCCCTATGTTCCAATAAAAAGGAAAAAATTTTTTAAATACTGAAATTTATAAAATTTATTTTATAAAATACTAACACTGACGCCAAAACCAATCATCAAGAAGAAACAATGACGAGAACAAGCGTTTAATCGATGCAAAGAAATAGCAGTACTCTATAAAGAGTATCACTTCACCTGGGATATCAAAAACAAAAATGCAGAAATTAAGAGAAAAATTAGAATATTAAGAAAAACTTAAAATAAAATTATAAATGTCATAATATTTCTTATAATGGTTCTCGTAGATTCAAATTTACACTGGCAATCAGCCTACTTACATTATTGTAATTATTTGAATGTTTTACCTTTTTGGAATATTTTGATGAGCAAAAAGGTTAATTAAGAAAACCATTGTTAAAGAAGTAAATAATGTTCAAATCTACCCAGTTGTCAGCCATCATAAAACTCATTAAGAATAGAAAAAGGACTTTCGGCAATTTATTGGAAAATATAAAAGAAAACAAAATAGAAAATGTAAATATATTAACATACACACCCTAAGAATAACGTTTATAAATATTTTGTAATATCAGCAAACAAACAAAAAAAAAATTTTTTTTTACAAAAAAAATTTTTTTTTTCCTATAGGACCGAGGTGTAATGCATTTATAAATACAAAAACATATTGAATACATTACCACAATGATTTACTCGCATTTCCCACTTTAAACCTAAATGCATTTATAAATACAAAAAAAAAGCATAGAAAACATAATCACAATGATTTTCTTGCATTTCACACTTTAAACATAAAATTCAAAACAATTCCCAACTAATGTGCATCTTCGCCGTTAAACCCATATGAACCCATGTTCTTACGTACAGACAATTCCGCACACACATGGTTTCATATGTACAACATATAAACATACAACGGGCGAAGACAATCGTGTATCATATTACGTGAAAGTGTAAAGGCATGCGCCACATGATAAACAATAACAAATTACCTTGAACTCTTTCGTCTATGTACTTGACATTGCTCATATGCGGAACTTCTCATATGAATGCAATGTCTTGTTTCCTTTTTTTCTTATAGGAAATTAACGTATAGAAAATGAATGCATTTAGAGTTAATGTTTTTTTTTGGGAATAATGCATTCATTACGGGAAATGCAACGCATAGAATTTGTATTGAGAATGTGGATTTTGATATAGAATATTTAGAATAAGAAATTGTATGTGAAAATATTTTTGCTAGAGTAAACAAAATATGTTTGAAGTATGTTAAAAAATCGAATATGTATTTGTAAGTAAGACTATGAGAAATTTGTATAAATAGGATAAGTCAATTTGGAAATAAACCACTTCTTCTTGAGACGTTAATCCGGAGTGTTCTCCTTTCTTCTCAAATTAAGAAAAAGTCATACTCAGGCCCAATCGCCTAACCTATACGCGTTACCTAGACGCTATACAATCACTAGGTGAATATTACTGAATACAGTTCTTTTCAATATAGGATAGCCGTCAGGCTTATAATACAACAGCATCCTTGTTCCGTAAATACCATTTGTCAAATATAATTTGTTGTTCGAACTTACTTGTAGAGTATTCTTTGGTTCATCGAATACGATGCTGGGACTAGATCCTTGTCCGGTTGTTGATATTCTATATTCTTGAGTTCCTCGAATACGATGATGGGGCTAGATCCTTGTTCGGTTGTTGATGGGAGGACAAGAATTTAGTTCTCTTGCTAGAACCTACAAAATTTATGCCTTTAGTTAGACTGGTCGCTTTAATCAGAACATTTGTTGGATCCGTATCCTTTTAAAAATAGGAAGGTTTTAAAAGAATCTTTAAGACATAAAGTCCTCTTTCCAAAATTCCACTTTTCACCACTAACACAGTTTACAATTTTCAGTTCACTCACTGCAATAGTGATTGCTTCCGACCAATATTTTATCAATAGCGATGAAAAATGTTTACTAATTCCGCGATGGGAATGGCGTTCGCGAAACCGACTGCGCCAATTATGTTGTCTTAAACAAAAACATCGAATTATTTTTTTTACTTTATTTTTACTTAAACTTTATATCTTATTCTAAAACACGACTTCGCTTCTTCGCGATCAAATTCAGACTGATTAATATCGTATTCTAAAATCTTATATTACATTATTTCAGAAAACATTTGGTTAACAAATGCAGTGAATATCATCTAGTTCACACATTTTATTGTTCAGTACAATTTCGCACCTTTTCATTATTACATTACATTATGACATTGTTTCTAAAAACATTTTGTTAACAAATGTAGCAAAAATACATTTTATTGCTTAGTACAATTTCACACATTTTCGTATACAATAAAATACACAAAACATGAACATCACAAGAAACATTAGGAAAACGATATTTTATGGTTTTATTGCATTGATCCTTTTCTGAATCTTATCTTATTGATGCCACAAGCGTTGAGGATAGGGAGTATCCATTACTAGTGCCCATAACTTTTTGCGATACTCTAGGAATGAAAGACCCGCGCGTCTAGTCTAAGTGCTATATTGAATACGACTAAATAAAATTTGGATACAGTAGAGTTCATATTTTATGCAGTTATGACAATGAAATTTAGAGTGAAAGAGAAAAGAGCGCAAGCTTGGTGGTGTTGCAAATTTACGTTTGATGTAACTTATAAGTATTTCCTTAGAAATCAAATTCTAAAACAATTGTCAGTTTCCTTTTACCTTTTATTTAACAAATTTAATTATTTTTTCCAAAATGTTTGCGTAATTTTAAAATATTCACGTGTCTCAGCTCTGTCTTCACTTGGTAATAATGTCTTTACACAGTCTCTATTCCAGCACTTTCTTTGATTGAAAATTTTAAACGCTACTAAACGTGAAATTAATCTTGTTTTGAATGTTCTTTTTGAGCCTTAGTTTAGGCATCATGGTCGAATAGGGCCACCTTAACGTTTGACATACGGTTCCTTGCATTGATTATAATTTGCGGTTATTATTCCCTTTCTATTTCGTAGTATACTATCTAGCACGCTTTATAAAGGTACAAAGAAAACATTTTGTAGATAGAATTGAACTTAAATGCTTTTTTTTTATAGGCAAAGTGTCCATATTTTCGATAGTGTAGTTAAATATGGCAACTTAGTGGCCATATTTTACATGGCAATCAGAATTAGAGTTTTCTTATTTGGAATGTAGCAATTAAAAATAAAATTAACTTATAGTATCTGAATCTCGTATATTTTGAACAAATAAAATGAGTCCTTAAAGCAATTTAACAAAACATAAATAATGATTCAACAAAACTGCAAAGACAACGTGCTTTTGGTTCAACATTAATAAAAAGAGAAAATTGTACATTCTGCGATCAACATTAATCTAACTTCATTATTCTTAGTGGGAACTTAAAATGAAGACATCATTCGTTAAATGATAAGAAAATTAGCCAGATTTTCTAGTATCATCATTCACATTTTATGCAAATGAAGGATTCTTTTTTCCTCAGAAGTAAGTCCAACATATTCTTCGTGGCTGCACATTTGATACAAAGCCTCATATCAGCGAATTTATCTTCATCGCAAACAAAACAATACCACTTTCATTGCTAGTATCGCGCCTGCATTTTTTGCGCCCTTTCCCATTGTTTAATGCAATCCGTTTTTTTTTCTTTGTGTCTTTTACATGGACAGCTTCGTATGTTTGGGGCGTAACCAGTGCCGGTCTTATCACCCTTGGCGCCCTTCGTCACATTTTAAGTGGCACCCCTACAATGACGCAGCGTAAGAGAGCTTCCAATACTCATATTTTTCCAGGTTATTTTAAATGGTTCTAGTCAACATATTTTTAGGTTTTAAAATACAATATAATGTTGATTGAAATGATTCAATTATGTTTTACCATAACTATAATTGTTTTATTTAGGTCATAATTAGTAATTTCTGTAAAAAATACTGTTAAATAATGACAATTTGTTGATATCGGAAAGACTTCTAAATAAAGTTTTGAATGTTTATTTACGTTAAAAATATTATTTTGTAGCTTATTTCATTTCATTTGTGTGATTACGTAAAAACAACAGAAATTACAATATACGATTCTTATTATGAAAAATTTATTTTGTTATTGTCAAAAAAAAGTATTTACAGCAACTCACTAACCAACGAATTACAACAATTAGGCTTTAACAAAAAAAAAATGTAAACTATTCAAAATGTACTTTTAGCGCTTTCTTACTTGCAAAATCTTCAATAATGTCAGTAATGTCAAGCTCTGATGCTATTTCATGTTCAATAGATAAAGTTTTTAAGCTTGAAAGTCTATCTTGCAACATGGTTGATTTCAAATACATTTTAAAGAGCTTAAATCTTGAAAAACTCCTTTCTCCAGTTGCCACTGTCACTGGTATTGTCAGTAATATCCTCATAGTTACCCAAATATTTGGATACAGATCCTCGACTTTATGTCGTTTAAATAACATTTAGTATAAAAAGTGGGCTGGCTTTATTATCATTTCCACTAATAAAAGATTTAATATTTATTAAGTCGTTGCATAGCATTTATCCATTTATATCATACGTAGAATTCGCAGTGAGAAATTTTTTTCGAATTTCATATTGTACATTGATCAAGAAGCTTTTCCCTTTTAGGTAAGTTATTTAAGTTATACAAAATAGGCCACGATTGTGAAAAAAATTTAAACTGAATGAATCTCTTATTGACCGAAGTTCAAATTAAATCTAGTAGATGATTGAAAAATTCTATTTCAAATTTTTTTCCTGCACAAATAAAAGGCTCATCAGAAGCTTGTTCGTCGAATTGACGTTTTACACGCCGTATTATTTTTAACGAGTTTAAAAATTGAATCAATCCCTAACCCGTTTACTAATTCTTTAGCTTTATTGTTAGCTTCAATAAAACCGGTTTTCCTATAATTTTCTAGGAACAAGCAACAGTTACGTAGCATGTCTGAGCATTCAGCGATGTCGATTTCTTTGGCTTGTAGTAATTTACTTACTAATCGAATTTGAAATGAAATATCGTACCATACAACCAAGGAAACTAGGAATTCAAAATTTTTTAATTGCTCTGCTAATGTGATTGCTTCGTGTGTTTTATCTGTTCTGCATCTCTGATAAATGAAAATCAGCTTTTTGAAAGCGAACTGGCTTTAAACTATTTATTTTTGCTTCCCAGCGCGTTGTTTTTTTAAACGTGGTTTTGCAATATTTCCCAGCAATTGATAGAACTTTGAAAAAGCGTGAAGAGTCTTTGTAATATACCAAACAAACTAATGGATCTAACGGAAGATTTTGCTGCATCAGAAAGTACCAGATTGAGACTATGAGAACCACAATACACATATGTAGCAAGGGGATTGATATACAAAATTCTTTTTTGAACGCCATTATTTTTGCCCTTCATGTTTGCCCCATTGTCATATCCTTGGTCTGGTCTGCACTTTTAATGTCAAGTCCAAATTCACTAAGAGCCTCGAGTATGGTTTCGGTTAGACTTGCGCCCGTGGAATCATGTCTACAAATGAATTTTAGAAAATGTTCCGTTATTTCTACATTATCGCTTGATATATCAACAAATCTTAGGGACAGAGAAAGTTGTTCTTTCCTGGAAATATCTTTTATACAATAGGCAATCATCGAAAAATATTTAGCTTTTTGAGCTTTAAATGTCATTGACAAATATTTAGCTTTTTGAGCTTTAGATGGGATTGTTGAATTAACTTTCTCAGCAAGTAAATTGATCAGTTCATTCTGAATAGTTTTTCCACAATAATGTCTTCCATTACTAGGAGTATAAAGTTTATCAGAACTTCTTCTGAAAGCCATATTATTAGCCGATGAGTGCAAAGTGACGTTTATTAAACGATCTAAACGATCACCAGCGACAAAAGATTTCTTCATTTGGCAGCTTTCTTAAAAAAATGATTTTGAAAAATGACCGCCATTTGTTTATAGGAAATTTATCTATTATCGTTTGAGTCAGACCAACAGAAAGCAGGTTATCTAAGAGTTTTGCACCGATATTAGTTGACGAAACAACCGCAATCCGACAAATTTATTGATTTATTTGTTTCATTCATCGCGATGATGTCTGTGTTATCAACATCAATACCATCTGGCTCAACAGTTTCGCTTGTTCCAACCTTGGTTATCTCGCCTAAGCTGGCTGTTTCGATAACCGTCTCGATTGTCTGCTCTTTAGTATATCGGACGTTTTGCCTATATCGATATTACTATCAATTGCATCGTCCTTAACTGTGTCGGCTGTTTCGATAGTTCCGACTTTAGTTTTTGGTTATTGATTTTGTTTTTTTAATATAGGTAGTCATTGATATTCATCAACTTTCTGCTTTTTTTCTAATTCGTTATCTTTCTTAGGTTTCAACTTTCTATTCTGATCACCAGACGCATTCATTTTTTAACCTTTTTTACAATTCAGCGTTATCGTTTTTTAGCTACTTTCCTGTTAAAAATAATGTATGGTAAAATATGAAATATACCACATGATAGTAAGTTTTATGAGAGTGATAAATCACAACCGTCCAAGTTCAAATGTTTACATGCACGAAAATAAAATAATACGAGCGAAATAAATTAAATGAAAAAAATTTCAAATGCAATTACTTTTGGGTAGCTCAATTCAATTCTTCATCCCAGTAGTACTCAACGGAATACGGATTTGTCCATTGGTTGTAGCTCATGGGTTGAGTCACTTGGGAGACAGAAAAGCTTTATCTCAAACATGTCCGCAGCATCAATGATTGAATCATCCAAATGGCTTTTTGCAACATCAAATATTAATATACATGGTCCAGGAAGCTTATACTTAGCAAAATGCTGAATCCAGTAGACAAAAGCGTTCACGGTCATACCGCCTCTAGGCGTCATTTGGCCGACAGCACCTGTCGGTAATGAGTCTAACCATTCTGGTTTCATACGTTTGCCCTTAGATAAAATCATTAGAGGGATTGCGAAGCCAACAGTACTGCCACAAAAGACAATAGTGACGTTCTCAGCGTGCTCAGGGGTGACTAAGTGTACCCTTTGTTTACCGCATCCCGCTAAAACTTCAGTTGTCTTATGTAACTTAAGCTGGCAACCTTTCTCGTCCATATGATATGTCCTCTCTGGCTTAAACATGAGCTCAATTTCTTCGAGTAGCTTTCGAAGTTTAAAAAAAATCTGAAATGACATCTCTATTTAGCTTTTGAGCTCTAGCTGGATTTAAATGTTGCGCCTACCTTCTACGAATATTCGGGTTTCGTTTCATAAAACCTCGAAGCCAATTTGTGTTTATCAAAGCACTTTTATTGCTGTTTATCATATTCTTCGTTTCACAATATTTCTTCACGCACATGAGAAGTACACGTAGAGTCAGAGGATATCCGACACCACATAGTCCTATGATGTGCGTTGCTAAGTATTTTTCTTCTTGAATGTTTAGATCTGCAAGATATCGTCGCAACGTACATCTAGGAATGTTGAAATGTTTGGACGCTGTTAAAACCTTAATTTCGCCAGCATCAACAACCGTCATCGCCGAGTTATGAATGGAAATAAAATAAAATTTCATATGGAAAATTTGGCCACTTGGTGGCCATATTTTCAGCCATCTGTTTGGTATTCTGAAATTCACCTTATGCAAAGATATTCAATTGCAGCTCAAAAATGTCCAAGGGTGTATCATAAACGGTAAATTAAACGCAAACACAATCAAATTTTGCCATTTCAACGCATTTATAGCGCGAGAAATCGACAAAAACTTGCAATCCAAAATTTCTAACAGCGTCGTGAGGTTTTCTCGCACTGAATTGGCGGAATGATGTTGACAAGGGATGAGACAGATATATTAGCATTCGTTTTGGTATCGCTGATATTTTGGAATATTCGTATCAGCGATATCAAAAGTCTAATATTAGAAAACAAAATATCAGGTAATCTAAACGCCAACGCACGCACACGATACTCACCGAACCAACCCAAAAATTCCGAGTGCTGTGCTCCGCGGTCGCGTAAGCCTCATGAACGGAGTCCAAATACAAGCCGAGCAAACAAAATTCAAAACATAAAACAGGCAGCAGCTCTTCTAATATGTTTCTTGCCTGTGTCATCTTCTCATTATTTTTAACAATACCTAGACATAATTTGTTCTATAGTTCTTTGTGCTAATTCGAAATGTCTGAAGCGATGCTCAAATCAAACACTTTCGAAAAGAATATGTATCATATCATAATGGGTTTTCCCATCAACAATTGTATTGTATCGTCGCAACGTATAAACATTATGCATACGATATACGAACACATATTGCTCCACGAATATTGGCTACTCAAATGAATATCAATATCACCTTCCAAAATGCATATTTCGGAAAATGATACTTCATAGTTCCTACCAAAACCAATACTGAATTGCTATTCAACCAATATCAAACGTTTGCGCGGCTGATATTCGTCAAGTTATATATTCATAATATCATGTCTGCGATACGAATGTCGCTAATTTGATGGAAAATCATTCTTTAAATTTCTGTGCAGTCTCCCAAGTACCGTCAATTCATCGGTCAATCAATTCTTTGTGATTTCTTTTGACTTTGAATTAAAAAATTTTTGTCGTAGCGAATTTCTTTCGTCGTTTAGGAAATTGAATTTGTTTAGTGTGTAGCTAGAATTTCAAGTTTTGCTTTTTAAGTGGTTTGTTCACTATAATAAGCGCGGACAGTGGTTCTTAAGGACTATATTTTAAGTTTCAAAAGTTGTTTATTAAGTGTCAGGTAAAGTCTTTGAAGTAGACTACTATTTTGTTTGTAAATTGTGTTATTTTTTAGATTAGACTGCATATAAAGTAGACCAAGGTTAGAATATAAAGAAAAATGAAGCGCGCTAGATTGAGTGAAGTATGGAATAATTTCACTGTCGATCCCGAACCAAATAAAAGTGCAAAGTGCTCACTTTGCCATGCCAAATTTAGTTTTGAAGGAACAATTTCTACTATTGATGAACAACGTCGTCAACCAAACCTTAATGTTGAAGTTGAGCCTCTTCGAAGGATGTCACCATTTTGTCATGCACCTATACCTTGACCCACAGACTCTTACTCTACAAAGTATAATAATGTCATGATAAGACTAATACATTCTTTTCATCGTTAAAATTTCATATGTAAATTTATCTTACTTGAATATTTCCTCTTAGTTGTAATTTTTAGATGCATAGATCTTACTTTCTTATGTTAAATAAAAATATAGGTAGGTAATAGTTGCCCATAAATACAATATCAAACATACAAAAAGGACGAAATAAGGAACAACAATCGTGTAAAACCGAGATTATGTCGTCCCACCTTGTTCACCCATACATAAATACAATAGATGTCAACTTACGGCTGTCGATTCACCCCATCGTCCATTTGCATCAATACAGCAATTTATTATTCGTCGCTAAGCGTCCGCAAGGAATCACACCTCTCAAGTACATTGTCTTCAAGTTTCTGCAAAACGGATTCCACTTATGATCATTTGCGTTGGAATGCTTACTTGTTTTTGCCGGAGGACTGTAAGCCAATTCCACAGGCTGCACAAATACAATGTGGCGTTCTTTGCATTCGCGGGGCTTTTTCTGGCAGAAAATAGTAACTTCTTCCTAACTCACGACGTTGGAACTTAGCGAACTCGGACAGAAAATTTTCCTCCCATCTTCCGTTTCTGCGCTCGACTTTTCGCACAATTTTCTTACGGTTAGGGCAAAAAGAAAATCACGACTTTTCATAGTTTATTTCACAGTTATGACGATTGCCATCAGAAATTATGTCCTAGCGGAATTTTTTTTTTTGTTTTATCGGTCGCGTTTATTTGATTTAATATCTAAAGCTCGATTACATCTGGACATCTTCACGACAGTGCAGCCATTTTGTCCGGTTGCGACTCCGACTTTTTCCACTCGATTGCACGTTTGACATTCCCAGACAAAACTGACGTAGGATGGGAAGTCGTCAAAACTGACGTAGATAGGAAGCCATATGGTAGCAATTTGCATATGTAGGCGTAGGGAAGATTCATTACAATTTTAAATTTTTAAAGCATGTAGGAATATAATTTTAATCTTCTGAAATGTGTGATTTATGTTAAAGGGAGATGTTTGAGAGAAATTGAATAGGAATTCAAAAATGTAGTTCCAAACACTAATATTTTCTAAGTCCACAAAAAAGGAGACTACTGCAAAGCAGAAGTAAATTGGACTGAGCTACACTACAAGCATTGAACTGAACTACAACGACAAGCAACGTGCTTTGAAGAAAGCTCAAAATAGCCTTTTTTAGGACTAGCAAATAACTCAACAAAGGTAAGAAGGGTTGCATTGAATTCCGTTTATTCAAAATTTTGTTTTTTATGTTCTTAGTATGCTCGATGTCCGATACGAATATCGGATAAGAAATGCGTTTTAAATAAACATAAGTATAAAAAATATTAGTTTAAATATTATAATACCGATAAATGAATATATTAGTATTAGATAATATTTCAAAATATCGGTATTAACCCAACCATAATGTTGACGTACTGGTGGCTCATACCTTCATCATGCACTCAAAAGCCTTCGAATACGTGCACGTGGGGTTTGCAATTCACTGATATTTTTTGTGGGAATGGCGGACGGCCATATTATCCGATTGGCCATATTTGACACAGGTATCTTATTATGTTTTGCAAAATATTTTCAACTTGACATAAAATTCATGACAAAATTTATTCTGATGTGATTTTAGACTATAATTAATACATTACTCAACATAACCCAAATTTTAGAATACTTCTTATTTATTCTTGAAATAACTGTTTTGTGTTTTATTTAGTAGAATATTATGAACAAAAATATTTCTGTGTATGATCTTTAAATTACAATCATAAACCCTTCCTGTCCAAAAAAAAAAAAAACAAATATATATATATATATATATATATATATATATATATATATATATATATATATATATATATATATATATATATATATATATTGTCGCGTGTTATTGGTTCGCGGCCTATAATTTTAACGTTCCGGGAAAGTGAAAACGCAATGTCTTTTAATTTAAGTTAAAAGAGTTTATTTAATTAACTAAAATGCACAATAATCCGTTAACACTTTCACTAATTTTAATTTTCACTATTAAAATTAAAATCTAACACTTGTCCATAAATTTTTTATCGCAATTGTCTTCTAAATTACTCCACTATTACGAAACACACTTTGCACTCAAACAATCAATTGTCTTTACTTCGCGTTCCACTATATCGCAGTTTTCTTATCGCGGTCGAATGAATGATCATCTCCCCATTCATTCAGCTCGCCTTTATATAGGGTCTCTACCTATTCACCCATTTCTCGCACATTGGCGAATGTTCTACCGAAGGTACCTGGTAGGTTCGTGTGACGTCACTTGCAGATGTTGATCATGCTTGTTGGATTCTCGTGGGTTCGAGTAATGATGATGAAAACAATTGCGACAGTAGCTCGCAGAATTATTTGTACATGTAATTATTTGTACATGTAACACTGCCCCCACCTCAGTTCTTTTCGCCCCGAAAAGATGTGTCGCTATGTGTAGTCAATTCTCCCTGGGTGTAATATGGGGCAAGACGGTCCAGATGCACGATTTTCATTTTAGCTCTCGGCTTACGATGTTCCTGTATTCGGTATACGACGTCGTTGATTCGCTTTGTAACTCGGTATGGTCCCTCCCAATTATGTTGCAACTTTGGAGACCTACCCTTTCGCCGTTGCGGGTTATAAAGCCACACCAAGTCATCTTGCTGGAAGCCAGTAGAATTAGCCTTTAGATCATACCTGGTCTTCATGCGGTCAGTAGCCGATTCGAGGTGTTTTCGCACTGTCCGATGTATCTGGTTCAACCGTTGTCTTAGATCACTTGCGTACTCCGAGATCGTTTGGGGTTTCTCAGGGGGTGTTCCGAACTTTATATCGGCTGGCAAACGAATAGTCTTTCCAAAAATGACTTTGGCTGGCTCTTGGCCCGTCGACGCATGTTCAGCGGCTCTATACGCCATTAAAAATAGTGGGATATGTCGGTCCCAGTCCCTTTGGTTCTCGTCAACCATTTTGGCCAGGTGTTTATTGAGCGTGCCGTTGAAACGTTCGACCATTCCATCGGATTGGGGATGCAGCGGTGTTGTCCTCGTTTTCCGTATTCCCAGCTGCTCGCACATTTCGCTAAAAACTAGTGACTCAAAGTTTCGGCCTTGATCCGAATGTAGTTCACAAGGCACGCCGTACCTGCTGACCCAATTTAACACTAGCTGTTCGGCTACAGTAGTTGCTTCCTGGTTGGGAATGGGGTAGACCTCGGGCCACTTGCTGAAATAATCAGCTACAACCAGCGTGTATCGATTTCCCCATTCAGATTCAGGAAAGGGTCCTGCGATGTCAACAGCAATCCTTTCGAATGGCACGCCTACGTTATAGGTTTGCATTTGTCCTCTCAGTCGTCGCTTTGGGCCTTTGACGGAAGCGCAAATTGTGCATCTGCGGCACCAGTCCTCTACGTCTTCTCGAGCGTGGAGCCAGTAGAATCTTTCCCGCAATTTCGCTAAGGTTTTGTTAACACCAAGATGGCCTCCCGAGGATCCTTCATGCATTTCCTTTACCACATCGTGGATTCGGCTTTTGGGTAGTATAGTTTGCATCCTATAGGAGCTGCCATCCGCCGTTTCCCATTTCCGCTTGAGTACACCACCCTCCACCTGAAGGGAGTTCCATTGTGCCCAATAGCTTTTCAGGGTTGCGCCATGCGTTGAAACGTCCTTCCACTCAGGTCGCCCAGTCGTCTCCTTCCATACGAGCAATGGTCCGATGTCTTCATCGGCTAGCTGGGCATTTCGAATCTCCTCCGATGACCAACCTTCATCGAATTCGGCCGTTATCAGTCGCAGATCAACGGGCGGCTCCTTTTCCTCAATCCGTTGGCAATGTTTGCAGTTAGCTGGACATGGATGAAGAGATAGGGCGTCAGCAATTCCATGAACTCTGCCCTTGTGGAGCAGTTGGGGCCTCACTGGGTCTGGTCGGATCGTCGATCGGGTTGCACCAGTGTCGTTTGTTAGGGTGCATTGTTCTTCATCAACTTGACCAGGAAGGCATCTGTCTACTTCTCCACGATGTTGCCTTGGCACGGTGCTGGGGATGTCGATACTCGTGGCCAACGTTCGCCCCACGAAGTTGGCCCTTGCAGTTTGATGGGCCTCCATTCTAGGCTCCTGACACGGTCTGGATCTCCACCACCCTGGACAATAGCTCGGTCTTCTCCCTTTCTTGCAGTCTCTTTGCAGGTGCCTTTTTTCCCCGCAATTCCAGCATCTAGGCGCACCATTCACCTGCGGCTCTCGCTCAATTCCCACGCGCTCACACCTGGATTTATCTGTCGCTACCTCGCGAACCCGGACAGTGGTACGGGTCACATTTTTGGCTGCCTCAAAATTTAAACTATAAGCCAATGCTTCCTTGACTGTTTGCTTTTGAGCTAACCGCACGGCTTGTTGCAATTCCTTGTCCTTTAAGGCGCTGATGAATGCTTCTGCTGCTACGTCATCTCGATGTTCTGGGTCGTACGCTGGGTAAGCCAAAAGTGCCAATCGCTCAATGTCTTGTGCTAGCTGCTGCAAGGTTTCGCCAGACTTCTGCATCCGATGCCGTAGCTGCGCCCGGTAAATCTGCTTCAGATGATCGTCTCCATAACGCATGTCCAGCGCATACATTATAGCAGCCGGGTTTGAATGCAGCTCAACGGGGATAGTCTGCAAAAGCTCGGCAGCTGGGCCTCTTAGAGCCAGAATTAACGCAGTTGCTCGTTCCTGCTCATTCCAGTGATTTATCCTAGCGGCGGCTTCAAACTGGATTTTGTAAATACTCCAGACCGTTTGCCCATCGAATATTGGTGCTTGCACATTTCTGGATGTGCTTTGCGCTGCGGTTACAAGCGGGGCTGGTGGGGCGGTTACTACTGCCTTTGCTACTTCCAATTCTTTTTTCACTTTTTCCATCTCATGGTTCATTCTCGCTTCGACCTGGCTGATCTCATAGTTAATTTTCTCCTCAACCTGGCTGACCTTCTCCTCGACCTGGTAAACCTTTTCCTCGACGCATTTAATTTGATTGTTCAGGCTACCGAGCTCCACTTTTATTTCGGTTGACTGTTTTTGCACTTCCTTGATTACGATCGCTTGTTGGTCCAGCTTCACTGATTGTTCATTTAACTTCGCTGATTGTTCATTTAACTTCGCTGATTGTTCATTTAACTTCGCTGATTGTTCATCTAGCTTCGTCGTTAAGTTGGATGACTGTTCATTGAGCTTCGCAGTTAAATTGGATGACTGTTCATTGAGCTTCGCAGTTAAATTGGATGACTGTTGTCGCTGCTCTTGCTGCATCAGCATCAACATTTGCATCAGCGCATTTTCTGGTTCCTTTGGTTTTGGTGTTTCAGCTTCACCACCTTCTGCGCCTTTTTCTGCATCTGTAGGCTCACCCGAATCTAGATACGCACCTTCCGACTCGATCGCATCACGCAAGCGTGCAATCAGTATGGCCTTTGTACCTTGTGTAGCCAGATTTCGTTGTTCCAACTCCTCTTTGAGCTCCGATATGCTCAATTGATTAATTTTCAGATTTAAATTTCCTGGCATTTTTATTGTTTCGGCTATTTTTCCACGTTAACTTTCACAATTGTGCACTTTAAAGTTGTTTAAACGTTTTCACTTCCAAAATTATTCTTTCGCACTTCTTGACACCATTGTCGCGTGTTATTTGGTTCGCGGCCTATAATTTTAATGTTCCGGGATCTCAAGAGTGGCTACTGGCAGGTAGAAATTGACAAGAAGGACCGAGAGAAGACCGCATTTTCAGTTGGGAGACCTTGTGTTCCGACATAATTTTCTGGTCGCGAACATTATGGATGACTGCATTCTCGGAATGGATTTTCTGCGACCACATGGAATCACGTTGGACTTGGGAAAACGTGTCTTGAAATGGCAGAATGTCGAAGTTCTGATGGAGGATCCCAGCGTCCAAATCCCCAAGATGAATGTAGTGATATGTACCGACACTGATGTACCGAATTCTTCCGAAAGCATTGTATGGGCCAAGCTTGATGGTGATTCTGGAGACCACCGATCTTACCTGATAGAGCCAACGAAGACGTCCGCATTGCGCAGTTTGATTGTAGGACGAAGCCTTGTAAGATCTTTAAGGAACGGATATGTGCCGGTTAGAGTCCTTAACACCGCAGATTCAACCACGGGCATCAAAGCGGGAGAAGTCATCGGCAGCTGCCAGCCTGTTTCCACCATCACCTCTTTGGAAGCTACTCACAACCATCATTGGAAAAGGAGGCAAGACACAGAAAAAGCCAGGGAATCCACGTCTGCAATATTGAAGCAAGTCAAATTGCCGGTGCAGCTATTCAAACGAGCCTCTGATCTGGTCACCAAGTACAGTGACATCTTCTCAACAAGCCCGGATGACCAAGGCCGAACGAGTTTAGTAACTCACGTCATAGACACACAGGGAGCCAAGCCGATTCGACAAGCACCAAGACGTCTCCCTATAGCCAAACAAGGAGAAGTGAGCGCGCTGATCTCGGACATGGAAAAACAAGGCATTATTGAACCTTCTGTAAGTCCATGGGCCGTGCCTGTAGTTCTAGTAAAGAAAAAGGATGGTAGCACTCGCTTTTGTGTCGACTATAGGCAGCTTAACGACGTCACCAAGAAAGATAGTTACCCGCTCCCACGCATCGATGACATCATGGACACTTTAGCCGACGGATTGAGGAAAAGGAACCGCCCGTTGATCTGCGACTGATAACGGCCGAATTCGATGAAGGTTGGTCATCGGAGGAGATTCGAAATGCCCAGCTAGCCGATGAAGACATCGGACCATTGCTCGTATGGAAGGAGACGACTGGGCGACCGGAGTGGAAGGACGTTTCGATGCATGGCGCAACCCTGAAAAGCTATTGGGCACAATGGAACTCCCTACAGGTGGAGGGTGGCGTACTCAAGCGGAAATGGGAAACGGCGGATGGCAGCTCCTATAGGATGCAAACTATACTACCCAAAAGCCGAATCCACGATGTGGTAAAGGAAATGCATGAAAGATCCTCGGGAGGCCATCTTGGTGTTAACAAAACCTTAGCGAAATTGCGGGAAAGATTCTACTGGCTCCACGCTCGAGAAGACGTAGAGGACTGGTGCCGCAGATGCACAATTTGCGCTTCCGTCAAAGGCCCAAAGCGACGACTGAGAGGACAAATGCAAACCTATAACGTAGGCGTGCCATTCGAAAGGATTGCTGTTGACATCGCAGGACCCTTTCCTGAATCTGAATGGGGAAATCGATACACGCTGGTTGTAGCTGATTATTTCAGCAAGTGGCCCGAGGTCTACCCCATTCCCAACCAGGAAGCAACTACTGTAGCCGAACAGCTAGTGTTAAATTGGGTCAGCAGGTACGGCGTGCCTTGTGAACTACATTCGGATCAAGGCCGAAACTTTGAGTCACTAGTTTTTAGCGAAATGTGCGAGCAGCTGGGAATACGGAAAACGAGGACAACACCGCTGCATCCCCAATCCGATGGAATGGTCGAACGTTTCAACGGCACGCTCAATAAACACCTGGCCAAAATGGTTGACGAGAACCAAAGGGACTGGGACCGACATATCCCACTATTTTTAATGGCGTATAGAGCCGCTGAACATGCATCGACGGGCCAAGCCCCAGCCAAAGTCATTTTTGGAAAGACTATTCGTTTGCCAGCCGATATAAAGTTCGGAACACCCCCTGAGAAACCCCAAACGGTCTCGGAGTACGCAAGTGATCTAAGACAACGGTTGAACCAGATACATCGGACAGTGCGAAAACACCTCGAATCGGCTACTGACCGCATGAAGACCAGGTATGATCTAAAGGCTAATTCTACTGGCTTCCAGCAAGATGACTTGGTGTGGCTTTATAACCCGCAACGGCGAAAGGGTAGGTCTCCAAAGTTGCAACATAATTGGGAGGGACCATACCGAGTTACAAAGCGAATCAACGACGTCGTATACCGAATACAGGAACATCGTAAGCCGAGAGCTAAAATGAAAATCGTGCATCTGGACCGTCTTGCCCCATATTACACCCAGGGAGAATTGACTACAAATAGCGACACATCTTTTCGGGGCGAAAAGAACTGAGGTGGGGGCAGTGTTACATGTACAAATAATTACATGTACAAATAATTCTGCGAGCTACTGTCGCAATTGTTTTCATCATCATTACTCGAACCCACGAGAATCCAACAAGCATGATCAACATCTGCAAGTGACGCCACTCGAACCTACCAGGTACCTTCGGTAGAACATTCGCCAATGTGCGAGAAATGGGTCAATAGGTAAAGACCCTATATAAAGGCGAGCTGAATGAATGGGGAGATCATCATTCATTCGACCGCGATAAGAAAACTGCGATATAGTGGAACGCGAAGTAAAGACAATTGATTGTTTGAGTGCAAAGTGTGTTTCGTAATAGTGAAGTAATTTAGAAGACAATTGCGATAAAAAATTTATGGACAAGTCTTAGATTTTAATTTTAATAGTGAAAATTAAAATTAGTGAAAGTGTTAACGGATTATTGTGCATTTTAGTTAATTAAATAAACTCTTTTAACTTAAATTAAAAGACATTGCGTTTTCACTTTCCCGGAACATTAAAATTATAGGCCGCGAACCAAATAACACGCGACAATATATATATATATATATATATATATATATATATATATATATATATATATATATATATATATGTATATGTATATATATATATATATATATATATATATATATATATATATATATATATACAAAAGTCAGATGTACTCTTAAATTTCTTTTTAGTTAAAAAATTTATTTTTCGAATTCGAGGTGTGCCGATATTTGATTCTATGTATTTTTAAGGGTATTGTAAAATCATTTTACAATACTCTACTAGTTTCGCGTCCTGTCTGTCCGTCCGTCCGTCTGTCTGTCTGTCCGTCCGTCCGTCCGTATGTCACACCACTTTTTCTCGCAAACTACATAAGCTAGAAACATAAGATTTTGTAGGTAGGTATGAAGTGTCGCCCTCTTCAAAGTTTCACCACGAAAAGAAATTTATAAGGTCTTAAAGGGGGGTCTCCCCATATAGGGGAGTTGCCCCTGAAAAAAAGGTTTTCATCGCATGTAGGCAATACGGGTATCAAATGAAAGGTCTAAATGAGAACTTTTCAAAACAGGTCTTTAAATGGCCTGAAGTGCTTTGAGAGGTGCAGGGGAAGGGGAAATGTACGAAAATTTTGTGTCCCCCCCTCGCGATTGGATACCTTTGACCCGAAAAATCTGAAAAAAATCACGGAGGTGTAACTAGTATAAGGGCAACAAATACCTTAGTAGTTGAAATTCAATCAACTTTGTTAAAATATAAATATATTTATAAGTTTTACGTTTTTGCCTATAAAATCGAAATGGGACGTTTAAAATTCCCAAAAACTACAATTTAAGTTTTTTGAAAGCAGTTGTATGTGTTCTGAAAATTTAACAATAATCGAACAATTAACAGCTAAGTTATAGCCGATTGAATATTTAACAATTACAACACATTAACACTTGATACTAGGGAGATACACGTTTGCAGCGTACCTAGCCACTATAAATATAGGGTTTTCCACTAAGAGGTGTTATTTTGATATTAAAAGAAAAATACCATTTTTAATACAAATGATCGAATGTTGATTTCATTATAAATAGGAAGGTATGCCGTTGATAGTTATAGATAACATCAGGCAAATAATTATCCCGACACGCTTACAGGACCATATCCTTTTCATGAAATTTTCCATAACCAAATCGCAAAGTAGCTGCCCTATGTCCTCGATAGCCTCACGAATTCTATCTTTGTGTTCTTGAATCGACGCTGGGCTGGTGGCGTAGACGTTCTCTTTCACGTGGCTCCAAAGGAAGAAGTCGCAAGGTGTTAAATCACAAGATCTATTCAAAATAACACCTCCTATTGGAAAACCCTATATGCAGGTATTTTGATAAAAATTTTAGAAACGGTTTGTATTATTGATGTGTTATCATGACTAATTAAACGACGGAGTCAAAATACTTGAAACAAAATAGCGGCGGATATAATAATATAATAGCCATCATAACTCTTCGAACTCAATTTATGGAATATGTATATTAGTCAAGTTTTAATATGCAGAATATATTGTTTGATTTACTAATTATTTTACAATACCCTTCTGGCAGGAGCACTCTCCTGCTACTTCAACTTGTTTACTATATCAATTCATTCCTTACAATTTGACAAAAGCCCAAATTAATTATATTATTGCTGAATAATTGTTTATTCTTGTCATTGTGAATACACTCAAAAAAAATTATTTAGATAATTATGTAAATTTTATAAATTGCTTCATATATAAGGAGCAAAAAACCCCTGCAGATGAAAGATCTGTACTCGTATATTATATTACTTGATTGAATAAAATAAATGCCTTCAATTTTACCAAGCCAAATAAAGTTTTATGAAACATATCAAAAATACAATTAATTTCAATGTTTATCTTTTTGAGCCATTGCCATGTTTTTTAAACGGAATTGACAGTTAATTTCGTTAAATTAATTTTCTATAGCAGTCACCAATTTCCTTTGAAATCAATCGTTTACTAAATGACAAATCTAAGATTTTACCAGAATGTTGGTAAAATGTTGAGCGTTGTGAAAGAAGTAACGGAATCATTACTCCATGCTTGTTATTTAAGCCAAAACCGTTTCCAGCCACGTTAAAATACAAAAATTATAAGGTATCACACAAAAAAATTTCAGAATTCAACAAAACCCTCCAGCAATATCTGGCAGAAGTAAAAAAATCTGACACATTTTTAATTTTGGAAAATGTTACCCGGGCAAAAAAAGCGAATAACTGTTGTTGAAATAGAGGAATGTATTGTCTTTAGGCTAGTTGGGACTTCGCTGACTAATAGAAGACTGCTCAAATAATACATGGAAAGTATTGTCGTTTCAAATGCATTCAAAGCATAAAATACTATAGCGTTTGCATATTATTATTAAGTTACGTTTAAAAAAGCATACCTACTATCATCATTAGCTTGAACTTATTTCACATTGTATTTGTGTTTTAAAACTCTAAATAACTAAATTTTACCAAAACTTGCTCATTTGAAAAGGGGAGTTCAATGCCAAAGAAATGCTTTGAATTACTCCTCTCACAAAAGTGAAAGTTTACCGTTGTTTTTTTATCTTTTTATCCAATAATCACGTATGTACAAGCTACTAAAAGCTTCAATCTTAAAATAATAATAACTCTCGATGGTAACTATCTGTTACTAAAATTTTTCCTCAGAATGCCAATAATTATTGTACATTTGAAAACATTAAAATACTCAGGTTTATACCCAAATTAGCTGGGCCTCACTGATGTTTCTTCTCCGGTCTATCGCTAGACGATTCAAAAATAAATTGAGTATGCAATCATTCATCAGCTTATTCTTCCAGTAATCGTAAAAGTAAAGTTATAGTATATAATCAAGTAACTGAAAAGGCTAATATTACTGACGTGACTATGAAGTTGCTACTGAAGATGAACGAGATTATGTTGGTACTAAAATTGCTGTCAAATATTGCAAGAGTTACTGCAAAAAATCATGAAGTTATATTTGCTGCGCAATATTATGGATCTGCAATTGGAGCATATTATTAACGCGCTTAAAAACTGCCTCAGAAATCACAAATATGCTGAACCATCACGCTGTATATTAGCAAGATGAAGCTGCTGTCAAATCATAATTTTATGAATATGTATTTGCTAGTATAGTTTCTGATGCTGAAAGTGAACTAAATAGAGGTCAGACATAAGTTGAAAGTTCATCCTGCCGAAAAACCACAAAAGAATTTCCAGTATTTATTGCATACTAAAAGTCGTAGTTGCTACTTACTACCTTTGGTTTTGATATTAATAATAAGTTTGGAGCCTGACCAACACCAACACCATAACGATACAAACTATCTACAAAGTAGCAAATCTGAGATTAATATCCGGAAAAAGTATGGACACAGATATTGCAGTACGAATTCTGCATATGCGCTTCTAACAACAAGATGAAAAATGCGTGCAACCTCTGAAGAGTTAAAACTGAAATTTTTGGGGCAAAGATTAAATACATATTTAAATGCAAGTATTTGATTTAATTAGGCTCTTCACCAAAAAAGATTTCGTTCCCACGCCGCGCCGTCAAATAAAGATTGCGTTCACAAAAATCTTAAACTGAAAATCAACTTTATTTAGTTCAAAGGAAAGTGGAAATCGACTGCCTTAATGTTCAAAGTTTCAAACAATCGATTTGCGAAAAGAAAAATACCGCTGAAGTATTACTTTAATTAAAAAAAGTCACCGAATTATATGGTATATTCGTTTTGTTTTGAACCACTAATTTGCTAGAATTATATAAATACCAGTGTCATGGACACACCATAAATTGTTTGATATCGTTACATGCTGTTTCGACTTCAGGAGCCAACGCCATACCATAGAAACAGTTTAGTTCGATTTGTCATCAAAAGTACTGTTTATTTTGTCATAATAATTGCTCATCAGTTAGAGACCTTCAAATAACAAATGTTGAATTTCACGAAATACAGTTATTGAAATTGAGGAGAGCCAATAATGAGGGAAGAAATAAAGGAAAGCAGATGATTTCAATATATGAGTATGTTTTCGTACCGAAGAAGTTTTATAAACCTTTGGCATGTTGAAAAACGAATTAAAGTAAGTCAAATATCTGCTAAGCGACGCATTGTGTCACGGTCGTTAAAAACCGGCAACGAACTTTTCCTGAGACTCGATAGGGAAGCAAAACTAGTAGGACTACAAATCAATTAAAATAAAACAAAGCTCATGATACAGTCGAGGAAAAAATTCCTTATAAGCACAAAATATTACACTTGGTGAATCGAAAAAGTGGGCGATTTTGTGCATTTAGCGCCAAATTAATGCGAACCTCTAATGAAACAGTCGATATACGCCGAAGAATACAGCACGTAAATAAAATATTTTATTCAGTTTTGACGATCTTGAAGACCAGCTGCATATACAGAAAAACAAAGCTCCAAGCATACAAATCTGTGATAAGACCTGTGCCTATGCTGTGGCTGTGAAACCTGGACCCTAACCCGAGCATCCGCAAACATATTGAACGCCTTCAATGGTCGGTTCCTGAGGTGGAGAATTAGAGCGAAGCTAGTCGGGGACAAAAGGAGAAATCGATTCAACCATGAGCTGTACGAAGTTTTTGACGAGCCGGAGATCACAACGGAAGTTGCGGAAGCTGCAATGGGCTGGCCACCTAAGTCCTATGGACGAAGAACGGATACCCAAAAAGTTATATGCTGGGAGAACTGAAGGGCGAAAACTAGTGGGGAAATCGAGGAAACGCTGGTCTGACTCAGTCGACGAAGACAGTTCACCGCTGCTCACTTTTCGAAATTAGATGACGCCGTTAATGGACCGAGACAGTAGGAAGTGCTTGTTGCAGGAAGCGAAGACTCAAGAGGGGTTGTAGTGCTACAAAGAAGAAGAAGAACAATGCATGGTTACTCTTTTCTCCAAAATAAGAACCAGGTTTATGAAAATTTTACAACTTATATCGCCTGAAACGACAGATGTGAAATAAAAAGAGTTACTCTGAATTCTGTTTTCTACTGCTCAGACTGTCGTGTTTGCCAGGTATCAACCGTTTCAAAATATATCAGTGAATCCTATTACACGAAGAAAACGATGGCACTGCAAAACTCATGAATGTGGCGGGAAAACTTGGGAGAAGTAAAAAAAGTGGTGTTGATCAGGAATTTTCCAGTTCCAATCTTTTAATTGTGAGTTCATAGAGGAGGAACATTATTTTGACGGATTCTTACATAAATATCTATTCAAACAAGCAAGACACTGAAGCAATTTGAGTGGCTACTTTTTGGCTTGTTTTCCTCAAAGAGTTTAACCGTAAATCTATAGGCGTCAACCATCTGAATGCTGGTAGAATACAGTACAAATTCCTTTATAACATTGAATTAATTTTTGCTGAAAGCCAAATACTCGTACCATATTTTGGAAGATATCAAGTATGCTCGGTAAGCTAAAAAAAATTTAAGGTATGGTCAATATAATAACCTTTTTAAATCCTCCTTTTTATAGATTCGAGTCGTAAGCAAAAACAACGTTACATAGTCTAAATATCGCAGGAATTTATCAGTATAGTAACAGATCTGGGAAAGAGACAACTTAAATTAGCTGCAAGTCGTGGCATTTGGAACTTGTGAAATCTTTAAATTGTTGTTACCTGTCAAGCTCGATGAAAATACAGTTGCGGTAAAACTCCCTACAATATTTTAACAATAAAATTTCAACCAAAGCATTAACCAACCCGATCCAAAGCACAATTTCTGCATAGAAAACCTGTATCTGCAGCTGCAATTTACAGAAATGCCCGACCTCAACCATTTCACACTAAGATGACTTTCTGAGACCGAAAATATACGAAAGGTTTTATTGTATCCATATTTAAACGTGCAATATACAATATTTCGGAAGAATGTATATCAGGGACGATATTGAAAATTCTAAAGGCAACATTAACATTCCAAAACATGCTGAGAGTTAATAATGACTGATTGTGAAAAACATTGAAGAATCAATGAGAACATTCCTCAGCTATAGAACAGGAAGATTATGACCCGGTAATTATGAAATTTGAATCCAGTTACCATCAACCATTGGATTAGATTTGGGCGGAAAAATTGGTGCGGCCCAAATAGCAAGAAATATAGTATTTGAAAAATATATTTGATATCTAGAACTAGACGCCAACATTATCGAAAATTGTATTAATTAATATAGAAACAAACTTGTTAAGTTACTATCGAGCACGTGTTTTTTTTTTGTTTTGGTTTTATCACAAATCTAAAAACGGTAAATCTTCTCTTGTAATTTGAAAATTTAGTGATTTCAAGCTAGTGATGTACTTAAAAAATGTTGACAGAAAAAACGGCAATTTAACAAGAACATAAAAAAAAATATCATGCAAATTAACATTTTCAATATAAAAAGATTTGACAGTGACTTTGGATTTCAAAGGAAATTTGCTGCTATGCGCCGAGAAAATGGACTAGGTGAACTCATAGAAAATGTTAGAACAAGGCAATTATTCGCATAGTCAAAACGGCGCCAACTTCCAAAATAGACAAATTAATCGCTCAATGCATAGATTGTTCAACTACTTAAAAAGTGACTCTTTTGAGAAGTTACACACCAAGAAAAAATTTTTGAATTCAGTATATTGAAAGGAAACACAACAATTCAAGGCATCGATTTTCAGCCAACAATATAATTGTAGAAAATATTAATTTATAACGTTGCTAAATATACCATAAAGCAGTCAAATTTACGATTATGATTTAGGATTTAATCATACGCGTATATTCTACAAGTACGAGTAGTAGATTTAACAAAAAAAAATTTTGCAGACCTTACCGCTCAAGTCAAATTAACAAATTTTATTTTAACTTTTTGAAAGTACATCTTGCAAAACAAAGGTAGTAAATATAACGTATTCATTTTTGTAGACTTTACCTCTCAAGTCAAATTCACGAATTCTGGTTTGACCGTTTCATAGTATATTACGAGTATACTACTCAAACAGTAAATTTAACAATTCTAGTGTCGTACTTTTAACCTTTTTATAACAAAGTGTAGGAGCTGATATTTGTATGTGGTAGGGCATCCTTCTAAAATATTCTGTTTTTGACTCGTAAATTTTGCTTGGAGTACATTTTACAATACAACTATTCATGCAAAGATGACATTGTATTTGAATTAGTTAATCTCATTCGTAATATCACCACATAGAACGTTTAAAATTAGAAAATAAAAAGGAAAACCGACTTCGAAACACACTAAAAAGAGTGAAATAAAATTTATTGAATCGGAGCCAAATCTGTTTTTTTTTTCTGTTTTAGTAAAGACTTATTAATAAGTGACTGTGACTCACTTTTTAAAATGAATAAACCAACTTGGCCCCGTTTCCATAAATTTTATTTCACCCTTTTCAGTGTGTTTTGGTCTGTTTTATTTATTTTTTATATAGACCTGGGCTCATGTTGAATATATATTGATTTCCTTCTAAATTATCGGTGTGAGTCTCAACTGACCGGGAACAATTTTAACAAGTTGGGTAGACAGACCTAAGCTCATGTCAGAAGGGTTTTGTACTCAACTTACAAAATGCAGTAACCAGCAACGAATAAAACCAAGAAACATGTCAAAGACGATTTTATTGGAGAAAAAGTGAAATTCGAGGATCATACTATTATTAACAAAGCTGAACGAATTTCGACTTCTGAGTTACTTGTTATTGTTACACCCATAAATATCTCCCTTGATAATTTTTTCAGATTTTTTAGATCACAGGTGTCCATTTGCGACGCAGGTAACAAATTTTTTATGTATTTCCCTCCCTGTGCCACACTGAAGCAAATACTGTCAGTTTAAGAACTGGTTTGAAAAGCTCTCATAAGAACTTTCCTTTGATACTCATATCGGTTACCTTTGATGAAATTTTTTTCAGGCACCACTCCCCTGTATTGTAGTCATCGATTCATGGCCTACTTTTTTCGAATCCTAGAATGGTTACAAAGCCCTTTTGCTAGGAGCTCTCTCCTGCCTCTTCGACGTGTTTCACGCATTAGTATTAATTGTAGGTACTCATCTTCAGTCATTCATTAAATTGAATTAAGTGTTCAAAGCATGCACCGTAAACGTTGAAGTTGTGGAAAAATAACTCAAAATTATTCAATCTTCGCATTTAAAACAGACACTATTTTGTTTTACGATTACTGATACCACAAGCTGAACCGATTCTTAAAGATATTCATAACACCTATCATTCCTGAAATTATCATGCAAATCCTAGCAAAGCTGTAGTGTCTGAGTCGGTAAAAAGCGCATATGGTTCCATAGCCATATGTTTCCATAGTAATACAGCGCATATTGTTCCATAGTAATGCAAAAAAATTCAAATCGCTATAACTTCGCTAAATACCTTTCGACCTTTATGAAAATTTCAGAAAAGATCAATCTTATAAATAGTCATCTGTATGCTATTTTATAGAATTTAAGGGTACCCTTTAGATTTTATTCAAGAAAACATTAGATCGATAAATCATTCTATTACTAACAAAGTTGAGTGAATTTCGACTTCTCATGTATTTGTTGTTGTTGTACTCATTAAGGCCTACATTCATGATTTTTTTTTTCAGATTTTTCGGATGGAAGGTGTCCAATCGCGAGAGGGGGGGGGGGGGGGGGTACGCGAAAAGTTCGGGCATTCACCCTTCCCCTGCCCCCCTCGGTATCGATAAGGCAATTTTAAGACTTGTTTTGAAAAGATCCCATTAAGGCCTTTCCAATGACACCCTACTCAAACTACCAATGGTGAAAATTTTTTTGAAGGGTCACCTCCCTATGTGGGGAGACCCCCCTTAAACCCCTTTGAAAAATTTTTCCACCCTTGAATTTCTAGAAGTCACCATTTCTGACCTTTCTACAAAGTTTCATGGCTGTAGCCTCTATAGTTTCGGAGAAAAAGTGATGTGACGTACAGACGGGCGGACGGACGGACGGACAGACGAACACAGGTCGTGATTGCAATAGGGTTTTGTATTTTAGTACAAAACCCTAAAAAGTATTTGTTTCCCGAAAACCCCTAAACTGCTGCTTGAGTCTATTGGTGAACTTTTACTTTAGAACCATTCATGTGTTTTTCAACACGTTCGAAATTCTCATGAATCTTTTGTTGAGAAGTAATAATTTCTGATGGATCCTTTATGGCCAATTCATTCTGCTCTTCGAGTAGCGATCATTTCAGTTTTCCAGGTAATCAAATCAAAATTTACGAGCATGTTCAAGCGGTTAAGGAACCCGAAGTATATGTGATTCTTCAACCACTTCAATTTTCCAAAAATCCCAATAACATTCCAATTACGCGTTATAATTATTGAAGCACATAGATTCATATATATGTATATATATATATATATATATATATATATATATATATATATATATATTTATATAAAGGTATATATATATATATATATATATAAATATATATATATACATATATATATATATATATATATATATATATATATATATATATATATATAATGTATGTGAATATATATATATATATATATATATATATATAAATATAAATATAAATATATATATATATGTATATATATACATATATATATATATATATATATATATATATATATATATATATATATATATATAAATACATATATATATATATATATATATATATATATATATTATGTATGTGCATATATATATATATATATATATATATATATATATATATATATATATATATATATATATATATATATATATATATATATATATAGGGTTATCCATTTTACGCTTGGGAAAGTAAAGCTAAACAAAACACATAAAATATTCACATGGAAACAGAATTTTTTATCCAGTATGAAGATTGAACTTTACCATTATACGTGAAACACAACATCACTCAAATGTCCTCCACGGGACCTGTTACAGGCCTCAATCCTTCTGAGGTAATTTTCAATGACTTTTCAGCACATTTCCGCCAATATCTCGGCCATAACTTCACGAATATTGGTTTTCAATTGCTCAAGATTTTGAGGATTGTTCGCGTAAACAGGATCTTTCGCATAGCCCCATAAAAAGAAATCCAAAGGTGTTAGGTCGCAGGATTTTACGGGCCAATTGACATCACTCAATCTCGAAATTACGCGCCCTGGAAATTTCTCTTGCAAAAGTACTCGATTAGCCTGTGTTATGTGGCTTTTGGCTCCATCATGTTGGAACCACATGTTCTCCAGATCATAATCTTCAATTTCTCTCCAAAAAAAAATCGGTTAACATCCGTCCATAGCGGTCAGAGTTGACTGTAATGGGTCTTCGTTGATCGTTTTCAAAAAAAATACGGGCCAATAACACCACCAGACCATAATGCACACCAAACGGTCACTTTTTCCGGATGCAAAGGCCTTTCTGCAATCGCCTGAGGATTTTAAGAGCCCCATATGCGGCAATTCTGTTTATTCACGTAACCACTGAGCGAAAAATGAGCCTCAACACTAAAGAAAATTTTTTTCGAAAAATCGTTATCAATGGCTTGTTGTTCAATCACCCAATTCGCATACATTCTGCGTTGTGTATGGTCTTGAGGCTTAAGTTCTTGAGTGAGTTGGATTTTGTACGGATAGAGATGCAAATCCAAATGCAAAATCTGCAACAATGAGTCGTAAGACAAGCCCAAATTTTGAGCACGTCGAGTAATCGACAAATTCGGATCTTCCTCCACACTTTGAGCAACGACAGCGATATTTTCAGCAGAACGAATGTTGCGATGATGCACAGGCCTTGCAATATCAATAACCGATCCAGTCTCTTCAAATTTTCTCACTGTGTCGAAATGGTTTGCTGTGTAGGTCGATTATGTCGACCGTAATCGGCTCGTCAAGCCCTAAATGTTGATACAGCAGAATCACCATTTCTATAATAAAATTTAATAATTTTAACGCGTTCTTTTACTGTTGAACGATCCATATTCCTAAATGGCAAACCTTCAACTAACAGAAACACGATTTGAATGACATTTAATTCTGACAGATGTCAAATGGCAGGGTTATACTTTCCCAACCACGAAATGGATAACCCTGTATATATATATATATATATATATATATATATATATATATATATATGTATATGTATATATATATATATATATATATATATATATATATATATATATATATATATATGTTTATGTATATATATATATATATATATATATATATATATATATATATATATATATATGTTTATGTATATATATATATATATATATATATATATATATATATATATATATATATATATATATATATATATTATATTCTTCTTCTGCTATATATTCTTCTTCTTCTTAGAAGGGCTGTAGTCCCTCTCTGGCCTTCGCTTCCTGCAAACAGTGCCTCCAACTGTCTCGGCTCATTGACCGCGTCCTGTAATTTCGAACTCCGAGCAGCGACATCCGTCGACCGAGTTAGGCCAGCGTTTCCTCGGTTTTCCCACTGGTCTCCGGCCTTCAGTTCTCCCAAATTCTCCCAAAGAGAACTTTGTTGGGTATTCGTTGCTCGTTCATACGATTCATGTGGCCAAACCATTGCAGCTTCCGCAGTCTTATAATTGTTGAGACCTCCGGTTCGTCAAAAATTTCATACAGCGCATGGTTGTATTGAATTCGCCATTGGTCCCCGTCTAGCTTTGCTCCGATTATTCGCCTCAGGACCCATCTCTCAAAGGCATTTAATATATTTGCTTGAGTTAGGGTCCATGTTTCACACCCATAGCATAACACAGGTCTTATCAAAGATTTATATAGTTGGAGCTTTGTTTTCCTGTGTATGCAGCTGGTCTTTGGGATCGTCAAAACTGAACAAAATAGTTTATTTGCGAGCTGTATTTCATCTCTTTCATTGCCCGTTTACGTTATTTTAGCGCCTAAATACACAAATTCGCCAACGTTTTCGATACTGTTTTTGTCAAATGTGGTATTTTGTGCATTGAGCTATTTTTCCTCAACTGCGTCATGAGCTTTGTTTTATTTTCATTGATCTGTAGCCCTGCTTGTTTTGCTTCGCTGTCGAGTCTCAGCAAAGGTTCATTGGCAGTTGTTAATGACCGTGAAAAACTGTTGATGTCGTCCGCATAGGCCACTGCTTGGCTGGACTTGTATAGTAATGTACCTCGTGTATCGACAGTTAGTTTCCTTATGACGTACTCCAGAGCCAAATTGAAAAGCAATAGGGCCAGCCCATCTCCCTGCACTAGTCCGATATTTGTGTCAAAGGCATCGGTGAGTTGGTTATTGATGCGGCCTTGAGAGGTCGTCAACGTCATTGTCATTTTGGAAGAGGAAGAGGAAAATCTGATTTGCGAGAGCAGACTTGAATATTTCCGTACCACGAGAAAATTGAAGACAAACATATTAAACAGGCAGCCCGTAAATGCTAAAACAGGGAAAAAGACTAAAGCGTACGTAGACCAATTGAAAATATTTGCACTTTCCTTTAATTTTTTTGCTGAAAGCATATGATTACGCGCAAATACATTCAATGGATATCTCCCACATAGTAGAATCTGGAGAAGATGGTGTGCAAAAATTGACTGTGCTGCAGGCTTCATCAAAGGTTTAGGATGGTAGTTAGTGTAGTGGGAGACGAGAATCTGTATCAGCTAACGTTATGTTTGATGAGATGCACATTCGACAGCATTTAGGCTGGGATGGCGAAAAATCGCGTGGCTTCCGAGATTACGGTGATGGAGGGGATAGTGAAGTCATAGCTACACAAGTTCTTGTGTTTATGGCCGCGCGTATTACCAATGCTTGCAAAATATCCCTGGCATATTTTCCGATAGCCAGTATTTCAGCTGAATAAGAAGCCAATATGACATCACTGTGTGCCCAGCATTTGGCAGATACCAGCGATAAAGTTCAGGCTATCAGTTTTGCTGGAGCTGCAAACAATACGAGTATGACTATACCAGAATTATTGCGGTTAGACGTTCGCAATGTACACTCAATTGAATTTATGACACTTCCCATATTAAGACATGAGAAGTCTACATGGGAAAAATTAATACAGCTACTGGACGATATATAATGACGGATGGTGAAGACATTGAAACAATACACTTGGATGCCCAGATCTCATGGAGTATAGCTATACAACTGATACATCACAACTATCACTTTACGTTGATCATTTTGTCGAATACATTGCAGGTCTTGTTGTCATTAAAATGTGTAAAGCTCGGTAATGTGATGGACGTATATCGGCTCGGTAAGGTACGGCAGCTAAGGCGTCATTGATTATGTATAAGAGCAGAAGAATTATTAAAGTGCCTACTGCGAGAGTTGTTTATATTTGCCAAGAAGTTTAGAAACACATTCGTCCATACAAACAGTTAGGAAAATATTTTGTCATCAAATGTGTACACCTCAATAATTTCTGTAGTTCTCTCACTCTGCATAAGCAAACAAACGCTTATTTGATGAGCAGACAGACCAAATGACAAATAGCCATCATTCAAGTCTTATGAGTATAATTAAGCTGATAATAAACCAGTATGCGAAAACTTTCCTGACAAAAAAGCGGTCAGAGAAAGTTTCACTGAGGCAATATTTCAACAAGATTACACATTTTAAAGAATGTACAAGTAGGTTGAGATTATTTTGATTCCAGTTATTTACCCTTTCATCTATGCCACTTGTTTGCCTACAGCTCATATGTCGCTGAGGTTGTTACGGCCACATGGACGCATCTGCTCCAGTTTTAATTTTGTTCCTCAAAGCGATGAACACAGTATTGAAGAACATATTTCGTTTCAAGAAATATCATCAGAGCATTAATGAGAAAGAAATAATGCTAACAAACAGAAAAGACCGAGAAAAGACCACACCGTAAAAACCAAAACCGACGTATGATAGGAAGCCATATGGTAAAAATTTTCACATGTATTGGTCGGATTACTTTGGTCAAGCTCCAAAAAGCTTTCGGCCTACTTCGGCTTAAGTACGCAAGTGGAGAAAAAGCTTCTGAGGAGCTGTCATACGTTGGACCGACAAATTTCACTTATATTTGAATAGCAGACCTGAACAATCACTTGAAAGTACTGAAGCGATAAAAATGTAAGTTCGTTTGAAGATTTGAACTGTAATCATGTAAAAATATTTTGTATTTCAGGTTAGAGAATAAAGACAATGAAATGGTTATCAAATCGATTGGAAAATTTAATGAGATAATGTGATAATCGGATTCCAATTGAAAGCATGATTCCATGCTTTAAGTTGGGAAATCTAAGCATGGAGCAGGATCAACAATTTTTAGCAATTCTGTAAAAACAGGAGGATATAAGGTAAAGCTATAAATTTTGAAAGCAAATTAATAGTATCATTAGTATTAATAACGGGTTGAACTAGGGAAAATCACGAAACAATAATGAGAAGGAGGAAATAAGGTAAATTTATGAATTATAAAAGGAAATCGTTAGTATAAATAATATTGTTTTAGTATAAACCAAAAAAGAGATTAAAAGAAAGAGTATGTGTAGAAATTGTTGCTTTTTTTATGAAAAATATAGTATGTAGGCTCCCTGTCTCTCTCTCTGCAGGAAATTTACATTTCCCTCAATTCTTAAAGTTATTCTTAAAATTCAAAGAAATAATCTGTAATAGTTACTTATTTTTGAAAAAATTGTCAAGTAAAATAATTCTCCAAGTTTTTTTATATTTTGTATATTCCAGTCATTATTTTAGGTGTGCTTAATTCTTGGTTATAAAATGATAATTTTTTTATGTTCTTTGCAAAATTTATACCATGCGTTGAAGTAGCTATGGCATCCATATCGCAGTTTTCCTCTTCCTCCTTGTCGTTTTCTTGGTCGATCACTGCTTAGTTAAGAAGGTCTCTATTTGTGATTTTGCGTTCTGCTATCAAGCCGTGATCAATTTTGGCGTAATCATCTAGACAATTTTCGGAAATTATAGGTGGGCGCGATCCAAAAAGTCTTGGGCGTTTTACTTATTAGTAACTTTACTTTTGAGAAGTCCTGAATATCTAAAGCAGTTTGCAGTCGTTGTGGCCGAAATATCACTCCATGATCTTTCTATTATTATGAAAGCATCTAAAATTGATATTTTTATTTCCTGTTCTAGTACCAGATTTTGAATAGATTTCATTATAAACTGCTTCCTATAGTGATTTTTCAAATCTTCAGTGACGCGCTGATTGTGAAATGGATGCTATATTTGGTGGTAAAAATGTAACTTGAATGCACTCCAAATTTTGTAAATTGATATGCGCAGCATAAGGATTTTTCTTATTTATTCAATTTTTCATCCTAGCTGAATAAAAATTTGTTAAACAAATCTGTAGTCATCCATGCCTTGGCGTTGTTGCAGTTTTCAGCCGGAATATTTTTAACGTTTTAAACATCGCCAATTTTCGTATTTGCCGATCACAACATTTTTGGTTTTTGAGTTCCAGTCATATTGGCTGCCACCAGAATCATTATTCTGTCTTTGCACAGCTTTGCGTTGGAATATTCTTTTTCCTTCAAAATATAGCGTCCGATCAGACATAAACTCATCGAAGAACCCAGCTTCATCTGCGTTACATATGTCAGCGTCGTCGTAATTTTCGGTCATACTGTTGAAATCCATTCAGTGATTAATTCCATGGAAACGCATGCAGCTTCGCCGCTTAATTTTTTCGAAAACAATGCTATGACGAGCGCAAAATGGTTGAACCCATCCACATGAAATACTGGAAGGTGATTCGCTTGAAGTGGATGTACCAGGAAAACTACCAGCAAAATTGAGTTAAATAATGGAATCTTTCAGCTTCTCTGGATGCGGAACCATTTGATTAAGGCCTGATCGATGTCATGATGCATAGATCGTCGATGTTTTGTTTCGATTTGATTGAAATACCTCGTTCGATAAGCTCACGAATAAAGTTCTGATTTTTAAGATGGTAGAAATTGTGATGTGACTCAAATTAAGTCCGATGGCAATACTGCTGTTAAACTCCCCATTCTTCAATTTGCAACAAATACGAAACTTTTAATCCAGAGATCTGCAGAAGAACGCTAAATAATATCCCTCGATAACACAAAACCTCACTACCTCAGAGTAAACCCATACTTCGTTAAGAATAATCAAATATGTGTCGGGGTGCAGATAAATCTGTACGCTAATCGATCTTTGCCTTAAGATTCTTATATTAGCATAAGCGTGTCTAATTTATCCCATTTGATTAATTTGTCTGGTTAATAATTATGATCGAAGTAGCAGTCAGTGTTTCTCCTACCGACCAAAATCCTAAATTGAGACTCTAGACGCTCCATTGAGTCTGCTCTGTGAATTGATCAGTATTCTTATTGTTTCCAATGCAGTTGTAGCATTTTTTGTGCATGTTTTCGCAGTATATCAGTACATGTTTTTTTCAGCATTTCACAAAACTCTCACTATTTCATTAATGTAATCGACACTCACAACTAAACTTACATCTAAGAGGACTACAGTAATATTGGTCAAATTATTAAAATTTAATAATATTTCTATTAATTTCCCTATTTAGGGCCCCCGATACAAACCGCCAGACGCCCGTTATCCGTCCGATCCCCCTAGCCGTCGTAATTTTCCCAGCTACCGAGTTACTGGGCTTTTCGAAACTTGACCGCCTTTTTTGTTTCCTGCTGCGATACTTTTCCGCCCTTACGTTGCTCCAATTCCAATTTTTCGTCTTGTTTTCTTTTTATCGTTCCTTCTGCCTAAGTTTACTTTCATTTGAACCCCGACTCGCATCGCCGCTCAGATGAAACAGACCCTCACCGTTATCTACCAACCCTTTTTATCACTTTGGGCTTAACGGCTTAGCCAAGGCCATGATTATGGTATTATCGATGCACTTCCACTGGAAAGTGCATCTTGAGGTTGGCAGATTTGCCGGCTGTTATCATACCGGTTATCCCCGCTATTGCTCTTGGCACTGTGATGTCGCTGTTACGGCTGTTGTTGCCGCTGAGGTGCTTGCTGCTAGCGCTGAGGCATACTTTGCTGCTGCTGTTGCGTTGCTTGCTATTGTGGGGACGCTTGCTGCAAGTCTGCGCGTGGACGATGAAGATGATTGCGAGCCAAAGACAAGCGTAGATGTTACGGCTGGTGGAGATGGTCGATGTCCCTTACATATCGATTGTTGGAGATGCTTCGGTTACACAGTTGGTTAAAAGTGGTGATGCTGCAATAGGTGTTTTGTTGGATAGTTGTGATCTACTGCGTAGCATGGTTGACAATGTGTTAGTTTGGATTGTTGCACAAGGCCGGCTACGATATCACTTGCACATTCATCAACGTAGGTTTCTGTGCCGTCTTCCGCCCGAATTCATTGGG
This sequence comes from Odontomyia ornata, assembly GCA_963969285.1. NCBI lineage: Eukaryota > Metazoa > Arthropoda > Insecta > Diptera > Stratiomyidae > Odontomyia > Odontomyia ornata. Next base: position 355,760,015 of record OZ017738.1, on the reverse strand, counting down.
CTCTTGTACGGTGGATGCAGTAAACTGGGAATTCGAGTGATATTTGCTTGTGCAAAACCAGATTCAATATCTGCTGTATTGGATAGGATGATTTTGAGAATGTTCGATGCGTATCGGCTATTGTCTGGCATGGCACGTTACTCGCTATGGTATTGCATACTTGGACTTGTCGTATACGAAAATTTGATTGCGGTTGGGCTGAATTCTTAGCACGCAAATTTGTTGATTTCTCTGCTGCTGCATTACTTGCATTTATTCTCGCTTTTTACTTGATTTCGTTTGTGGTTTTTGCTGCTGGCGAAGATATCATTGTGTAGTTGAGTTTTATTCTGCAATCCATCTCGTGGCCTCTGGCGGTTCCTATATAGCTACTCCTAAAAACTTCTTAAATTAATTTCACTTCTTCTTAAATTAGTTTACTTCATCTTAAATTACTTTACTCGATCTAGTTGAAAAATAGCATTTATAAGATAAAATGTGTCGCTTTTCGCTATCGTGTCCACTCAGCATTTCGCTTTAGACATGCTTGATACATCCTTTTATCCTTCCTGAAATATTTCGCTAGAATATCATTGACAGAAACAAAAGAATTGAGTTCAGTTATTGGCACAACCTGACTTTTCATGTTTATCATACCCTTAAAACTTGATGCTTTCGATGGCTAATGACACTACAATTCATTGTTTGTTTCTTCCAGAACATGCCTGGAAAATGTTGTGTGCCTAGTTGTACTGGGAATTATGATTCAGTAATTCTTGGTCGAAAAGATGCAGTTTCATCATTTGCGTTCCGGCTGGACGCTGAGCTGCGAAGGAGTTGGTTGAAAGCTATTCCAAGACCGACAGCGCCTTGGAAGCTCACAACCAACTCTGTAGTATGTATGAGGCAAATGATTTAATACATGCAGGTATATCTGCAAAATTAGGAATTGCCCTTAAACATCCTCGACTTATCCAAAATGCGATTCCTTTTATTTTCCCAATTTCACCAAACGCACCAAACTATGACAAGTAGAAAAAAAGGCAGGGAAACAACGTGAAGAAATTTTATGTGCTTCTGAAAATAAGGTAAATAGATAATTGCCAGAAGATTCTTTTCAAAATTTCTAATCATTTTCCGAAAACCACCAAAGTAAATCAGATCTTTCGAAATGGGAAATTAAAATCAATGACAACAGAGCGTTATTTTATATTATCGAAGCAAGTCCTTCAGAAAATAACAAAACTTTTCGTTTTAGAATAATTATAGACTCAAATGTGATTTTGAAGGCTTTCTTTTATGATCATAACTTCGATATATCAGAGCTAAGTAATTTCATTTCAAAAATGTCAAAATCACCTGTTGGTCACAGTTGCAAAACATACTTACAATTTTTAAAATTTATAGCCATAAGACATAAAATAATGCAAAATTGTTGATAAAAATGCGATATACTTGCTAGAAACCGCTTCCGTTCTCAAAGAGCAAGTCGGTCACTTAGTAACACTATTGTATTAAAATAAATTCTTTTGAGGGAACTCTGGTACAATCCTTAGACGATAATGACATTCGCAATTTTTTCTCATTCAGCCTCAACCTATAACTAAGTGAAAAAATTTTAATTTTACCAAGCACCATTCATTTGAGATACATATCTGGACCGGTGGTGCCGGTCTCTGGTGCAACCGGAGAGGTTCTATACTAACTGACAAAAGGTGCCATTCATCTTATTTAAGCAACGAACTTCATTGTAGTAAATTGGTGTTATGTCACTTGTTTTCTAATGTATTAAATATAAAATGTAAAGATTTGTTTTTCTTTCTTTAAACATTAGATTAATTTTTATTTTTATACAACGAAACGTTTTCGACCACTATTTGTGATCTTCTTCAGTACAATGAACTATTACATTCAGAAAACATGCTTATATACTAACAACCTTAAACTTAATTACCCTTTGTTTTAATTACACTTAGCAGTTTTGAATCGCAATCGCCTTCATCGGTATTCATCCTAATCCCTGCAGGTACCTGCCATATATATATATATTGACTCGAGGACGTTTAGTTTATTGGGGCAATCTACACTTTTTATAAGCTCCAGGCCATTAATGTCTATTTTATGATTTTCGGTGATTATGTGTTTTGCGATTGATATTTTTATATTCATTGTAGTAGTTGTCTTTGCCGAAAGCAATCGTATCAATCAACAATTGTTTTCACGGCTTATTCCTTATTCTGAGAAATATATTCAAAATCCATAAAAGCATGACCGCAAAATTTTCTTCTATTCTGACTCAGTCCATATTCTCAAATGTGCAAAAATAATTGTTTGTCATCGAAAAACGGTAATATATTTACATTCCCAGATTTTTATACCAATGAAATAAAATCATCTTCAATTGACAATATAAGGTTCATTTACAATGCTGAGCTTTTTTGCTTGAGAAAAAAAGATTATAATTTAAACAAAAAAAAATAGTTTATTCCAATAGTGTGGAAAGGCAAAACGTTAATCATACGGTCAACATTTTCTATCAATCAGCTCTTCGTCCGACTCTTGACTTCATGTCGACCGCTGAATTTCTGGAAACGATATCAAAATAGTGGAAAACCGTTAACATAAATAGTCAGTTTTACGGCGCCCATATATTAGGGGCACAAGCTTTTCCCTTTAAATGTGTATCTGATGAAAGACTAAATTTTCTTCGACAGTTTGTTAACATGTTAACCGGGGAACTCATTTATTAACTACGCAGCATATAACGGGCGCGGACTCTTTCACTAAGTCGTGTCAGTACGTCACGCCCGGAGAACGTAATTTCATTTTATTAATTTACTTTATTTGTCCTTAAAATAAATGAAAAGACTTTGAAATTTATATGTTTTCGATTATTTATATAAACACACAAATAAAATGGAATTATGTAGCTCAAAAATTAAAATATACATACATATGTGAAAATTCAAAACTCAATTTCCGTTTTATATATTTTGAAACAATTGTTGATACATAGTGCTACCTTACAATCCGGAAACTAGTATGTAGATTCTTTCCTAACAACTTTTTTATAGCAAACTCGGCATTTTCTAGATCTAGTTTCTCCTATATCGCTTTTGATTTGTTCTTGGAAAATGCCTTTCAACTAAACGTGCTGGTTTAGGTGAAGAGCTGTATGGTGATGTCTTTGGGTGGGTTTTCACTAGGGTGCTATCTACCAATTTTTCTACACATTCTATCAAAAAGTGTAATCAATCCAAATGACCTTTTTTTTTTTTGTATATAATATATGCATTGAAGCAGCATGTATCAGGTAACCGGAGAAACATTTTTTTGTAAAATTTTTTAGCCTGTTACGGGCAGCCGTGTAGAGTACCATAACTCCATCTCCCAAATTTGCGCCGCCTATATTTTTTTTGTAATCCAGGAAAACATTCGGTTTTTCTTGCTTTCTTCCTGTCTTTTCAATCATTGTCTTTTCGTCGTTATGGATAGAATTGAGCATCAATACGTCTTTTTTATCCTTCCACTTGAAAACCATAGGTTTGTCTTTGAATCTTGCCATATGTTCATTTTTCTGTAAGCTTTTTGTTTTTATTTCACTGAGGATTCAGACTCTGTTTATCCTCATTGTTGCCACAATGTCTGAATTGTTTTGATACATGAGTTCAGCCAAATGAATTCACGTATAGAAATTATCTAAGTAAATCCTAAACCCTTTATTCAGTAAGTCATGTGTTAACTCCAAAATAATTCTTGTTGATGGTTTTTCCTGTGGGTAGTTCGAACCATAATTTGTGTCCTTGCCTGTGTATAAAATTATATTTTGTGCGTATTCAAATTGGTTTTCACTTAAAATAAACAACTTCATTCCAAATCTGGCTCATTTTGTCGATATATCGTCGGTTTAAAGGTAAAACTCACTAAGTAACATTTTCGTTGTTTAAGGATAATCAAGTTTAAAGACATTTTCTGGTCTCAAAAATCAGTTTTATATCTAAATAATCTGCTTTTTCAGCAAATTTGTATAAAACTTTATTCCAAAAGGTTACAATGCAGTTTCAATAGGAAAGTTTTGAATTAAGATATTATAAAATTGAAAAGTGTACTTAATGAATTTTTCCTCTAAGATTAATTGAAACAAGTGCCTTTTTCAAAAACCATTCAATGAAAATAAGTATTGGAGATACATTCGAAAACATTGTATTCATTTTCAATTGTACTTAATTTTGTTTAATAATCTTGTTCATCTTCGTGCTCATCAAAGTTTGGCTCAGGTAATCTGTTAGTTATATCAGTTGTTATTGGTACGGTTGTGTACCAATTGCAAATCTCCTATGGGATTAAACCTTTTTTACAAAGCTTAACCAAATCATCCCTCTTTTGTTTTGAAATCGGAAGTAACTTTTTATATGCAGGCTTTGGTCTAACAGAATCCTTGTGGGGGCGGCCTTTTCCAGCAACAAAAATTTTTTTGTAATCTGAAGTGTGATCATATCTATAAAACATCAGGGAAGTTTTTATCGAATTTTAGGCATTCTATCTTAAGCCAAGAGACAGTATTTCCATCGTCGTCCTTTTTTTTATTTTTTAATAAATTTAAGGCAAGTGCTTGTTAATCCTTGAAATCAGAAAATTTCATTTGATAGACTTTGTACGGGCCTTTGGTTTCGAGTTTTTTCTTTTGAGACTGTCTGCTCTGTATTCTATTAGATCGAGCTGCTTTAAATATATTTAACCAGTCATTCATTACGAAGGCAGTTCTATTATGCAGTGCATTTTCAATTGCTGAATGCATGTAGTCACATTCCATTTGTGAATGCCCAGATTCTAGGAATTTTTGTTCTATTATATTCGGGTGAGTTTTCTTTACAGCATACATTAAGGCAGCAGCAACTTGTTGATCACGATTCTGTCCCCCGCAACTATCTGAAAACAGTACTACTTCTTTAACATTTTCTGGCAGTAGTTGGATATATTGTAATAAAATTGAACCAATTTCGTTACTACCTCACTTTCCATTCAATTCATTCCAGCAATAACAGTATGCATCTCCTTCATAAAGCGTTAAATTGTAGACACAAATTTTCCTCCACTAATAAAATTGCGAAACATTTGAATATGAAAGTTGTAAGATACTTTGCAAATCAAAGTTAACTGTTACAAACGAGGAATCAATTTTGCATCTTATTTTGTCATTCTCTTTAGCTGCATTGAACTCGATCTTGCGGATAGTATGCATCGAGTAGTCCAATTGCAATTCTGACTATCTGCTACTTCATATTTGTTGCAAGTTGAGCACAGATCCTTCTTGGGTTTAAAAAATGATAAGTTGTAGCAAGTTCCAAAACGAATTCACAGGCTGGGAGAACTTTTTTTTCTTCACAAAATTTTGTGTACAATTCGAACATTTTTAACACGGACAGTTTGGAATCGAGGTACATTTTTTTGCTTGACTTTCTGACATAATGTGGCAGCATATGAGGAAAGCTTTCTATATGTTCTTTGATTAAAGTCAACTGCTCATCAGTTGTTTTATTTCCAGGAATTTTTTTCTCCTTTTATCAATTCCTTGAAAGGTACCTGCTGCCCCAATACCTTGAATGGCTGTATTAATATGGCCATTTGAAACGCAGAATTTTTTCAAAAAATTTAGCACAAACTCTGAAGCGGCCCCTATTATTTTGTAACCAATATGCCTTTGAAACTTTACGGCTATAAGTGCAATTTTCATCAAGTTTTCGTCGCTTAGGTACATTCACCTGTACCGATTTGATTAAAAAATTCGTTTGACGCTTATTCTCTGCCATAGCCCAATGTGAATAGCAAATATCAGTTCGTTCTTGCTCTGTAAAATGATCATTGTAGCCAAATCGAAAGCGAGTACCGTTGACTTCTTTCGGATGTTTGGCTGTACAGTCTTTCATTTTATTCTGGTATGGCAGACACATCGATCTTCTAGATTTAGCAACATTCACTTTCCATTGTGACGGTTGCTTTTTCCTCCAACGGGTAAGTTTCTTTGTATTAGGAGACACATTTTCTTGATACTTATCAGAATCAGAAATATTGAATTGTAGCAGTTGAAATGAAGGATCATTTACTGAATCATCTGAAGAAAAATCATTTTCTTCGCTGTCTGAATAATCTACCAAGCAATTTTTAACTTTTCTTTCGTTGTTTTTCTGTGAAATACTAACTCAACTTGTAACAGGAAACTTATTATCAATGTTGCTGATTTCGTGATTCCGCAAAAATAAAATGCAGCTGTTGAAATACCGTTAGATTGCTTTTGCTGACTTTTTCTTCTCATAGAATTTAGCATGCCGATGCAGATTATGCAAAAAAATGATTTTTAATAAAAATGTCAATTAGTGAGTTTTACCTTTAAACCGACGATATATTGTTTCCAAGATTAATTCCCCTTCCATAATAAAAGAGATTCATCTACGCATATTTCTCGTTCACATACATAAAAACTTTTAAACTTTTCTGACAAGTTATTGATGATTGGATCTATTTTATATGTTTTTTTATGAGATGTGTTAGGATCAAAACTTAGATTGTCTGCAAAGTGCTAAAACTTACATAATAATCCAAACTTGCTTTCGCTTCTAGGTTCATAAAAAAATGGCGTTTCAATTATTCTTTTTCTTGAAAAGTAATGTGTAATTTCCAATTATTCCTTGTAAAATTAGGAGCCGTAAAAAAATTTCATTTCAACTTCATTTGTATCCTTCCATTTTCGCATTCTCGAAAGTGGTTTCAACTCAGGATCATTACCAAAAAATTAAGCGGCGTACAAATTTCTTTGATCTGTTATTAATTTGATAAGTTCCTCGTCTAAAAACTTCTCAAGATAAAATAGAGGAACTTTTTTTGGAGGAGTATCGAAAGTTGTTCCAGGATTTGCGGTAAAGGGAAATGGTGGTCTTTCTGCATTTTGAGGTAGCCATTCTTCAGAAACAATGCTGTTGCTAGGACTAACTTGATCAACTTCTTCACCATCTTCATTCCCAATATCGCTCAATTCTGTGTTGTTGTCAAAATTATCGTCAGATGACTCCGATGACGAACTCATAACACGTCTCCCTTTTATACCTGCCGGTATATTGATTTCAGTATCGCTGATATCACTTTCATTCAATTTAATGGATACTTTTAAAAATGTATTCTATAATAAAATCGTTGGAAATATATAAACAATAATGCAAAAATAAAAAGAAGTAAATAAAATATAATACGAAAATTGGTAGGTAAGTGTTAGTACGGACTCGCCACTGCTCACCCAGAACTCTTCCACCACTCTCAATTGCGAAATGATACTGATTTTCTCCGTCTTAAATTCATGTCGAAACACGTATCGATGACTAATACCTTTGTTGGATGAAACTATACGTCCCACCCATTCCAAGGCGCTACATTTAGTTCAAGGACGTATTCATACGTCCTACCCGTAGACGCTATTGATTAAGTTTAACGTATTTATACGTCCCGCTCGGTTAAAAGGTTAATTGGCTAAATTTATGGAATTCGGACGGCAACATTTCACTCTCGAGGAACACATATCATGCAATGGAATTCACAATCTTCACTTTGGCGAACTTTATTGAGTATGGTCTTTCTACCCTATAGGTAGATTATGTGCTAACTGGTAAAACCCAAACTGATAATTTGCGAGGAAGATTTTGATTGTACAAATCTTAAGCTCCAATTACTTTGTGTCCTTTACGGAAAATGGTGTGAAAAAAATTAGATTCCATAATATATTCAGTAGAAATCCAACACAGTTCAAAAATTTGCAAAACAGTGAGAGGAATGTTCGCCACCAGCCAATACATCTGATTTTCTGACTATTTTTCATTCAAATGACTACTTGCTGAACGCAGAAGTCAATTTTTCTGGCAATATGTAGGTAGCGAGTTACCCTTCATATATTTTTCTTCAAAAACATAAGTGCATAACATAACATAAGTATGTTACTATATAACATTGCGAAACCAATGACAAATTGATTGAATACTGCCAAAGAGATAGTTTAGTAGTCCATACCGAAAAAATAGATATTGCTTTGCAAATGGCCTGCGTTTTTCAATTTATATTGGCAAAAGAAAAATCTAATAGTTTATTCATGAAAAGTCGAAACCAGTATACTTTTTGTGCCAGTTAGGTATGGAAAGCATAATGCATTCCGGTGACATTGACTTAAGTGAGCTATGTGACTGTGTCACGATAATGCAGAAGTTGTCCATTGAAATCAGCAAGCCTATTGCTGCTTTAATTTCAAATAATAAATTCTCGCTGGCTGGAAAAAACGCAAGATTGCTTTAAAAATTTACTAATTCAAGTAAAAGATTTTAATAAAAGTTCTTAACATACGCATAAATATATAATATTTATGCATATATACACTCCCTGTCAATAAGATAGATCCAATTTAAAAAATGTTCTAATATAGATAGTATTCTAAGTGTTACCGTGAAAACACCAGCACATTATGCTCAGATTTTTGTTGGTCCAATGAAATATGCAAGATAGAAAAAATCTAAATCCCACGAAATTTATTAAGATTAGCTGCTAGTTCAGCGTTAAAAAATCGGTTATTAGGATATATTCAGTGGTTCAATTTGTTTATTTAATGCAACAAATTAATAATTTAGAATAGGTCAAATTGATTGTAACTTTGACATTTAATCAGTTTTATTGTGTTTTGTCAGATATGAGACGTGGAACATGTCATTCGAAAGACGAAATGGTGGAAATCTGAGTTTTGGAAGGTGATTGCTATTCAACTCGCTGTAAAGCAAGGAAAATTAGTAGAAGTAACAAAATCGTCAATGTTTTTATTATTAATCGGCAAAGATATGGAAATGGGTGTACCTCCCGTGCCGCAACAGCTATTGAAAGGAAGAATCACACGGATCAATTCTAAATTCAGACTAGAAGCGCCTGAAATTATTGCCGTAGCTAGTACTTCAGCCAGTATTTAAACTATACAGAGAATTTCGAAGTTTGTTTACAACCTCAAAAGGATGTAAATGAAGCGCAAGCCTGTTGTTACAGAGCACCATAAAACTTTTCGTTTAAACTTTGCAAAATATTATATGGATTGGTCAGACAAGTGGAAGCGTGTGATATTCACTGACGAAAAAAAGTTATACCTGAATGGCCCTAATGGGTACAATTAGTACTTTCAGGATTTGCGGAGAGAAGAAATGGTTTAATCAAGACAACACGTGAGAGTTGGAAGTATGGATTGTGATACGAGTATCATTGTATGGAACTTTTGGTCTTGTGGTAACGAAAGGCGTAGAGAAGACAACTCTGAAAGAAGTGGCCCCAAAATCACATAATGCACCCATCCACAATGCAAAACCAATCAAAGAGTGGTTTCGAGAGCAATCCATAACTCTTATGCAACTGCCACAGGACTCACCTCAGTTTAACATTATAGAAAATGGTTGAAGATGGATGAGCAGAACAGTTTATAGTAACGGACATACGTTTCAGAACCCAGACAAGCTTTTGAATGCAATTAAGGCAGCCAGGGATACTATCAAATTAAATTATCTTGAAAAATTTGACTAACCAATTTCAAACCAAGGCAGTCCCATAAGTTGATAATCATTTTTTAAATAAACTTCCTCTTTTATTTAATTCTTTTTTGTTTTATTCTTACTGACTTTATCCCAACAACAATGGAATAACTATGTATTAATCGTAAGAAATTTTGTGGAGCTTAGGTTTTCTCCATCTTGCGCATTGGATAATTAAAAAGCTTGACATAATGTGATTGTGTTTTCACACTTAGCATACTTTGTATATCATGAAAAATTTTAAAGTGATCTATCCTATTCATCGGGAGTGTTTATATATATACATGTATATATATATATATATATATATATATATATATATATATATATATATATATATATATATATACAATATATAGATATATATATACAATATATATATATATATATATATATATATATATATATATACATATATATATATATATATATATATATATATATATATATATATATATATATATATCTATATATATAATATATATATATATATATATATATATATATATATATATATATATATATATATATATATATATATGGGTGAATATATGGTATTTGAATTTTTCGTGTCCCTAAAGGAAAAGTAATCTGTTTAATTTGATATTGATAATTTCATTAGTCGACAATATTTTTTCATTTGTAGTGATAAGGGCCAGAAGATTTTTTAATTTTTTTTAATTTTATAGGCATCAGGGGAAAATGTGTTATCAGGGGAGTGACACTGTTGGCAGAGTAGTGACAAATCACAGCTGGGAAGTGACAAGCCATTAATTATTAGCTAAAAAAATGCATATAAATGATACAAATATACAAATTATAGTTGTTTGGGTATTTATTAATGAATAGAATACAACAATATTTAAGGTGTATTAAATAAAATCTAAATTAAACAAAAAAATAAACTTTTCTTTCAATGCAAAATAATAGTAGGTACTAACTAATGATACACCTATCAGTCTCCAGGCTATCTAAGTAAATAAACTTAAACATTTTCATAGCACAGTTTAAATGAAAACTTCAATTTCTTAAAACGAAAACAATCGATTAATTCCGCTGAATTATATATATTTTACTTAAATACTAAACAATCAACAATTTACTTTTCAAATACATCAACCGGAAACAGGTAGAATACTCTGTTACCCTTCATAAGTTTATTTGGTACTGGTAGTATGGTCAAGGTCTCTTCCCATTTAACATCAGACACGTCATTCTCATCTATTTTAAAAAGAGTACCATCTTCATTGGAGATCTTTAGAAAAGTAACCCTGATCTCTCCTTCTTCTTCATCAAAATCAGACGAACATACACCAGCATATCTATATTTTTTATCATTAATCTGGTATTTCACAAGTATGAAATCACCGTTTTTGACAGTGTTAGCAGTATCTTCATTATCTATAGTATTACTTAGATTACTAGATGTTTGTGGAATCATTTTGTCTTGAACATCTTCCTCAGAATCGGTGTATACTGCAGCAACATCCAATTTCGTTTTATCATATTGGGTGTATTTAAGATCTCCAAAGTAAAAGTGAGGACAAAAGTTGCTACAAAAGCAGCTAAGGCTCTTCATGTATAACGTATTGCTCATAAAGCTTCCTCGTACTTGATGTACTTTTAGTGTAGCAGGAAAAGATATGACGAATGATCGATTATCTTCAATTATCTTCTTTTGTAAATTAATTTCCTCTTCCGGAATCACAAAAATATGAATACCTGGGCAATATTTTTCTAATTCCTTAGCGAAGACCTCTATGGTAGCAATGTCAGTTCCTGCTGCAACGATTTTGTCAGCGGTTCGTTTACATGTACCTCCAATACCATCTGGAGCTCCTTTACCATGCCCAGCTTCATGATAGTTCCAGGTAAAGTCACAAATATTTGGATATGTTTCCATCAATTTATGACGTAAATAAAAAAACATACCTTTGTTGCGGTACTGAGTTACAGGACCATCGCTTAAAAAATGAACGTTTTGTACTAGACATGGAAGAAATTCCATTACACGTTTAAGATGAGCCCAGATTGCAGGTACATTATGATTTAGATTTTCGGACATTGTAGCAAAACATTTTATTTCTCCTTTCGTATATAAGACCACAGTGTGCAAACTTATTTGGGTACGTGACCCACCAAAATGGAATGCTTGAATTTCTGCTGAATATTTGGTATTGTAATTTTCGGAAAAGTCCATGTGGATCAAAGCGTCTTTTTCAGTTAAATTATCTTTTAAACTTTTAATGGTTTCATATTGGTGCACTATATTTGCTTCATCTTTTAGAGAAGTATGAAGGTTATCTTCAAGTTTCACCACAATGTCTTTCGGAGCACAGTTTGATGTTATTTTTGCATATTTTCGAACTTTGCGTTTCTTTTTTGTTTTAGTATCTAAAATGTCATTTGTAATGCATTGCCATGAAGAGTATTTGATCAAAACAGAATTGTCAAACTCATGATAACTTATACAACGTGTTTTGCAATTAAGACATTCTCGCATAAGACATTTTTCATTGTATCGGTCGCAACAAAGAAAATTTAGCATGCCCTGATAGTTTGAAAAGTCTATGATGTGTACTTTTTTTAGGGAAGCCAAGATTAGCTCCATATTTCCATGTGTAATACATAAACAAGTTTCTCTTTGGCGGATGTTTGGTGCCACAACCCAAAAAGGTCGTAGACGGCAAAACATTGCGTAACTTAGCAATCTATTTTTTGTTTTAATAAACTTGGTGTGTAAATTTTTCATACTATCCTGTAACAACCTCTTCTGTTTTTTGATTTTATCTCTTGTGATGCTGTCTTTTTTACCTAGACATAATCGACTATTGCAATCTTCTTCAAAAAATTCAGCGACTATTTTCACCAACTTGGAACTCGTTCTGTTGTTTCTCGCCCTCCGCGTCGTATCTAATAAACTTTTATTTGTAGATGATTGTCGTATAGGTTTCATATTAATTTAATCTAACACTTTATATTTCTTCACTATTTTTCCACTTAATACTTTTTTAAATAACTTCTTTTCATTATCATTCGTTATCAAATCCATATTTTCTTTGAGCTGACTTTGGATCACTTTACTAAATAATAACTTTTTTTTCACCTGTTCAACTTTGTCTTTACAATTATTCTGCAAAAGATCGGCCACTTTTGTGTTAGGAGACATTTTCCGTTGTCCGATGCGTCTTAACTTTTTTTGATATTGATGCACCTTTTGACTTAATCGTTTGATTTCATTTTTTTGTTGCTTAATAATATTATTCCGTAGTTTCCGCTGATGTTCTGATCGTCTTTTAGCAGCCAGAGCGATATTGTTTTGTGGAAGTGGAGGCTGGTCTTCACTATCAGACGAAGGTGGTGTTATCGGATAATTTCTGGTAGATTGTAGCTTCATTCGATCTCTATGCTTTTTAGTTTTCTCTCTCCATATTTTTCGAATAGCTCTTTGCTCCCTTTTAGTCATGTCTTTAACACTCTTAATTTGTCCCTTTTCCTTTTTCTTTTGATATTTTTGCTTTTCTTTTTCTTTCAATTCAGCACTTTTGACCGGGTCATTTTTAATTTTTTGGTAGCGTAATTTTTCAGCTAGACGCTTTTTTTCTAATGTCTCTTCTTTTGTTTGCTTCTTTTTGACATTCGCCATGATACTTGCGTATGCTCGAGTAACTGGAACAAATGAAATGAAACGTTGTAACAGTAAACTTAACAAATCAATATTTTGTCACTCCCCTGGGGCATACGTTTTTCCCCTGGCATAAAAACTGCCAGAGAAGTGACGCCAGAGAAGTGACAAAATCGCACCTATCCTACAAAAACAACATCACTTGTTTTTCTGATATTAATTTAATTTAATACATAATATCTACACACAATAAACATTCCACTGCACAGATTTACAACTACGCAACGATATAATATAACAACATATGCTCACCAAAGGAAATACTGCAACGACTGGAACAAGCACACTCTCTGACACTGAATCGAAAACTGACGCAATATCATTTGGATTTTGCTCAACGCCGTCAGCTTGTTTCTAACTTCACACTATACTACACTCATCATTCAAGGTCAAAAACATACTTTAGCAGTTTTATGTCAAATGTGGAGTCTTTCAATTTCGCCAGGTGAGGTGACACTATTGTATCATGACGTGAAAAAAATGTATTTTTTTATATATTAGCCAATATTTTGGCAATATATTTTTATAAATTATGTTTTGTTATTTATTAAGGTATATAATAATAAAAGAAAACATAATGCCATAAATATTAAAAGCATTAGGCCATAAAAACTACACAATCTAGTAATTTGGTCAGGCCAGGGGAGTATACATTTATAACTATTTTAAACGATTAATGCTTAAAATTCAGCAATTAACGTGCATTTACTGTGTGGGCCAGATAAAAAAAGATTTTCTTTACTGTTTAAGCATACAATAACAATAATATAATTAGTTTAACACAAAATTTGTCCACGGACCGCAAGTATTCAAATAGCGTATATTCACCCATATATATATATATATATATATATATATATATATATATATATATATATATAAATATATATATATATATATATATATATATATATATATATATATTTATATATATTTATAATATAATAATAACATATATATATATATATATTTATATATATTTATAATATATATATATATATATATATATATATATATATATATATATATATATATTCACCCATATATATATATAAATATATATATATATATATATATATATATATATATATATATTTATATATATTTATAATATAATAATAACATATATATATATTTATATATATTTATAATATATATATATATATATATATATATATATATATATATATTTATAATATATATATATATATATATATATATATATATATATCTATATATCTATATATTTATAATATATATATATATATATATATATATATATATATATATATATATATATAGATATATATATATATATATATATATATATATATATATATATATATATATATATATATGGGGTAAATACTATTATTGACGGCGTAATATGGATAATGATTTTATTAACGATAAATAAATGAGGTACAGAGTTCACAAGAATTAAACGAGGAACTTAATTTCCGGTAGCCGAAAACTTCGGAGCGCCTGCTCTCGTTTACTTCAATCGACAAACTGCGCTACTTCATGAATGTGTTATATCTATGTCTTTTACTTATGTAGTGCATAGCCATCAAGTGGACTTTCTCTTGAAAAGTTATGAATTTCAAATTGAAATTACATTCGAAGGTTGGGTAACTCAAATACATTTCAGTTGTCTCAAAAACTGGATTGCTAAATTCGACCATCCTGCATTACATCTGTCTTTAGATGTCAACGTCATCATCTGCTTGCTTTTCGTCATCGCTATCGGATACTTTAGTTGGCTTTGAGTGGTCAGCTGATACCTAGGTCTCACATGGTCCTTCATGATTGCCTACTTTATAAACAACGTGATGCGATACGGACGTGGATACTTAGGGTACAAGTTCAAGCCTGGCCCGAATCGCGTCCGTTTTGTCGCAACAAGCTCTTCCACTTGATAATCCTTCGCTTTTTAACGATTTTTGTTAGAAGTCCTTTTATTTTCTACTTGTGCTTGAGCAATATTTTCCTAAGCTTCAAAACGTACAGCGTCTCGCTCTTCACCAAACATTTTCATCCATTCTTTTTCAATCATCTCAACCAATTAGCAATTTGAACGGTGTATTTCCAGTACAGCGATGCGGCGTAGCGTTTAAATATTTAGATATTCAAACCATTCAACTTGTCCGTTGCCTTGAGGCACCCCCGTTGTAACCCATACATGTTCAATTTTTTCTTCTTTACAATATTTGTGAAATGTATCTGATGTGAGAGCCGTAACTTGATCTGATATAATTCTTCTTGGGCTACCAAATATTGCAGGTTGCTTCTGTAGACAATCACTATTACTTTTGTAAAGGTTGTTAGCTTTCTTTTTTCATCCATTCATTCGAGATTTCCCGAAGCGTCCACCTCTCAAAGGTAATGGAGGTGAAGTCTTGGAATGTGCCTTCTGGCAGCCTAGCTAGTTCGGAGAGGAATTTTCCGCAAGCAGACTAAGTCCAAAATACAAGAATCAGCTATCGTTTCAAATGCCCGATTAAAACGCATTCTAAAGATTTTCCGATGAAAAACTTTTCGTTATTATCTGTTGTTGATTAATTTGCCTTGACGAGGCTAGCGATTAATCAACAACAGATTCGCACGTTCTCGATTATTCACCCACGCGATACCAGAAATAAGTTACTTACATTTAAAAATCAAATCAACCTACTATAAATGAAAACACAAAGTCAAACTTTGGCACTGCGCACCGAACCGAACTACAGAACCGATCATTGCGAATAATTAAAACCCTTTCCCTTTGAAGGCATACTCACCTCCCGTCTCCATTAGTCCCTGAGAAAGAACGGCTTCCTACAGAGAAAAGAATTTTCTTTTTCGTTAACAATCCGTATTTTATTAGCTATCAATTATAAAGCACTTGAGATTTATTCATCGAATATTCTTGTTATCAAAATTAAATGAAATCTATACCATATATCATTTACAAAACTCAATGTTATAGTTTATAATCGAGGCACCGAAAAAAGACTGAAGAAATATTACTAAATGTCTGCATCTTAATGTAAATAAAATTATTTTCAAGATCAGATATTTGTATTTAGTTATACAAATTTATTATTATCTTTATCGTGTTTTGTCGCCACAGTTGCCCTCCTCGTAGAGGGTATTCTGGCTAGGAGCCTTTGGATCCGGATAGCCCCCCGTTTAGCCAGTGGGCCCCAAAGCCGCCATGCAAGAATGCGGCCACCAGGATATTAAATTCAATCTTAAAAGCTAACCTCCACTGCACCTTTGCCCGGAATTTTACACCCAAGTGAAGCGAAGTTGCTAAGAAAACCAAAAGGAGTACAAAGAGAAACTTCCTCCTGCTGCTGTCGGACCATCAGGCTTCACTTGTTTCCGCGAATCTACAATTTACCTCCTTCCAGGTCGAAGTGCCGCTGAAAATTAAAAATAGCGGAATAAAATTTCCAAAACAAGAAATAATTTTCAGTTAAAATTTCTACGTTATATTCAAGCTAAACAAACGATGGGGGCCCCTTTCTGTTTCCACTCGGTTATCCATTTCACAGCACATAGACTGTTGCGTGGATTTAGATAGTTCTTTTATGACGCGTCTTTTTGGAATTCAGTTCCTGGTCCACCTTCACTTTCAATTAATTAACGGTCGCGATGCTCAATTTTCTTCAAAATCACTTTCTTTTTTTCCTTTAACATGACGGATGTTCCTTTAGTTAATTCATTTGAGAATACTTCGCGCGTGAAATATCGAGACACCACTTATTACTCACTCTCGAGGTACCAATAAATAAAAAGCTCCCGCTTATTCGTTTTGCTACCTTAAATAGCTTGGGTAACAATGAGGGGTGTCCGCCAACCGAAAGGGAAAATGACCGGCCATCCACCTTTTGTTGTTCATTTCCAATTAGCAACTCAGTTTTTTCGGTTTGGCATCTCAAACTGACGACTACTTGCGCCTAGTGTAACCTCAAACCAATATATGAAACATCGCAAATGAACTTGTTCGAGTCTCGATCAATTACTTGAATTAGTTTGTTGCGAAAAGTCAAAAGTGATGTTCGGACTAATTATTTAGGTTTACGTACGTAACGTGGTTTCGGAATAAGTTCCGAGTCAAACGTTTATAGAAGTTTGTTCACATACATAGAAAAACTCACTCGACTCGTTCGGCTTCGATACTCGATCTTCCAGTCTAGTGAGAAGATATATTTTATGTTGCGGCCGGTTGCTACATCTGGGAGGCGGATAAGTTCGAGGTTGCGCTCGGTCACTACAGATGCTTCCAAGCGTGATACCGAATTCATCCGATGAAAGTAATTCTGATTTAAAGTTTATAGTGTCTCCATCAAGAAAATGTTCCCTTTAGCTTACGATTGTCGCGTATAGTGGATGAAATGCGATGCCGCCGCCAGCACTAGTAAGATGTTTCCATGCGTGATACCGAGTTCATTCACTGAAAGTAATCCTAGTTTAATATTTAGAGTGCTTTCATCAACCAAATTCATTGACACATTGAATGTTCCCTTTAGAGTTCTGTCAGCAAAATATAACACTTTCGCCTTTGATATGGGAGAGTGTTCTTTTGCGAAAATGGTTTTCTTTCCGAGATCTGAAATGGTGTTACATGAATGATCCTTTCCGGGTCCGAGTAGAGATAACTTTTGGCACCCATATTGCTGGAGGCGAGGATGATTGGGGTCCAGTATGCTTGTAGCTGTTGCTGTCAGCGTTCGATACTTCATACGGCGTGTCTTCGCACCAACGATGGGTTGTGAATGAATGATTTAAAAGTAAACTTTACAAAAGGAATTGTATCTATATATGTACATATTACTTACGTTACAAACATTGCGCAAAGGGGTGACCCCGGCTCCGAAAGGATTTATTTTTCTTCTGTGTATTATAATTTGGTGCAATCTAAATAAACCGACTGTCAGCCCGACGCTAAGAAGTAGGCAGTTTCACTTATAACAACACAATGTTTGTTTCTTTTTAATTTTTTTGTCTGCTTTTTGTTCGAAATTTGCAGTTGGGTTTTTTTTGTAGAATCTTATATCAGACAACAAATGATACTTTGGGTGCATGTACCTCATTTAAAATGTGCAACAATAAAGACATATTAGCATTTATTAAATAGGCGCATTTAATATAAAAATTTCAATTTTCAATTTCAATTTATTTCATCCAAAGTTTACATATTATCATACAAAACGTCACAATAACAGCTGTAAACCCTACAGGGATATTTAAATATCTGTGCGTAAACTTTCGTACTTAAAAAACTAGCTTACATACTAAGAGAAAACAATACACAACATATGATTAAGTGTCATCAATGTTCATCAAAAAGGGGAAGAAAGAAAAAAAAAATGTATGATTACTGTATTTCAACAAAATATAAGATTTAAAATGATTTAATAATTTAATTCAATTAAATTAATTTTATGGAAATAAAATTTGAAACAAAGTAGAAAACTTCAAGAAATATTTTGTACTGAAATCCACTTCTTCAGTTTATATTTACAAAATTTAGAGTAATGCAAAGTTTTTAGACTATTAGGAAGTTTATTAAAAAGCGGTATAGCTTTAATGTAACTATTTTTACTTCCAACAGTTTTATAAATCTGTGGAAGTAAAATGTTTTTGTTCCTTGTAATACTTTTGAAATATTATATTCAAGTTTTAAATCATTAAAATGAAAACAAAGTGATTCTAGTGCAAACATTTGATCCAAGCTAAGCGGTTTTTTGCAATTTGGAGGATGGGTTTTTGAAAATTATTTGAAACAACTTTAATTGAAGTTTTTGCAACATAATTTTGTGCGAAGACGAACAACCGCCCCAAGCAATAATACCATAATTAAGTATGCTGTGAAAAAAAGCATGGTAAATCATTAGAAGAGTTTGAGGTAGCATGATTTTGGAAAATTTGTGAAAGATAAAAGTCATATATTTCGTTTTATTAACTATAAACTGAATATGATTGAGCCACCGCATCCGATAATCAATAATTATTCCAAGGTATTTGCAAGTTTCCACACGACGAACTTTTGATCCATTAATTTGTATATCTAAGTTTGGTGGTACACTATCACAGTAATTACCGAAAGCAATGAAAACCGTTTTGTCTACATTAAGTGATAATTCATTAAGTCCTAACTATTCAGCAATATTATCAAGGTGATAGTTCATTTTTGTTTCAACAATTTGTCAGCTTTTGTCAGTAGATATAACTGCTGTATCATCAGCAAAAGACAAGACCGTGTCTTGAGGTAAATCTATTAAAAGATCATTTATATACAAGAGAAAAAACAAAGGTCCAAGGATTGTGCCTTGGGGAACTCCTGTTTTAACCTGACAAAAATCGCTAAAAGAACTATTTAATTTAACTCGCTGTTTTCTGTTTTGCAAATAACTCAAAATCAACTTATGAGCATTACCCCTAAGACCATAATTGTACAGTTTATCTTATAAAATTTTGTGACTCACAGTATCAAAAGCCTTTGCTAGATCCAAGACAGTAACTGCAATAGGAATGCTACGATCAAGTTGCTTATAAATTATGTTGGATAGATGCTGTAGCGCATCACTAGTGCCCACATTGTTCATAAAGCCAAATTGCTTAGTAGATAGAATCTGGCAACTGTTGATGAAGTTCAGAATTCTGCGGTTTAAAACTTTTTCAAAAATGTTGGAAAAGTTAGAAATCAGAGATATGGGCCTATAATTGGAAGTAGTATGTCTGCATAGAGATTTGAAAACTGGTTTAATATCCGCTTGCTTAAGGGCATCAGGCCAGATACATTTTTGAATGCACACATTAATGATATGGACCAAGGGAACAACAATAAAATCAGATAGTTTCTGAATCGTTTTCCTATTGATATTATCCACGCCACCATTTTTCATTTTCATCGAGTCAATAATACTTAAAACCTCAATAGAGTTGGTTGGTGCAATGAAAATTGACTTTGGATTAGTTTTAGGCAAGATAAGAGCAGAGTTTTTTGGCTTACAAACGTTTGCACTAAGGTTATTTCCGATGTCACAAAAGTAATTATTCATTAAATTTGATATTTCAATATGATCATGAATTTTATTATGCTGTTCATCAAAAATAAAAGTAATATCGTCATTATTTTCTTGCTGTTTCCCAACATATCACCAATTATATTCCATAAACTTCTTGTATTATTAATATTAAGCTTGATCAAATTCCTATGAAACATTTGCTTAGCCAATTTAATAACCTTATTCAAGATTTTAGTGTAGTTTTTATACTCAGCTTTTGCAAATAAACTATTAGGATCTAATTTCCATATTTTGTATAATGCTTCTTTCTTTAGACATGAGTTAAGAATTCCTGCGGTAATCCATTTACTTCTGGGTTTTTGCTTACATTTGTTAACGGGCTTATTATTACACATATTGCTTAAGTTTATACACTTATGAATTAAATTAATTTGATGGTTTATTGCTTCATTAGAGTTCTGCATTGATAGTATTTCAGACCACTTTTGATTAGCAGCTATTATATTCA
Organism: Odontomyia ornata; assembly: GCA_963969285.1. NCBI lineage: Eukaryota > Metazoa > Arthropoda > Insecta > Diptera > Stratiomyidae > Odontomyia > Odontomyia ornata. Next base: position 355,739,228 of record OZ017738.1, on the reverse strand, counting down.
TCTTATGATAATTCATATGAGAGAAAATTTGATCTATGGAGACTTTGTTGACTTTATTAATTGATAAAAAAAGGGGATAATGATCAGTAAACAAGTTTTCATATTTAAAAGGTTTCGGCTCAAACGCGGTTACTTTGATAAAAATGTTATCAATACAGGAAACCTCATGAGCATTAAAAACAGATGGTCTGGTGATGCTTTGGAAGCCAGGTTGAAAACCTTTACCTTGGAGATTGAACAAATGTTCTTGTCCCTCTACATCAAGTTTTATGAGGTCAATATTGAAGTCACCAATTATGAGGTGATTTTTATAATTCTTACAATTTTCTAAATATTTTGTTAATTCACGTGTAAATTCATTTTTCGGCAAATCATGAGCTCTATATAAGCACGAAATTACCAATTTTTTATTATTTTCTAACTGCAAGATTGATTTTAACACAGAAAATCTACCTACTTTAACTATTTCTGTTACCTCCATGACAAAGTCTTGAAAGTACACCACAACACCATTCGTAATATTAATGGAACTGTAGTTATAATACATTTTATAACCATCCAATTTGAAAACATGATAATCAAGAATTCTGGTTTCAGTACAAACAATAATGCAGGGCTTAACTTCAAAACTATCAACGAAAACTTGCAAATTGGTAAAGTTTGCATTCAAGCTTCTAATATTTACTAACATAATGAATTGGTTATTTTCATTGATGAATTTATTTAGATATTTGAGCTGAGAAAATATTAATTCATTGACCAGATCCTCTTGGATAGATTCAATAATATCTAAACTATGTTGCATTAAAAACCAAAAAGTATTTAAGTGATTTAATTCCTTATAGTATTTAAGCTCTTACTTTAGCTGCAGGTTGCTTTTTTAGTTCAGAATTAACTAATGTGATTGATATTAGATGGATGATCAGTGCTATTTCCTGTATGATTAGTAGGTCGCTTACGACCAATGAAGTTTGGGATAGCTGGTTTGGTTGTGTATTCAGTGTTGGATATACAGTAGGCAATTTTTTTCCTTAGGGTTGCACAAGCTTTAGTATCGCCGGCACAATGCTCCGTATTGTAAGATTGACCATACTTTATATTTGAATGCAATCTTTCGACAAATGGTTGTCAGCACAGAAAGCACATTTCAATGCATTTGAGCATTTCTTGGCACTATGATTAAATCCAGAACATCGCGGGCAAAGAGAAATGTTTAGAACATCAAACGCTTTGCAACACTGATGACCGATGTATATTTTAAAATGATTATCAACTATGTATTGGTACAAGTTTGGTGGTACTTCAGTAATAGCCCCAGTTTTTTTGTTAGCACATTTGAAGACGTTAAGTAATTTGCATTTGTTATCAAACTGATAAAAATTTCGCTCATTAATATCATATTCCATAGCTTCTTTGTCATCAAACTCGCTAGTAATTCAGAAAACTTTAATTTTTGGATAAAGAGGCTGTTGAACTGAAACTGTAAAATCATTCCCGAGCACTTCTTTCAATTTATTGCATGTTCTGGATACGTCGTCTGTTTTGCAGCATTTAATAATTGTACCGTTTTTTTTTCGTTTGGAAAACTTTATTAAAGGGTAATATCAATTCACTTTTTATAATTTTATTCACTTCCTTTGTAACCTGCTCATCAGAGATAGTATTTACTTTTTGAATAATGCGAATGTCCGGGATTTTAGCAATCTTAGCATATTTTTCTTTTACTGTATCAGCGTATGAGGGCTTGTTAATTTTCATTAATTCTATTGTGTTCAGCAGAATTGAATATCGAATTTTAAATCCGTCAATGCTTATTATTTACTGGATGAATCAAGAATTATAAAAACGTTGTTATTTATTATTTGAACTGATTGAGAAATTGTAGTATTAGCAATTTGAAGTTTGTGCGAATTGTACAATTTTATGGATATTATTCTGAGCTGACATTTTCCTAACTACCTATAAATGCTAAAGAATGAGATGTGAATAGGACTTTATTCACATTGCTTTTGATTCCGTATAAAAAATGTACATGCACTCGGTATGAAATCAAATTTTTAACATTAAAAAATACAAAATAACGAAAAACTGCACTAAAAGACCCCAATTCAAAGTTCAAGTTCAATTGAACTATAGCGCAATTGACCTTTTTAGTCCAATTTTTTTCTTCAGTTTTGTCGTATACAATATTTTTAACATTTTTAAACTGAAACGATTTTATAATTTTTTTGTGGAATTTTTTTCGGATCAATAACCAGTGTTTGATTTTTCAAAATTACTGTTACACGTTAATAACGTACAAATTTTAAGTGCATTGGCGTGGAATCATTTAAAATCTAACTTGTTGCAAAAGTCAAATGGAGTTTTAAAAAGTGATGAATTTCATAATTATTATGATTAGTGTTTAGTAGTGCTTCTGAGCCATGCAGTTGCTTCAGTGCAGATTTGACTAAATTTATACAATTTATTGATTTCAAATAGGTTCGAAAAGTGAATGCAGCTACCATTGGGCTTGAAAATAGACTCGAGTCTACCCTGGTGATTGAATCTTTAAAAGACTTTGATGGAGCAAATAATTATTGATTGATGTATGTTCACTCTCTAGCATACGAATCTTTGCAAAATTATTTAAATTGCAACAAGTTTAATTACATAAGTATGAAATTACTTAGAGTTTGTAAATCGTTGATTCACTAGCAATAAGGAAAACTTTAGGCGAAGCCCTGCTTGGGAAGAGTTTGAAAGTGAATTTGTTGTGGTCTGAGTAACAACCAAGTCTTAGAAAGGTAACAGGTCCATATTTTCTTCTTCTACTTTGTTGCTTTTGGAGTTCAATTCAATTTTTGTTAATAGATCGTAACTTCTGAAGCAATCAAGAGGAACCGTTTTTTGGAAGGGGCACCAATATGATAATAGTTTTGTATTAAACTTATTTCTACAAACTATCGTATAGTAGTAAGATTTAAAATAACAATTTAAGAAATTTGTCGGAATATATGTTAAAAGGAAGAATTTTCAGCTCAAAGGCCTATGAGACTCAATGAACTATAAGACTAAATAGAAATCTTGTTACAATAAAAAGTTTCTTATTCGTAGAACAATTCAGTGGCATCCAAATGCATAAATTAACCTAAGGAAGTGGTTACGCAGAAAGTAAGAAAACCATTGACTTCTTCTTCTTCTTCTTCTTAGCACTACAGCCCCTTTCGGGCCTTCGCTTCCTGCAAACAGCGCCTCCAACCTTCTTGGGTATCCGTTGTGCGTCCGTACGACTCATGTGGCCAAACCATTGCAGCTTCCGCAGTCTTACAATCCTTGAGACCTCCGGTTCGTCAAAAATTTCATACAGCTCATGGTTGTATCGAATTCGCCATTGGTCCCCTCTAGCTTCGCTCCGATTATTCGCCTCAGGGCCCGTCACTCAAAGGTGTTCAATATATTTGCGGATGCTTGGGTTAGGGTCCATGTTTCACACCCATAGCATAACACAGGTCTTATCACAGATTTGTATACTTGGAGCTTTGTTTTTCTGGGTATGCAGCTGGTCTTCAAGATCGTCAATACTGAATAAAATATTTTATTTGCGACCTGTATTCTTCGGCGTATTTCGTCTCTTTCATTGCCCGTTTTCGTTAAACCATTGACTGCCCAAATAAATTGATTTAACAATGGGATGACAATTAAATGATTATCTAATTAGCGCCTCCGAGTACAAGTGTGCACTATTTGTATGATAGTCATATCATAAATATAATCACCAACTTATAAAGTGCAAAAAAAAGTTTTTCAGACCTTTAGTATTTTTCTGTCATTATGGTGATTAGTATTTAAATTCAATGCGTAAATTACTTTTTCGAAAGTAATGTTTTTGTATTATGTTTGATATGGCTACGCACTAGAACTCTTTCAAATCCGCGTTCAGTTTGATTATTGTCTCATACGCCGTATACATGTAAGTACAACTAAGTCATTAATAGGCTTGCGCGCCCCAAATTCAACACTAATTTTATCGTATACCATGACACACATAAACTTCAAGTAATTTGAATTCACTTATTCAGTAGATTGCCTTCGCTTACGACAAGCCGCTTACACGAAACTCCGCGTGGACGCCCAGTCTGTAATACGTATTCGAATTATAATGTTAATAATTCTTTATAATTAAATTTAAATAAAACACTTTTCTTTCCTTTATAAGAAATTAAAACATCACTTTTTTATTTTACTAAATTGTAACTTTTATAATATGACAAATTTTCACTTTTTTAAATATTTCTCCCGAACCGAGTTGAATCTCAATCGCAACTACTAAACTTCAAGAATTAACTTCGGATTCAACCCCCTTTTGTTGACATTAGATTAAACTTCTGAATACGATCAATTTTCAGGGTATTGTAAAATCATTTTACAATACCCTACTAAAATCGCGTCCTGTCTGTCCGTCCGTCCGTCTGTCCATGTGTCACCACTTTTTCTCAGAAACTACATAAGCTAGAAACACAAGATTTCGTAAGTAGTTGCGAAGTGACGCCCTCTTCAAAGTTTCAACACGAAAAAAAGTTATAAGGTCTATAAGGGGGGTCTCCCCATATAGGGGAGTTGCCCCTGAAAAAAAAGTTTTCATCACATGTAGGCAATATCGGTATCAAACGAAAGGTCTTAATCAGAACTTTTCAAAACAGGTCTTAAAATGACAAATTTCGCTTTTAAGGGTGCAGAGGAAGGGGAAATGTATGAAAAATTTGTGTATACCCCCCCCCCCCTCGCGATTGGACACCTTTGATCCGAAAAATCATGAATGTAGGCCTTTATGAGTACAACAACAACAAATACGTGAGAAGTCAAAATTCACTCAACTTTGTTAGTAATAGTATGATTTATTGATTTTATGTTTTCTTGAATAAAATCTTAACGGTGCCCTTAAATCTAATGAAACACTGATGACTATTTATGAGATAAATCTGTCCTGAAAGTTTCATAAAGATTGAATGGTATTTAATGAAGTTATAGCGATTTGAATTTTCCTGTATTACTATGGAACAATATGCACTGTGTTACCATGGAAACATATGGCTATGGAACAATATGCGCTTTTTACCGACTCAGATACTACAGGTTTGTTAGGATTTGCATGAAAATTTCAGGAATGATAGGTATCATGAATTTCTTTGAGGATTGGCTCAGCTAGCGGTATTAGTAATGGTAAAGCAAAACAGTGGCTGTTTTAAATGCGAAGATTGAATAATTTTGATGTATTTTGCCCCAACTTGAACGTTTAAGGCGCATGCTTTTAATACTTGATTCATTTTAATGAATGCCTGAAGATGAGTACCCACAATAAATACTCATAGGTCAAACAAGTCGAGGAGGCAGGAGAGAGCTCCTAGCAAAAGGGCTTTGTAACCATGCTAGGATTCGAAGAAATAGGTCATGAATCGATGATTACAGTACAGGGGAGTGGCCGTTGAACAAAAAAATTTCATCAAATGTAGCCGATATGAATATTAAATGAAAGTTCTTTATAAGAGCTTTTCAAAACAGTACTTAAACTGACAATTTTTCCTTCACAAGGGCAACAAATACTTTAGAAGTCGAAATTCGATCATCTTTGATAATAATAGTACAGTTTATAAATTTTGCTTTTTTGTCTATAAAATCAAGATGGGACCCTTAAATTTCCCAAAATCCATAATTTAAGTTTTCTGAACAGTTAGCAGCTAAGTTACAGCAGATTGACTATCTAACAATTACAACAACATTAACACGTGATACTAGGGAGATACACGTTTGCAACGGACCTAGACACTACAAATATGTAGGAATTTTGATAAAAATTTTAGAAATGGTTTGTAATATTCATGTGTTATCACGACTTATCAAGCAACGGGGTCAAAACACTTGAAACGAAATAGTGGCGAGTTTAAAATCGTAATAACCATAATAATTTTTCGAACTCAATTTATGGAAGCTGTATATTAGTCAAGTTTTGATATGCAGGATATATTGTTTGATTTACTAATTGTTTTACAATACCCTTCTGGCAGGAACATCCTCCTGCTACTTCAACTTGTTTATTTCTTAATCTGCTTCTGTGCAGATTTTTGCTTATCCTAGATATGGACATTTGCTTTCGTTATGGTTTTCTGAACGGCAGAGATTGCAGAAATACAATCGCTCGTATTTGATTTTAGTATTATTATTTCCGTTCGCTGGCATTTAGAATTTAAATTGTTTTTCAAAATATCGAGTTAAAGAAACTATTACTTTTAAAGAACTTGACTTAATTTGAAAATGTTCAGTTGTGAAATTTTGATTGAGTTTCTGGTTACAATTAATGGAATTGATTTCCTGCTGATTGACGATGCAATATTTGTTTCCCTTTTGCGCTGCGCAATATCTTCAGATATGATTCCTCCCTCCTAAAGATGCGCGTCCTCGTTCAATGTATTTATATTTACCTTAATGTTTGAATTTTGTCAGAAAAATTTGTAACAGATGATTACAACAACGGCGATTATAATTGAAATTATCATTAGATCGGTAATTAAACTTTTCCATGAAGCTGTATTATAATCCAATTCTAATAATTTATTGTCATTTATATATTGAATATTCTGGGCATGAATTTCTTCTAACGTTAAATTTTCCTGTTCTTTATATGTAATATTTTTAATTATATTTGGTAAAATTACATTACTATATACTACATTATTTTTATTAATGAAGGTTATTTTTCCTACGGTTACCTTACAATTCGCAAGTTTAATAATATTATGATTTTTAATTATCATTTGCTGATCCTTGCAATTTTGATATATTGGGGTGGTGTTCAAATTTTTTGTTATAATTTTATTTTCTGTTCTTCTGTTAATGCTTTGGTGTCCGTGTTTTCTCATCATACAATTTTGAGGATTGGCTAGAATTTTACTTATACCGATGTCTTGTACACGTTTCAATTTGTTCTCCTCATTTGTCTTTTAATCATATAATTTTAGAAATTACTATCTCTTGTTGCTCGTTGATATGTTTTGTCATACTTTGAATATTTTCATCAATTTGTTTATTAATTTTTATTTGCTTTTCATTGTTTTCTGCGAAAGATTTCATATTCAGTTCTAGTTTTTCAAAATTCCTTTCAATGTAGTTTCTATCATCATCATCCATAACTCCGCCAAACCATTTCAAAAAGGATTCGTAGGGACTAAATATTGTTCTCTTTGTTCTATGGGGCTCAAGGGTAAACAGCTTTATCTTTATTTTTAGGGAATGTAAAATCATTTTACAATACCCTACTAGTTTTGCGTCCTGTCTGTCCGTCCGTCCTTCCGTCCGTCCGTGTGTCACACCACTTTTTCTCGCAAACTACATAAGCTAGAAACATAAGATTTTGTAGGTAGGTGCGAAGTGACGCCCTCTTCAAAGTTTTATCACGAAAAGAAATTTATTAGGTCTTTAAGGGGGGTCTCCCCATATAGGGGAGTTGCCACCGAAAAGAAAGTTTTCATCGCATGTAGGCAATATGGGTATCAAATGAAAGGTCTTGATGAGAACTTTTTTTGTGGTAGGGAGGTGAAGGCATTTACACCCGCCGAGTCTGGCAGTGTGGGACTCCCATGGAGGATACCCTTGGACTACCCACTAAACACCTCCCCTGTCAATCTGAGAACCTAGCCTGGAACCGTTTGACACATTACTTCGGGCCAGGTCTCGTTTTGTTACGCCGTGTGGCGCCTTCAAGCTGGGGAATCCCTTTCCCAGCGGGAGGGGAGAGGGGAAGAGGAAATGCCAGAAGAGCGATCCCCCAGCCCCAGCGCCTCCGGCTGCTGTGAGTTCCTTTTATATTTTAGGACTGCCCGAGCATAATGTGCCACCTGGTTCCATTTGTCAACCGATTCGAGCATCACCGCAACTATATTATCCGGGGTGAGCTCTCCCGTCTCCCTGTAGAGTTCCCTTCGCAGCCTGACCCATTTTGTACACGCAAAAAATGTGTGACAGGCATTGTCCTCCTCTCCTGGGCAAAACCGACAATCGGGAGACCGTGACTTACCGATCTTGTGCAGGTAAGACTGAAAACACCCGTGCCCGCTCAAAAGCTGGGTCAGATAGAAGTCAGTCTCACCATGCCTTCGATTAAGCCACAGTCTCACAACCGGGATGAGGCGGGCAGTCCACCTTCCCTTCGTGTAATTCCCCCAAGACTGCTGCCAATCGTTGAGCGAGCGTTGTCTCTCCTCGCGGACAACCATCTCCCTTGCATCCTCGTTTCGGCGCAGGTAAATAGCGCGGCGCTCTCTAGCAAGGAGGGCGACAGGTATCACGCCTGCAATCACTCTCACCGCCGAGTCGGAGACTGTTGGATACGAAGATGCAATTCTCAGTGCTCCTCTTCTCTGTACCTGTGCCAATCGTTTTCGGTATACCTCCTTGCTGAGAGCGTCGCCCCATACCTCTGCTCCGTACAGTAGCACTGACCCTACAGCACTCATCAAGAGGCGTCTTCTTGATGGGCTGGGTCCCCCTACGTTGGCCATAAGTCGACTCAGGGCCGGTATTCCCGAAGCAGCCTTCTCAGCCGTTGCCCTGATTTGCTCAGAGAAACTCATCTTCGAGTCGATCAGTAGCCCCAGGTACTTCACCGCTGGCTTCGATTCGATTTGTATGTCTCCAATACTAATCATCCTTACTCTAGGGATTCTCTTTTTTGTCAAGATGACCACTTCGGTTTTCTCCAGTGCTAAACTGAGCCCGCGAGCAGTCATCCAGTCCCTCACTCGGCGCATTAGCATACCTAGCCTAAGTTGCGCTTGTTCAACGGTGCGTCCGGCGACCAGAGCCGCAACATCATCCGCATAGCCGACCAAGCGCGACTCATCTGGCATCTCAAGTCTCAGTAGCCCGTCGTAAGACACGTTCCACAGGTCCGGACCAAGGATAGATCCCTGGGCAACACCCGATGTAATTTCCATCCTTCGTTGGCCCTGTGTCGTGTCGTAGAGCAGGCTTCGGTCCTTTAGGTAGTTCCTCAAAAGCCGCATTAGATATTCTGGAACTTGAAAAGAGTTTTCCAGTGTGTCCAGAATATCCACCCATCTAGCGGAGTTGAAGGCATTCCTGACGTCGAGTGTCACCAACAGGACGATCCGTCGCTTTGTGCGACTATATGCCTCTGCTTTTTGGACCGCGTTCACCACCTCTGCAATCGCATCAATGGTAGAACGTCCTGCTCTAAAGCCGTACTGCCGAGGAGATAGGTCCCCAGCAGCACGAATCGCGTCAGTGAGTCTTCCCTTGATGAGTTTCTCTAGCACTTTCCCGGCCGTGTCTAGCATGCATAACGGGCGGTATGCAGACGGCGATTCGGGATTTCCCTTCCCCTTGCTGATCAGCACGAGCCTCGCCACCTTCCATCGTACCGGGAAAACCCCGTCCCGTAGGCAAGCGTTGAATGTGCTGAGCAAATGGCTTAAAATGCTTTGAGGGGTGCAGGGGAAGGGGAAAAATACGAAAATTTTGACCCGAAAAATCCGAAAAAAAAACACAGAGGTGTTACTTAAGGAGTACAAGGGCAACAAATGCATCAGAAGTCGAAATTCGATCAACTTTGTTAATAATAGTACATCTTATAAATTTAACATTTTGGCCTATAAAATCAAAATGGGACCCTTAAATTTCCCCAAAAACTACAATTCAAATTTTCTGATAACATTTGTATGTGTCCTGAAAATTTCACAATAATCGAACAATAAACAGGTAAGTTATAGCCGATTGAATATTTAGCAATTACAACAACATTTACACGTAATACTAGGGAGATACACGTTTGCAACGGACCTAGATACTATAAACATGCAGGAATTTTTGAAAAAAATTTTAGAAATGGTTTGTAATATTGATGGGTTATCATGACTAATTAAGCGACGGGGTCAAAGTACTTGAAACAAAATGGCGGCGATATAAAAATATAATAACCATAATAATTCTTCGAACTCAATTTATTAAATCTGTATATTAGTCAAGTTTTGATATGCAGAATGTATTTTTTGATTACTGAATATTTTATAATACGCTTGTTTCACGATAAACCAAAAGAAAAATGTTTCACGATAAAACTCTAGTTTAATTTTTAACTTTGTATTTACAATCTTTATTTCCATAAAACAGTATCTTGCTTTCCGACTTGAAAAACTTGCAAACTAATTCCACTTTATTGTGAACAAATTATCTTGCGAACGGACAATGCAAAACTGAACAATGGAAAATCTCTTTCAAAGAGTTTCCCGTTTATGAAAATTTCGGTACATTTTTCCCGCGTAAAATTAATCTTATATTAAATTCATAATATTCTAAACAATTACGTGATTCTGCGATATTAATAGTTTACGGGCACCCTGTGACATTTTGGCATTGTCACTTCAAAAACATTGTAGACAAACGTCAAATGGTCATTGCCAAGTGAAGTGTTAATGCGATAATTCTAGTTTTATTCTCGTGCAGGAGATCAACAACAACTTCAACATCAGATAAGTATATCTTGTTTACATAATAAGTCCGATGCTTTGTGGGGTTTTATTATTTCCAGGACGTTAACTCGCATCGCGTGGAGCGGAGCCAGCAACTGACATGATGAGGACAAGTTGGAGAAGAATCGGCAGAACTGTGAGTACCCAACATACTCCCCCGGCTGAGGGGTGCAACGCCTCAGCAGCAACAATTACCTGTAAGTAAACTAGTAATTATTTAGTTTTGCAATTTAGAATACCTTTGGTGTCGTTTCATTTCCAATCGATTCTTTGCTGCGCTACGCTTTATCTTCAGTTGACTTCGACTGGATTAATCTTATCTATTGAGTTAGGCGTGATGAAGTTGTCCCACCTATGCGGGGCGTCCACCTCCACCTATACTGCAAACCACCTCCAAAATGTCAGGTTAAAGCAAAATTGACTTCAATCGCAGTATGATATTAATGTTTGTTCGACGCAAGGTCTGAGTGAAGGATAGGATAGGGGAAAGTAAGGATGGTGCGACAAATATATATATACATATATATATATATATATATATATATATATATATATATATATATATATATATATATATATATATATATATATACATTAATGTGTAGATTCCTGCGTTGGCAGCAGCGCAATTTTCGTAATTGTTCTTGTATAGCTTTTGCCTTTTGTCCACACAGTCATCACACGAACTAAATTATCCCTTCTGGGGTGTACTTGAATGATCCTCGCTAATGGCCACCGGTATGAAGGAAGTTTTTCATCCTTGAGGATACACAAATCTCCCACCTTTATGCCATTTTGGTCTACGTTGCAAACGATTCAAGTATTCTGTCTTCCAACGTCTCCAAAAATCTTGTGCAATCTTCTGAGTCATCTGCCACCTATCAAGGTAGTTAACGTTGACATTTTCCAATTCAGCTTCAGGTAGTGCTATCATTACGTCGCCAATCAGGAAATGAGCTGGCGTGAGTGCAGCGGTATCCATCGGGTCATCGGGCAGAGAGGCCGGGAGTTGAGACAGGCTTCGATTCTAATCAACACTGTGGATAGTTCCTCATATGTTAGAGACACGTGTCCGGCAACCCGACGTAAATGTGCCTTAATAGATTTCACACCAGCCTCCCAAAGTCCGCTAAAGTGAGGTGATGCTGGTGGATTGAAATGCCAAGTTACGCCTTCATTTGCAACAATCTCCGCCGCTTCATTACTAATTTTTGTGATCCGCTGCAACTCAGCAGCTGCGCCAACAAAATTGGTACCACAGTCCGAATATATATGACTGCTGAATCCTCGTCTTCCCATGAACTGCCGTAATGCTGCTAGGAATGCAGGCGTGGACAAGTCACTAACGATTTCAATGTGTATGGCTTTTACAGCTAAACAAATGAAAATAGCCACATAACCCTTTGTCGTCCTGCTGCCTCTTCCTCGTCTATCTTTAATTTCAAACGGGCCACAAAAATCGACGCCGGTGTGTGTGAATGGACGCGAAATAGTTACCCGAGCTTCTGGCAAATTGCCCATCAACTGGCTGGCTTCCTTTGCCTTTGCGCGAAAGCAACAAACGCAATTATGGATAGATTGTTTAGCCCGGTTGCGCCCATCAATTACCCAAAATTTCCTTCTTAAGGTATTCAACATCAGTTGCGTCTGTCCGTGTAAAGTAGCTTGATGGACTTCTTGTAATAATAAATCGGTGAATACACCATTTCGCGGTGAAATCATCGGGTGTCTTGCATCAAATGTTAAAGGCGCGTGCTCGAGCCGTCCACCGACCCGCATTATTCCCTTGTTATCAATAAACGGGTTCAAATTGACCAACCGGCTTTTCTTTCCGACGGACGTACCCTTTTGAAGCTCACAGATTTCTTCCGGAAATTCATCTTGTTGAACATGCCTGATCCAAAACTCCGAAGCGTACCGTAATTCGTCGCTAGTTAGATACTTTGGCGAATTGGGTTGTGTGGACTTCTTTCTAAGAAAACGGAAACAATATGCCGTGACTCTAATTAATTTCATTAAGCTAGAATATTTTTTCAACAATTCATCCAAGAGATACTCTGTCTTTAATCCCACATTGACCATCATGGATTTTCGTTTTTCTATGTCAGTTAACTGAATGGTTTTATTTTTAGGCCAATCATTGACACCTTTAGTTAACCAGCTTGGCCCATGCCACCACAGCTGACTATCGTAAATCGCCGGGCTTTATTCCTCTAGACGCTGCATCTGCTGGATTATCCTTCGAAGGTACATATCTCCACGGTATGTTACCGGTGACGTCTAAGATGTGAGCTGTTCGGTTACTGACAAATACAGTCCATCGTGTCGGCAATCCTTTCAACCAAGCCAAAACGACCTCGGAATCGGTCCACAACCACGTAGGTATTTGATCAAACTTTAATGCTGCCTTTACTTCTTTTAGCAATCGGGCCAACAAAACAGCTCCGCAAAGTTCCAAACGCGGAATCGTAATTGGCTTCACCGGCGCCACCTTAGTTTTGGCCACTAACAAATGACTTGCAACTGTGGAACCTGATCGCACCGTCAAATAAATAACTGCCGCATATGCTCGTTGGGATGCATCGCAAAACCCGTGGAGTGATACCTCCGAATCCTTCTGGTATGCTACCCATCGTGTTATTTGTATACTTTCAATTTCCGGTAACTGTTATAACCAAGCACTCCATTCTCCATTCAAAACATTGGGTATCGGTTCGTCCCAATCTTGACCTGACAACCATAAACCTTGCAGCAATATTTTAGCCCTTATCGTGAAGGGTGCTAACCATCCTAATGGGTCGTACAAACGTGCTATTGTCGATAGTACTGATCGTTTTGTATAAGTTTCTAATCTTTCATGGCTTTTGAGACGAAATGTAAAATAATCACCGATTGGGTACCACAGTATTCCTAATGATTTATATCCATGGTCCATTTCAAACTTAACGCAGTTATTCATTTCCACATCTTCCGTTGGAAGACCTACCAAAATTTGATTGTCATTGGCTAACCATTTCCTCAATTGGAATCCGCCAGACTTCAAGAGCTTAATCAGCTGATCTCTTTTAATGACGCTTTCTTGCACGCTATCACCTCCAGATAATAGGTCATCCACATAAAATTCCTCCAAGAGCGATTTACTTGCCTCAGGGTACGTTTCCCTTTCGTCATATGCAAGCTGGTGTAAAGTTCTAATAGCCAGAAATGGTGCTGAGCTAGTTCCAAACGTCACAGTATTGAGGGCGTAATCTTTAATTGGGCCATTTGGTTCGGGCCGCCAAACGATCTTTTGGTAATTGGCATCTTCTTGATGCATGTTTACTTGTCGGTACATCTTGGCGATGTCAGCCATCATAGCGTACTGCTTTAGCCTCCACTTCATTACAATTGCTGTCATGTTGCACTGAAGAGTTGGTCCGGTCAACAAGGTATCATTCAGAGATACACCAGAACTTGTTTTCCGGGAAGCGTCGAACACCACTCGTACTTTCGTCGATGTGCTTTCCTTGTATATTGCGTGGTGCGGAAGGAAGTTAGATGTAATCACCTGTCGACCGTTTTCCATTGCCCATTCGTTGCAATGAGGCACTTCATACATATGTCCTAAATCTAAATATTCTCGTAGTACAGCTGCATATTCCTCTCGGAGACCTTCAGTACTGGCAAAACGTTTCTCTAGGTGCAATAAGCTTGCAATTGCACTTGATCTCGAATTTCGACTTTCCGAGTCTTTAAATGGTAATCTTACTTGATACCGACCATCTGATTCTCGCTTTACATGGGTAACATAATGATGTTCACAGACATCCTCATCTTGCGTTCTAGTTCTATCCCCATCAACTTCCTCCATTTCCCAAAATCGTTTTAACTGTTCGCTTATTTCCACATTTTCGTTCAGTTCAACTTTGAATGAATGAAGGACTTGCTGCTGACCAATGTTCACACTCCCAGATACTATCCAGCCTTGCTTGGTGTGCTGTAACACTGGACCTAAAGTCAATTTTTTAATCTCGCTGAGAATTACTTGAGCGTATACATCCGCTCCCAGAATGACGTCAATTTTGCTCGGATGATCGAAGTACGGGTCAGCCAAATCAATGTTTCCTATCTGATCCCTAATCGACGTGGAAACCAACTGCGATGGAACAAAGCTAGTTAGCTTGTTCAAAATGAGTACGTCCACTACTAAGCATTCATTTGTCTTGGTACGCAGTCTAAGTTTCAAAGTCCCATTGGTTTGAATTCCTCTCGTCTTCCCAATTCCAGTTACAGATATGTTCGTGCAACCTCTTTTGATCCCGAGTCCTTGAGCTGCGCTCTCCGTAATGATGGACGCCTGTGATCCTTGGTCCATCAAGGCACGAAGCGTCACGAACCCGATTGGAGATTCCACTGTCACCAGTGCTGTCGCTAACAATACCGCTTTTGGAGCATTGATGGTCGATGAGTTAACTTTGGCGACTGCTGAGCCTGCCGTTGGAAATCGATGATCAGCTGAAGACGAAGTAGACGGTTGTCCATTGTATGACCCAAATGTTAGCGATTGTTGTCTTAGCGCAGGTGTCCAAGGTTGATTATTCTGCGCTGTTAGTTGCGGTGACTGACTATTAGGGATAAACGGGGGCGGCAATTGATGGGACTCCTTTCCGATAATTGAGGCATTTGGTCTATGTAGGAGCGTATGGTGGGCCTTCTTACAGTGAAGACACCTCGATTTACTAGGGCATTTCCCGACAAAATGTCCTTTGGTTAGACAATTGAGGCACAAACCATTTTTCTTTGCCATTTCGAATCTTTTAGGATATTCTAACTTCAGGAAGCTCGAGCATGGTCTCAAATAATGTGGTCCTTTGCAAAGAATACACACGATTTGTTGCGCCTCCTTTGTCACAAATACGTTGTGTGATGTGCGAATGGGTTTATGCCTTTCTACCCCAGCAGCTTCTAACGCTCTGAACCTGCATTGTAGAAACTCTTTCAGTTGTTGAAACGATGATATCTCCGAGACCTTAGCTTGCTGTTGCTCCCACATCTGTCGTGTTTCGGCTGGTAATCGCTGTGCCGTCAAATGCACTAATATTGCATCCCATATATTTCCTACCTTTCGATTGTCTATGGCCTGCACGCAATCAACTGTTTTGTCTAACAGCATTTTGATCGACGATGCGGTTTCGTTTGCATTGCTTATATGCAGTAAATGGTTGAACTGCGTTTTCAACAACACACTTTTATCGTCGTACCGTTCCACGAGCATTTTCCACGCTGATTCATAGTTTGCTTCGGTAATCGAATAGTGCTTCAATAATTGTTCTGCTTCACCTGACAGACTGCATTTCAGATAATGAAGCTTCTCCACTTTCGGTAAATTGGCTTTTTTATGGATCAGAGACGTGAACAGATCTTTAAACGATGCCCATTCGTCATATTTTCCATTGAACTTTGGCAGGTTGATCCGTGGGAGCCGAACGTCTGTATCATCCATTGCTTTCGGTGACGGACTCGCTCCTTCTTTACAACTTTGCGCTCCATGTGCCACTTGCTCCACTCGCAACTCTTCCAATTCTACCTCGAAATTCAATTCTGCCTCCTCAAACGCCAGATATACGTTCTGTTTAAAATAATCTGCTTCAAGGATCTTCTTTCCATCTACCAATTCAAGAATCTGATGATGATTCTCCGTGAAGGACCGACGAATTTGTTGCACCCGTTCCAGTAGTTTTGTAGCGTACGCGGTTGTTTTCCGTGCCTTAGGGTCCTTTCGGAAATTTGTGACCATTTTGCTTAGCTGCTCACTTAGTACACTTTGTTGTGCCACTAAACCATCCATCGTTCGTGAGGTCGCAGGACGTGATTCCAATACGAAATTCCAAACTATTAAATTTAATCAAATCGAAGTTTAACAAATAATGTAATAAACAGTCGCACGAAAGTCTATTTGTTACTATTAAGTAAGCGGCACGGCACAGGATTCGAACTTACTCAAGTTTGAATGACGGTTCACAAATTCCGCCCAATGTCCAGTAAGTACCGTTACCTAAGCACCGCAACAAGGATCCAAATCTAACCAAGTTTCGAATTATTTAACCTTTTCCCAAATCAACAGCAAACAACTAAATTTCTCTGTAACAATGAGCCGATGCAGTGCAAACTTGATGTGTGGTTCGCACTCTTAAATGCACGAACAATAGCAATTGTGCATAAAATTCTAAATTTGATACCAATTTGACACCGATACAGTGTCTGACCAATAAATTCCACCGCAAAACTCATCCGATGTAGTGCGGATTTGAGATACGGTTCGCTCTTCCCAAGATAAATTAACCTTGTAATTGTGCACCAACTTTTAGCAAATAAAGTTGATGTGTGACCAATAAATTCAACCGCAATATTCATCCAATGTAGTGCGGATTTGAGATACGGTTCGTTTTTTTCCAAAGTAAATGAGACTTGCAATTGTGCACCAAATTTAAGCAATAAAGAATTAAAGATGATGTCGATTGTGAAATTAGGATTGAAAGGACTAAAATATGGAACTCACCAGACCTTGCCTTGCTCAATTGCTCACTTTATTAACCCGCGCGAACCGATCTTTAAGCGCTTTCCCACTGCACTTAAATCAACAAAATTAAATCTTAACTGACACACCATTTAAAATTATCCGGAACTATATCCGGCTCGACGGACCAAAAAATGTTTCACGATAAACCAAAAGAAAAATGTTTCACGATAAAACTCTAGTTTAATTTTTAACTTTGTATTTACAATCTTTATTTCCATAAAACACTATCTTACTTTCCGACTTGCGAACGGACAATGCAAAACTGAACAATGGAAAATCTCTTTCAAAGAGTTTCCCGTTTATGAAAATTTCGGTACATTTTTCCGCGTAAAATTAATCTTATACTAAATTCATAATATTCTAAACAATTACGTGATTCTGCGATATTAATAGTTTACGGGCACCCTGTGACATTTTGACATTGTCACTTCAAAAACATTGTAGACAAACGTCAAATGGTCATTGCCAAGTGAAGTGTTAATGCGATAATTCTAGTTTTATTCTCGTGCAGGAGATCAACAACAACTTCAACATCAGATAAGTATATCTTGTTTACATAATAAGTCCGATGCTTTGTGGGGTTTTATTATTTCCAGCGGAGCGGAGCCAGCAACTGACATGATGAGGACAAGTTGGAGAAGAATCGGCAGAACAGTGAGTACCCAACAACGCTTCTGGCAGGAGAGCTCTCCTGCTACCTCAACTTGTTTCTATTAACATATTAATACTAGGGAATTCAGAAATTATATCTATTGATGTAGTTTTTGCTACATTATTGAACATATCTTCATATCTTCTTCTTTGCAGGTTAATTATATGAATGACCTTAGAAATGTTTTGGATAATCTGCACTTGGCTGTCTCTAATAGGAGTATATCCGTTTCCTTGAGGTATTTCGGTTATTTCAAGATTTTGGCCATTTGTAGGGATTAATGCGGGCAAGATTATCTTATAAGAATCCCGGTAAACACAAGAGTAACTTGTCATAGAATTCCCAAAAATTTATATTATTTAGTTATTATTCCATGCAAAAGAAAGAATTTTATGTATATATTTTTATTATGTCCGACTAATTACTGTTTATTTATTAACAGTTTACACTATTCATTAATATGGATAACTTTCACCAACTTCTGACATCTTTTAGTCAAGATGAAATTTGGCTCGGACGTGGGATCTCTCGTTGTTGGAACTTCTTCTGTTTCATAAATGCTTTTTTATTCGTTATATTATGGTTAGGTCTGGTGATAAATGGTCTGTCATGCTTTTTGCGCTTAAATTTATTTTTAATGTTTTTTGGGTTAATTTCTTCATCCTGTTTATCCTTGTTTTTATTGTCAATACTTTGCTTTTGTTTCTTTATTATTTTGTCTCTTAAAGATTGGTATTCTGAAGAATTTACAATTCCATTGTTTATTTCAATTGGTTTATTTTTTGTTACGGAGTGCATTGTATTGTTATAATATTTCATGATTTCTTGAACGTCTATTAATGATGGTGCCAATTTCGTTTCCTTAATTTTGATTCGGACGTGTTCATTAAGAGTTTTGTGTAACCTTTCTATGTCCGCGTTGCCAGTTTTGAGTCCAGCGGTTGTGACATGGAGAGTAACTCCTTCATTTTGAAGAAAATTCTCTAAGTTATTGGCAAGGGTACTCTCATTATCAGTTATAATATGATTAGTTTTTCCACAGGTCGTAAAGTGCTTATTAAGTACCGATTGTATGTCAATCCAATTTCTAGATTTGAGGGAATGGCCTGTTCAAATTTAGAAAATTTATCTATGAATGTTAAATAGAAATGGTCTTTACCTATGAACCATATGCCCATATGAACTATCTCATGGGGTTTTTCGGGAATAGGAGGCTTCTCAAAGGGGATCTTCGCTGGTCTTCTTTCGTATTTGCTGAGTTGACAAATATGACAGTTATTGATAATTTTTGTTATATCCGTTTTTAAATTAAGATAATAGTATTTAGTTTTTATTTCTTTGTATATTTCCTCAATCCCTCTATGGTTATTTTTTTATGTTCCTTTAATATCTCTTCTTGAATATGTAGCTACATTTGATAAATTTAAGTTTTGTGTGGGGGCTGCGCGATTTTAAGTATTCGGTTTGAAACTGAGTGAATATCGCGAGGTTGCGGATATAAACTCCGACAGGTCCCTTTCCAAAAGTATGGTTGTTTTTTTTGTGGTAGGGAGGAGAATGCCATTTATGCACAGAGTGCGGGACTGCCATGCTCAAAAGAAAGCGACTGGACTACCCACTAAACATCTCCCCTGCCAACCTGAGAATTCAGCCTGGAGTCGTTTGACACATTTCTTCGGGCCAGGTCTCGTTTTGTTACGCCGTGAGGCGCCTTGAAGCTGGGGGATCCCTTTCCTAGCGGGAGGGAAGAGGACGTGCCAGAAAAGCGATCCCCCAGCCCCAGCGCCCCCGGCTGCTGTGAGCTCCTTTTATATTTTAGGACTGCCCGAGCATAATATGCCACCTAGTTCCATTTGTCAACCGATTCGAGCATCACCGCAACTATATTATCCGGGGTGAGCTCTCCCATCTCCCTGTAGAGTTCATTTCGCAGCCTGACTCATTTTGTACACGCAAAAAATGTGTAGCAGGCATTGTCTTCCTCTCCTGGCCAAAACTGACAATTGGGAGACGGTGACTTACGAATCTTGTGCAGGTAAGACTGAAAACATCCATGCCCGCTCAAAAGCTGGGTCAGATACAAGTCCATCTCACCATGCCTTCGATTCAGCCACAGTCTCACATCCGGGATGAGGCGCGCAGTCCACCTTCCCTTCGTGCAATTGACCCAAGACTGCTGCCAATCGTTGAGCGAGCGCTGAGTCTCCTCGCTGACAATCATCTCCCTCGCATCTTCGTTTCGGCGCAGGTAAATAGCGCGGCGCTCTCTAGCAAGGAGGGCGACAGGTATCACGCCTGCAATAGCTCTCACCGCCAAAACAGAGACTGTCGGATACGAAGATACAGGAGGAGTATGGTTGTTAAGGATATACTGGAAGTATTTGTCATTAATTTCTTTTGAAATACATACTACTTGTGTTTTTCCGAAACATTTTTCCTTTTTAATTCTATTTTCTCCTCCTTCATTTATGACGATCTGGTATTTAAACATATTAAATGCTGCTTCGGATATAGGAGTGTACTCTAGATTGTCTTCATTTGCGCTATGACATGTCATTGAGACTCATTACCTTCATCAAGTTCGTTTGTATTGATTAACATATTATTATTTATTTGGGGGCGGAACAAAGCGTCGGCAACATGATACTCTTTACCCTTTATATACTCATTGAATTCTTCCAGCTTAACTTTCCATCTCTGCAATTTAAGGTTAGGTTCCTTAAAATTCACCAACCAGGTTAAGGGTTTATGATCAATTTTGGTGGTGAACTTTCTACCATAAAGATACGGTCTAAAATACTTGGTTGCCCAAACAATGGCGAGTAGTTCTTTTTCTGTTGTGGAATATCTAGTTTTGTGATCGTTAAGAGTACGTGAAGCATAACAAAGTGGATGGCCATCTTGAGAAAGGACTGCTCCTACTGCATAATTGGAAGCGTCAGTCAGGGCCGGTGCGAGGTCTTTTGGCGCTCCGGGCGATATAATTTTTGCCGCCTTTTTTTAGATCGACTAAAAGATGAAAAGCTTCCTAAAAATACGGCAAATGATCTTTTCATCGGATGGGAATTTCAATAACTTTTGCAAAATTTTAAAAATAGACAAAATAAGGCAAAATTAAAAAATCTAGGAATATTCTAAGCAACAGCTTCCTAATTATAGGGTCAAAGGTTCATTAAAAAAACAGTGAAAGTCAGATTTTCCGATTAATAAGGAATTCATTTATTCTAGAACAAAATGTTTTTAAAGTTACAGAAGGGTTTTTCCTAATACATCTACATAAAATTAGCTTTTCGAGCTTTTGCTTCAGCAAACGCTTTGAGGACGTCCGAAAAGTCCAAGTTTTTTGCAAATTCACTTTCTATAGATATAACAGCAAGTCCTGTCAATCTTGTTTGGCAGATCGTCGAACGCAAGTAGTTTTTAATCAATTTTAATTTTGAAAAACTGCGTTCTCCACTTGCTACTGTAACAGGCAAAGTCAACAAAATACGCAGAGCAATAGCAACGTTTGGCGTGAAAAATTCATTTCGAGCAATATACTGCAGTGCTTCCAGTGGAGTTGTCTTAGGTTCTATTAATTGTGAGAGAGCTAACAATTCGTTGTACAAATCCAACGCATCGATGTCAGAACTTTCTTGGGCAGTTAATGATGCGGCCAAATCTTTGCAATGTTTGAGAAGATCCTGATTCGAAAAATTTTCCTTAATCGTTCCAATATTGAATAAGAAATTAAAATTATCTACATAGGTTTCTAACTGCTCAAAACGTTGTTCTATAGAGTTGATGGCCTTATCCAATATAGTGTAAAAACACTCGATTTTGAATTTTTGTTGTGGATCATTGATTGACTCATCCGGAGCTTCATAGGAAAACATTCTAGTTTTTTTACGAGGTCGAATGACTGTCGATTGAGCAAAACACGTCTCGCATTCGAGTTCTTCGGCCATTTTTTTTGAATCTTCTAAAATTCGGTTGAAACCACTATCTGATCGGTAATCTTTGAGAAACAATAAAGTCTTTTGAAGATCACGTACAGTTTGTGAAATTTCGCAATCAACGTTTTGTAAAGCTTTGCTTACCAAATTAATTTGATTTAAGATTGTGTGCCACAGGACAGTAAAAACACAAAAAGAAAACTTTTTTATATTCTTAGCCAACGACTCTGCTTCACTACGAACATCAGCTTGAAATGTTAAGTCTTGACTGATTTCAAAAAGTGCGTCATATATTTCCCCTATTGAATATCGAAACGGATTGATTGCGTCAATTCTGCTTTCCCATCTTGTTTCACTGAGAGGCTTAACTGATAAGCCATTACCTGAATGTTTTTTTAAAATCGACCAACGACGAGTAGAGCCACTCAAAAAATTATAAACGCTTTGAACAGTTGAAAAAAACTTGACCCCATCTATCGTAGATTTAGCCGCATCATTAACTACCAGGTTAAGGGTGTGAGCGTTACAAGGGACAAAAAAAGCCCGACTATTCAATTGGCGAATACGATTCTGTACACCTTTTTCTTGCGCTTTCATATTTGACCCATTATCATATCCTTGCCCGCGCATATCGGTAATGGAAAGCCCATATTTTTGTAAAACCTCTACAATCGATTCAGTTAAAGCTTCGCCAGTAGTCAGAGAAACAGGCAAAAACTCGAGGAAATGTTCACGGATAAGAACGTTATTACTTTCATCTATGTCAACAAAACGTAAAGTTATTGACATTTGCTCGATTTTAGAAATGTCTCGTGTACAATCTACTATTATTGAATAGTACTTAGCCTTTTTAATAAGCAGAATAATATGATCTGTCACTTTTTTAGCAACAATTTCAATTAGCTGATTTTGAATTGAGTTACTCAAGTAATGGACATGAACTTCTTTGTTTTGGATTTTTCTAATATGTTCGGCCATGAAATTATCAAATTGTGCGAGTAATTCAACTAATTTGAGAAAATTCCCATTGTTTCTTTCATATAATTTATCAGAAGAACCTCGAAATGCTAAAGACTGTTCTCCAAGAAATGTTATAATAGATAAAAGACGTTGTAACAAATTCTGCCAGTATCGTGTTTCAGCCTCTACTGATTTTTGAAAATCTGCATCAATCGTGGTAGCAGTACGTAACCTATTCGACATTTCAATCCACTTCATGCATGCGTTCAAATGATTTTGGCTTGTTTCATGACTGTTTAAATGTTCATGCACATGTTTCCAATCTTTGAATCCAGTTGAAGTCAAACTGATACTAGATCTACTAAAGAGCTTACAACAAAAACAAAATATACTATCTGAACTTTTTGAATAAACAAGCCAAGATCTTTTTACAGTTTCACCATTTTTTAATTTCTTCTCAAAACATGCTTGAGAAAAATGACGATTTTCATCATTTGAGGGAAATTGGTACTTTGCATCCGCATTCAAGTTCACTGGTCCACGAGAAACTAACAAAGTTTGCTGGGCGTTATTTAAATGATTTGGCCAAGTAGCAGGATCCAGTCCACAATTTTCAAGTATATCTTCCCTTTCTTGAAGTAGTGGTAATTCAGGAATAGTTGAAGTTTTATTTGAAACATCTTCCGGAACTTGACATTCAATTGATATATCTGATGAAAAATGTTTGAATAAAATTAAACGAATAAAAGGAATTTAAAGAATCACAACATCGGAAAAATTTTTTAGAAAAAACTAGATTTTTCATATAATTTTAGAACTACTAGGGATATTTCAGTTCCTATAACCCCCGGATTTTATCACGTCGCCTGATGCGACGTGATAATGTAATGTCAGCATTGAAAATAAGCTCATACCTTCATTATCCTTTTCGTGAGAGATTTCCGATTTTTTTTGAAAAAATTTGGAAAAATTGACTGCCAATGCTTGGTTTTCAGCTTCCTGAGCTTTTTTTTTCCTTTGGTAGAAAGCTCCTGACTCTTTTTTACGTTTTTCAGACATGCTATAATTTATTATTTGGTCTAGCACAATGACTCTAACTATGTTCAACTACTGAAGTACTTGGAAGTACTGACATACTGGAGCCAAATCACACACTGCACTGCTCGCAGCTCGTGTTGGCTCGTGCCGCTCCCAATTCAATGTCATCCTCCCATAGATATAGAGAGTACTGGATTCGCAATCGTTCGAGAGAATTGAAGCAATTTTCAACTTTCGCTTAAGTTGTGTGGAGTTGAGGTTGAAATGTGTGTGATATAATCAGAGTTGCCAGATTGGGCCATAAATCGCGAATTAGGCTATATTTTGGGGATTTTTTGCGACGGAAATTTAGCTGATGCAATATACCGCATTTTCGCTATTTTTTCACATGATTTGCAAATTTTTGAGCATACATTCCGTGCACCGAGCGATTTCCTAGCTATATTTGTGTTAAAAGTGCACGTGCAATTTCAACACCGAGCATCTGGCAACTTTAGATGCAATGCAATTGCTTCATCGAATTCACATTTCTTTTTCAATTCTGGTTTTAGATTTCTATCCTAATGAAAAATAGCCGAATTTGAACGAGTTCACAATCGTGTGAAAACAGAGAGCATATTTCGTGGGTGTACGCGGTTGGAAGTGGTGGCAGAGATGCAATCGAAGAGAGGCGAGTCGCGAACGTATGGTTTGCGTAGGGGAAAGTGAAGCGGAGGGAAAGATTTCGGTTCGAGAGCGTAAGCTATTTATGTATTGAAATTGCTTCACTCACGTATGGATACACGGATTGCCATTCCGTGTCCATTTATTTATATGTCTTTGCATCCTCCCACCATAAAATTTTTTTTGAAAAATTTCCCAGGTATATTGAGAAGTGAAAAATGCGATTAGAATGGCGATGAGCCCTTACATATTTCGAATTCCTCAAGTAGTCAGGTATATCACGAAAAAATCCCAAGCATCAAAAATGTCGAAAAAAAAAGACAGGAAGTCAATAGAAATGAAAAGATATGTGTTTATTTTACTCAGATAGTGTCTTTCGTATTTATTATTCTGATGTGATTTGACAAACGAAAAAATTCCCCCAAAATAAGACGGTATGAGAGATCTTAAATGAAAAGCTTATCGAATTTTTTAGGATTGGCTTCTCCATTCTTCAAAAGAAAACATGCATTATTCGTTTTTTGATGATATTTTTGTATGCAGACTATATCAGGTAGCTGACCGAAAACAAATGATCCCATTTGGGATTCTCCGGAGATCGAGACTAATGTATTTTTCCGTACTCAAAAAACCTAAAATTTTTGAACTTTTCCTGCATCTATGCATAGAACAAAGGCAGCATGCATAAAGAAACGATATGTTTTTATAAGAAAAGGCGCCAGTGGCGATTTTAGACGGCGCCTTTTAAAAAAGATTGTCACGTTTGTCATAGACTTTACGAAAATAAGTTATGAAGCGGCCTTATAAAAGGCGCCCCATAAAATACATGTTTTCTGAAACATGCCATGGAAATTTTTTTCACTACACAAAACCAAATCCATTTTTTCAGGCGACGCAAAATGCCGCCCCCAAATTTTGCCGCTCCGGGCGGGGGCCCGGCTCGCCCGTACCTCGCACCGGCCCTGGCGTCAGTTGTCAATACGAATTTTTTTTCCAAATCTGGATGTTTAAGAGTAGGGTCAGAAGTTATCAATTGTTTAAGGTTTTGAAAGAAGTCAACATAATCAACATCTTGCGGATTTATTTAAGCGTCCTTTTTCAAACCATGCGTTAGAGGTTTAGCTATTTTTGAGAAGTCTTTTATAAATTTCCTATACAATCCCACTAGTCCCAGAAATGATTTTATTTGTTTGGTGGTCTTGGGTATTGGAAAACTTTGGAAAGCCTCAATTTTTGTAGGGTTTTGTTTTATGCCTTCGGTTATTACTATGTGCCCAAGGAACTCTATTTCTTTATTCAAGTATTCGCTTATATCTATCTGAACTTTTAAGTTAGCCATTGCCAATGTATCCATTATTCCTCTTCGTCTTCCTCTAGCGAGGTGGTAAAGATTATAGTATCGTCCATACAGACGTAACAGATTTTATCTATGTATTCAAATAAAATGGTATTCATTAATCTTTGGAATATTGCCGGGGCATTCTTTTAACAAACTCATAATGTCCCTTGACGGTCTAGAAAGCAGTTTTCGGAATGTCCCTTTCCTCAATTTCAATTTGGTAAAGACTCTTGGCCAGGTCTAAGGTTGTAAAATACATGCATTTACCCAATTTATCCAGGATACCATCAATGTTTGGTATGGGAAATTTGTCATCAATAGTAATGCTATTTGATTTCCGATAATCGACCAGAATTCGCCGCTTCATTTTCACGGAAGTATCAGATTTTTTTGGGACTACACAAATTGGAGAAGAATAAGCAGATTTACTTGGGCGTATAATCCCTTGATCCAGCATTTCCGTGATTTGAGTTGCAACCTCTCGCTGATGAACCTGTGAATACCTGTAGGATATAGTGTATACTGCAGTGTTGTTAGTAGTTTTGATTTCGTTCTTTATTGAGTGAGTGAAGCTCAAATCATCACCTTGTCTGTAGAAAACGTTTTTATAATTTTTCAATAAATTCAAAACATTTTCTTTCTCTTCCTTATGTGGATAAAGTGGATCAGTATCTTTCCAAATATTAGCAAAATATATATGATTGACGTATTCGTCAATTTCTTCTTCTTCAGGTGAATGGTACAGTTTCAAATTTTTAATCATTAAATTTGATATTATTATACAAATCTATTTGCGCCTTATAGTTACTAAAAATGTTATTGCCTATTATGACCGCGAAAAAAAGTTATAGTACTTAAATTCTAGGAAGGTAAGTTTTCTGTCTTCCCCGATTTCCTTGAATGGTTTTATTTCGACAGCATGTAAAAATGGTTTAGTAGAATTCAGAGTGTGAATATTGAAATTGTTAGTTGGTATCCTTAATTTTGGATGACAAAGACCGGGGTCAATTATGCTGACGGCCGCACCTGTATCTATCAGGAATCTAAATGATCTACCATATGAGTTTATTCTGATACAGGGTCCTCGGTAGTAACAAGGTTTTCAGAGGCTGGCTCCGAAAAATTTTCGGGTTTATTGGTGTGGTTAATTGTCCCGAAGTATCCACCACCATTGGTTCGGGATGTCCATAATAAGTAATTCGGTTTTGAGCAGAACTTTATCGGAATGGATTTTGTTTAGGACGATGATAATTATACCATTGATTCTCATAGCTTTGATTATTTTTGGGTAACCGTTGTTTTTATTTTGGAAATATTGATTTGGATTTGGTAATATTGATATGAATAATTATTATTTTGGGGATTTTGATAATTTGGAATATTACTATAATTTTGATAATATGAATTTTTGTTCTGATCCTTTTGATTTTGGCTACTATTTTTGTTAGTTTTGTTACCAGTTTTTGGTTTAGGATTATCTGTTTTATGATATACTCGTAAATGCCTAGTTTCTGTAAGAATAAAAATAGCTTTTTCTAGAGTGTCTGAATTCCTACAGAATAATATTGTACGGCATGGTTCGGGTATATTTTTTTAAATATATCTAATGCAACAGATTGATTATCTAATATTAACTGTTTGAAATTCGATGCACGTTTCTGTTGACTTTAAGATTTAGGTTCTTCAACCGTTTTTTGTATAATATTGATGAAGTCTAAAATTGATCTTCTAAATTCAGTCGTTCTTAACTCGTTCAATAACTGATTGCTGTTCCTTTGATCGGAAAAATTTGCATAAAGGATCTGCTTCATATCTGCCCAAATATTTATATGTGGACTCGCATCCAATATCAGTTTGACTCCTCCTGTTACGCTGCTTTTGATTATGCTACAGAAAATATTCTGAGATGTGACATCGTACTGCGTTAGGGTGTGTCTACTATGTCCATAAAACTTTTCAATTGGTCTCGGCTGCCATCAAATATAGGTATGCTCAGAGCATGTTTAATGGGATCCAGGGTGATGCTTAAGCTAAGGGGATGAGAATTAGGTTGATGCAAAACTTGGTTACTTGTTTCCGTTGCCATTGCTTTTGTAAAGGGAAATGCTAATTTTTCGCGATGAATTTGCTGAACTGTTTCCTTTACAATTGTGGTGTACATACCTGTTTGTGCTTCGTCCTTTTAATCAAATCGCCTATTCGAGTTTATTTTGGGTGTAATATTCGTTCACAATCGTGAAAATAAACTCGGAAAAAAGGCTGAAAATGATGGACGTAGCGTCACAAAGAATTAAAATTCACTTTTAAAAGTTCTAACCAGCCCGAATGAAATTCATAAATCGAACTTTAATATTTGTGACCTTAGCAAACTTTTCGTTTGCACGCAGTAATTGAACTTAACTTGATCTACTAAAACTAACTCACAAAGTTGCTTAAATCTATCTATTTATACTAATTCTTATGTATCTGGTTACATTTATACATCATTTACAGTATTATTGAAAATAACCCACATCTGGCTTAATCCTTTTATGGGTGTCTCTAATCCTTTTATTAGGATTTAGGGTATGCATGCGCGTAGTTTTAGTTGCATGCCATAAAAGGTCTCTAATCAGCATATTCAGTATTATTAATATCCACTTTGGTATCCTTTTGTAAGGATCTAGTCATTGGACGTGCGATTCTTGCCAAGTCTTTAATGAATTTCCTGTAAAATCCCGCTAATCCCAAAAATAATTTAATTTGTTTTTGGGTTGTTTGCAATGGAAATTTTTCAATAGCTTCAAGTTTTTTTTGGGTTTGGTTTAACACCATCTTTGCTAATGACGTGTCCAAGAAATTCAGTTGATTTATTTTATGATGAGGTTTTTGAAATTTCAATTTTCAGTTTTGCGTCGCGTAATGCGTATAAAACTTTTCTTAGAGCTATTTCATGCTCTTGCACTGTGGTACTATAGACAAGCATATCGTCCATATACGAGTACACAATGCATACTTTATTAATAAATTTGTGTAATATTGAATTCATTAATCTCTGAAAGGTTGATGGAGCGTTTTTCAGACCGAAAGGCATGCGTGTGTCTGTAGAAAATGCAATTTTGTGCATATCCTCGGGTTTTATTTCAATTCGATGAAAACCTTTGGCCAGATCTATGCTTGTAAAATGATTGGCGTTCCTTAATTGACCAAGTATATCATCAAGCTGAGGAATTAGGTACTTATCCGCTATGGTCAGGTTGTTGATTTTTCTGAAATCAATGACCAACCTATGTTTGCACCCTTTTTTGGCACGACCCATACAAGAGAATTGTATGGTGATTTAGATGGAACTATTATACCTTGTTCGAAATCTTCCTTGATCTGTTGTTTAACAAAATCTCTAAGGGAGTATGGATACCTATAGTTTTGTTGATATATAGGCTCGCAAGATGTTAGTTTCAACTCGTGCTTTATTTCGTATTGAATATCGGAAAATTCATCTTTGCTCCTCTCGATCATTAGTTTTTCTTCCCTTGTGTAAATTGTTTCAGCAATTTTAGTAATATATATTTCAGGGAGATCAAAATTTTCCTTGATAATACGTCATTCACTTCATTTGCGATTATTGAATAGTTTTCACCTTCTTGGTCAAAGCTCAGTGAAATGTTATTAATTGTTAAAATATTTTTTGTAAAGTCAAGCTTTGCTCCTGTGCCAGCATGCACATTTTGGCCAATAATGCAATCAAAGGAACTATTTATGAAATCCATTAATTTCCACCCAATAAAATGGTTGGTATAAAACTCGGATGGGAACCCAGTTCTCAAGCCATATTTCACAGACTTGGACCCGTTTGTCTAATAGATAGCGCCGACGAGGGCCTACAAATTTCGAATTCAATAAACAATGGGTAGTTCCAGTATCAATTAGACACCTTAAAAGATTTTCCCTCGATAGTTAGTCGAAGTATTGGGAGTTTTTCGAAGCTAAAAACCGAAAATTTTCACTGCCAATGTGTAAAGAAGAACCCAAAGAGACGGCAGTGTTCATTGAAACGTCGGTTGGCAATGAAAGATCATTTCGCCTGAAATTCCGACATTGTGGTCGTTGATAATAGTTTCCTGAATTATGCCGATGATCTGACGGTTTTAGGAAGCCCTTCCGACAATATTAGATTGGTTCACTTGTCTACGTTTCGAACCGAAATGTAAATATTCTACGTTCACTAACACCGAAAATCTTCTAAAATCTTCTAAACTTTTAGGTTTATGAGCACAGTGTACACCCCTAATGGGCTCAGGACACTTCAATATATATATTTTTCACAATTTTTCGTCTTTGCAAAATCTCACTTTTAGCTTGTTCAGCTCAATGTGCACCATTTGTTTTTATTTTATTACAAACAAGATTCAAGTACTTACTTAGAAAAAAAAAAGAGTTGCGCAGGAGTTGTGAAGCAAGCGCCGAGTATTTTTCCATTGGCCTGATCTCCGTTTCCGGTTCGTCAAAGTGCAGTAGAAGTGCATTCCCGTTGTCGACCAATGTGTTGACGGTAGCGCATTTACCATTTCCTTTGGTTTCCCGATTAGCTTGCCAACGACTTGATGCTCGATTAGTTGTTTATGGGCTGCTGGGAAGGCTTGGAGTATATCCTGAATTGCATCGATCGAGTTGATGAATGGATGATCGCCTGTAAAGTTAGGAAGGGAGCTAATGTATGAACAAACATATGCTTTTTGTTTTCTTCGTTCGTTATTTGTTCAATTGCGGATTTTTCGTTGAGATTCGGTAGGGCTTCCATTAAATCACGTGCCCACGCCAGCTCAATTCAAACAAAATCCTAAATTGTTGAGCGGCAGTTACGTGCAATAATTTCTCGTATGCCGAATTATTGTGTGAAAGAAAAGATTTGGACTCTGTACTTAAAACCAAGCTTACTTCAGCGTTCGGTTACTAAAACTAACTCACAAAGTTGCTTAAATCCATCCATACTAATTCTTATGTATCTGGTTACATCTATATATTATTTACATTATTATTGAAAATAACACACCTCTGGCTTAATCCTTTTATGAGTGATATATCATGAGGGTAATTCTAGGTGCATGCCATAAAATGTCTCTAAACCTTTTATTAGGGTTTAGGATATGCATAATTCTAGTTGCATGCCATAAAATGTCTCTAATCTTTTTCTTAGGGTTCAGAGTTTGCATGTGCGTAATTCTTATAATATGTCATAAATTGTCTAGTTCTTGTATCAGGGTTTGTGGTACCCTGGAGGGAATGCAACACATGTGACGTAATTGTAGTCCTAATGCCATTGAGTCGAAGGCGAAGACAGACTGCGTGTTGTTGTCGTTTTTCCAACACAATACTGACGATCGATTCTTGTGGGAGACGAAATGTTATCTGGTTCGCCACCATGGCACAACGCCCTAAGCTGATGCGTTTCAACTACTTTACGATTTATATGAGCTGCGTGGTAGAAATAAATTAAGTGGTAAGAATCAATTTAAATTAATCAACATTCACTGACACTAGACAACAGCTAACCTCACTTCCACGGATAACGAAGACGACTATTTTGCTTAAAATGCCACTAACCTGAAGTAAATTGAAATAGAATTTTGATCCGAGAAATTCAATTGATTTCTTCCCCAAATTCGTTACTTGCTCTTATCTCTGATCCCAAAAATGTCTTTGGCAAAAAGGTTGCAATTATCTCCAAAAGATATTGGAAATTAAGGCGGCGAAATAGCCGCTCAGCAACATCACCTAAGTTACAATCTTGGCTTATATTAAAATTGAGGAAATTCACAGTCAACACATACTGTCATCGAGAAACACGAAGGATGATTGACCTGCCTTTCTGACAATTTTATGCCATTGCTCGTCGTGTGCACTTTTGCGCTGCCCACAAAACAATTGCGACTGATCACAAATTTCACGACAAACACATTTTTTGTCGCTAAGTCTTACAGTGGTTCCCTGAGAGAGATCCGTCACTTCGACATTTGACAACTTTTGATTAGAGCTGTCATAGTGCCAAATGCCAGATCCCTCTCCGGGACTAAGCCGAAAATTATCACACTTTACTTTTACTAAAAGAAAACCCATCGAAAGTGGAAGTTTGTTCATAATGCCATTTAATATTTACTCTCCAAATATTTTATATTTAATGGAATCAAAGAATAGAATGAAGCAACAAATAAACTGAACTTAATATTACTTTATTTCTTTTTATGTTAGTAGTTGTTAAGTCGCAGTTTCAATTTTAGTGATCCTAATGGTGCTCGTTCCTCCAACTTTCACTTTCATTCAGCAGCAAGTTGTTTTTAAGATATTCCGCTGAGGCTTAAGTAAAGTTAAATAACGATTTGCGGTCACGTACGGGCCTAGAGGTAGCGCGAACAACTTAGGCTGATGAAAAACGAGATCGCAAGCGACGCTCTACACGTTGCGTTCGGGTTAATTAGAATTAATTGAATTTATTTTGCTGTAGCAATCAAATAAATAATTGGATGACTTCACCGTTTGCAAATAAATTGTTATCATGCAATCCATGTTATCGGCAACGTCGAACTGATCAATCATTTCCATAGCAGCAACAATTTGGGCATAATTTGACTTTTTCCGACCGTTCTCCTTGCGAAATCATAAGTTCAGGATACTGGCCATGTAATTTTGGTGGCTTTCAATGAGGTCTGCTTCCGCATGATGAAGAAATGCAAATTGAAGAACTCC
The DNA here is from genome assembly GCA_963969285.1 of Odontomyia ornata. Lineage (NCBI taxonomy): Eukaryota > Metazoa > Arthropoda > Insecta > Diptera > Stratiomyidae > Odontomyia > Odontomyia ornata. The sequence continues at coordinate 355,706,836 of OZ017738.1, read as the reverse complement.
GTGACAAAGTGGCGTGAATACTTCCTATGTAAAAAATATCTTGAGTGGATTGAGCTTCACCGAAAGCACATTTCGAGCCTCCAGCTCAAATGCTTCGAGTGGTAAGTCACGGAAATCGAATTCCGTTTGATAAGCGGTGACAGTCTCAGGGACCTCACGAATTAGACGACTGCTAACTGCCATTGTGGCAGCGGCACTTTATTTTTCTTCCAAAAATACCAATCCGCTTACTTCTGCTAGGCCCAGAATATCACGATTGCTGTCTTCGTTATGTCAATCACGAACATCCTTTGTTGTCGCGAAACACGCAGTTAATATCGCAGTAGTCGCGCCCCCAAAAGTCACTAATGTAGTCGCGCTGCATCCATCAGATCTTTTCTCTATTCTTGAATATTTTCCAGCCTTGCACATTGCATTCTTAAAGAAAATAAAACAACTAAAATATAGACTTAGGAAAAAATTTATTCATAGCTTTTAAGTTACAATTTGTTAGATTAAAAATAAAATTAAAAACAAAAAGCTTTCAAAAGCTTTATGCTGTCCATCTTCATTTCTGGTAGTACTTGTGGAGCAACTGGTCTTGCAAACAAAAGCGGAATTAGTATTGAGGCACCGATACCCGGACAAATTTCTTGAGTTCTGTTTAGAGTTGATTTAGGTAAAGAAAGAATTCTTTTTCTCTTATGCAAATGTTCTTCTATCAATTCTCTGCCTAGATTTTGCAGAAAGATCTTTCGTATTGAGACATCATTTCCATTCCCCAGATAAATTACTTGTGCGTTGATGTCTGCTATATTCAGCAAGGACAAAAAATCACAATAGGCCACCGTCGTGGACCTCTAGCCACATTATAACTGGAGAACATTTTATCGAGGATGTCTACGCCAATTTTCGTTTTGTTGTGAAACGTCAATATTTCTGGCTTTTTCTTCATACTGGAAATTACTTTTACATTTTGGTATATAAGACACGAGTGTTCCCTCCTTCCGAAAACCAAAAGCACTTGAACAAGCAGGTCCTTGTTTTATGTTTTTGAACTCCAGTAGGATTTGCCATTTATTTTTTTGAACAGTGTCAACATATAACAGACGATGATTTAGTGCAAGACTTTCAAGAAGGGTGATGTGATTCGTTCCGCAGCATTGATGCTCTTCAGGCTGCCGCCAAACGTAAACTTCTAATTTTAATGCATAATACATTTTAGTGCCCACTAATGCAAAAATTTTTAACCCATCCTTTGCAGGTTTTAGCGGGAACAGCAACTCCTGAATGCTTCTATTTTTTCATCAATCGTAATATATGCTCCAGCTGAGTCGAATGAATGGCAATTTAGCAGGAATAAATCAAACAGCTTTCTGAAAGGAGCAAGTTTGTCTACACTTTTCTTTTGTTATTGGGTTTCTCGGTCATTAAACCGCAGAAATCTCTTTAAACTCATAGTTAGGGGAAATATTTCAACACCGAAGCCATCTCGTCCCATAACTCTTCCAAATTAATCCGCCCGCCTTTGTGAGTTGCAGCAAGGGCGTCTCTTTGCCGGGAATAATTATTTTGAGTGGATCGGATGTATTGATTTGTATGAATTACAGTTGTGCTTATCATATCATGGCTGAAGAGCCATTCCATGTTTCCAAGATTTCCTTGAGGTTCTTGGCGGATCCTGTTTCTCCTGGAAGCCTAGTCAGCAAATTTTGTTTCATGGTCTTTCTCTGAGGGTAAAGAATTTTTTTCCATCTAAAATATTTAACGTTGACCTTTCCTTTGCCTCTAGAACCATTGAAAGCATTTTCATCATCTTCATCCAAGCTAACTTCATCATGACTCTGCTCGATGTCAGAATCGTCCTGCCTTTCCTTGATAATTTCTTCTGCATCTGTGTCCGAGTCTTTTTCTGCTACCAAAAAGTCGGAAGTTGGAAGACCGTCTTCAACAGTTTCAGTTTCGTTATCGATGTCGATTTCAAACAGTTGCACGAGCATCCTTTATACATCTTCTTTTTTGGTGAGGTCATACAACTGTTTTCCTAAAGCCATGATTACACTAGACCAAAACAAAAACAGGAAGCTAAGTCAGAAAACAATAGTTAATGTAAACAGAAATACATATTGCAGACAGAGATTATGACATTTTGTAATAAATTTCTTGAAAACAGTGTGTTCATCCTTTAATGTGCTTGTAACACTGAAATGAAATAAATTGAAGCTAGGTAACTCTAGCTGTCAATAATTCTATAATTTCTGGAAACTAGGTCTCTCTAGTTCCAAGATACCTTTTAATTCAATTAGGACTTGCAGGTTACCTACAAGACCTCCTTTATATTTACAATGTGGCACAGTCCTTAGGTCCCTCTAAGGAAATAATGCCTCCACTGTAACGGTTATTGAAATAAAACGCGATTCTTACTTGAACCAAGAATAAATCTACATTTATTTCACCCGTATCTACTTATAGTTAATTATTGCTAACTTTGCAATCATGGTATTGGCATACAAATCAATCACGATACCATGAATGCTTACATCAACCCAAAAACAATATTGCCTCTATATGACAACAATAAATGAAATTAAAGTCATGCTATGTTTACATGCAATAAGACACACAACATGCTTCATGCGCTCATTAATGCAACCATGGTGCCTCCATTCATATGCGGAACCATAATTGCTTACATTTGAACTTGATCGTATTACAAACAACTCGATTGTATCTGGATATCTGTGCCGCATGAACTTGGCACGAACAACTTGCTGATATGCCAGCCTTGACCTATCGTAACGACATCAAAATACAATCGACATGAAAAATGAGGTTGTTGCAATGCAAATGAATTGAGCATTCTAGAGCTCGAACTAGCAACCCGGTAAATTGACCAAAACAATGTTTAAGTTACACAACCTTATAATTGTACGTCGATATATTAGCATTACTTAGTTAATTAACATTAATTATAAACAAAATTCTAAATATTTTAGACATTCTATCCTATTCTAATGATTACTCTAAACACAGTGAATTTCATCAAAACGTTACAAACGTGATAGCGCTAGATCTCATAGATCGCTCGTCTCCTATCGTCACATATTAAATTCCACTAAGACTTTATTGATAGAATGTATCAAAAATTCACTTTTTCAGGCTTTATGCGGTAAAAAAATCCGGTAACTTATAAACACCGACACTTACGTTTATGGTCGTAGTGAATCTCGCAGATCGTTGAGATAATAGCGACAAGACATAAACAAAGAGAATATTGTCACTTTGTTGGGTCGTTAGATTCTAACCTAATGGTGGTATCGCGCTGCATTCAAACGAAGCCATGCAGTATCGATTGCAAACTTTTGCGATCCCACAGATCAGGGTGCCTCCAATGCAGTCTTAAAGTCTCTATTTGACATTATGCAACACTCACGTATTTTGCACTCTAGTGTGAAGATATTTGGCTTGACATTAACTACATTAACCGGTAAATCAACAAAAAATCAAAAACAGGAACACAAATTAATAAACGAAGCATCAATTCATTATAGAAAAGTATTTATTTTCAGGCATAGCCTGGCAACATAGCAAAATCTACTTAAACACTAGATTACATCTATGTCCAAAACGTTCTTGTTAGATAAAAATGCTGACACTATGTCTAGCATTTTTCATATGGGAACCAAAATGTTGATGAGAAATTGCATTTTCCCATGCTGCACTGCTTTGCGGCGTTCTTTTACTACCCATCTGTGGAATTGTTCGTTAACTCACATATCGAACAGACAAAATCAAACGAAACTTATTTTGATTCTGAGTTGATTTGTTTTTCTCCTCTCCTGTTTCTCTATAGGGTCCACAGAGTTATACTGTTTCCTAGTAGGCACTTAATCAGCGTTTTGCAATCTCGTCCTCTTCTGCGACCAGAGTTGACGGATAATTTAATGTAATGATGTGTAGTTGTGTTTTGTTATAGTGCGAATTGTTGCGAAGCATAGTTAATAGTTAGTATCTTTGAAGTTATTAGTAAATTGTGTAGCTAGGGGTATGTGTTATTTGAAGGTCAGGATGGGATGAGTGGTTTCATCAGTAGTTTTGTGCTGTTATAATGTTGATTTAGTGTCTGCAAGAAATTCGTCAAGTTGTCGGATTTGGTACCTGAAAGCACCACCGAGCTATATGGAACACCAAATTCTAAACTGCATCAAGTCTGACAGTCACAGAAAAAATTATGCTAGCCTATCTGATAAAGCATTCTTAGAAAAATGCTCCTTAAACCTATTTAAGGAGCAGCAGCAGATAGGCTGGCATACTTTTTTCTGTGACTGTCAGACTTGATGCAGTTTGAAATTTGGTGTTCCATATAGTCCGTATATTCACACCACTTTCACATGTCCGTAGTGGTGATTTTTGCGCGTTTAAGTTTGTAGCAGCTGTAAGCCCCGTTAGTTAATATGTTATATAGTTAATTTGTTTGATTGTATTTCTGGTTAGTCCCATATGGTCAAACAAAAGGTTGTTAAGCTAGTGAAGGTCACCTGCTCCTCAGGGGGGAAAAGTATAGGTTGGTAACCTGTTCGTTGTAAATCAGGGTCCATTCATTTTCGAAAGACTTCTTGAGTAATCCAAGAGTCATTCCATTCTCGATAAAAATCAAAATTGGGCTTTTAGCACTTTCATCTGCAATTCTTAGGGACTTCTAATTGCTATTTTTTGATATCCAGACCAAGTAACACATTCTTTTTAAAGAAAATATATATATATATATATATATATATATATATATATATATATATATATATATATATATATATATATATATATATATATATATATATATATATCTAAATATATATATATATATCTATATATATATATATATATATATATATATATATATATATATATATAGATATATATATATATATATATATATATATATATATATATATATATATATATATGTACAGTCTTCCACAAAAGTCAAGGTACAGAGAATCGGTAACTGTAAATTGTATTACTGAATCAATACCAAACCAAAAGTTATGAAATGGTAATAATACGAGTTCTGTTGAATTTAAGTTTTCATAAATTCAAAGGGATTCGGCAATAATGATCATTGAAGACAATAATTTTTTGTTGGCAATGTCTCTTTTCTACTCCACAAAAGTCTTGGTACAGTTGCAGAAAATGCCCTGTTATTTGTAAAAAGGGGAATCCCCCAAGTACATATTATCAGAGTGAGTTAACAACCGTAGGCCGCTGTCTTTAATATCGCGTCCGTATTCGTGGTGTATCTTTTATTTAATAAAATTTTTAAAAAATGAGTCGAAAGGAGTTGAGTATTAAGGAGCGTGAAATAATTATTAATCTGCATTCAAATCAGAGCAAATCATATTCTGAAATAGCTGAACTAGTGTTGCCAAGTCGGTCAACCATTCAAAAAGTGATAAATCGATTTAAGAAGGAAAATAGAGTGGAAAATGTGCCCCGAACAGGTCGTCCATCTAAACTAAGTGCAAAGGACAAGAGAAAAATTTCGCGAATGGTAAAACAAGATCCATTTCTAAGCTGTAGAAAAATCTGCGATGTTCTTGGAATTAATAATAAGAAGGAGGTTAGCGCAGAAACTGTGCGTAGAGCTGTCGTAGAAGCTGGATTTTCATCTCGTACGCCTAGAAGAAAACCTCTTGTAAATTTCATAAACAAACAAAAAAGAATAACATTTGCAAAAGCATATATTGACAAACCAATAACGTTTTGGGATAATGTTTTATTTTCGGATGAGTCTAAATTTTGTATATTTGGTGTAAATGGGCATAAGAGGGTCTGGCGAAAAGTAGGAGAAGCATTTAATCCCAGGAACACTATTAAAACAGTAAAACATGGAGGCGGTGGTGTTATGGTTTGGGGTTGCATGGCTGCTGCTGGAGTTGGAAATCTGACATTCATCGAAAATACTATGGATCAGAACTCTTATTTAGAGATTCTACGAAACAACATGAAACAAAGTGCAGCCAAATTAGGTATGCGAGAAGATTTCTTGTTTCAACAGGACAATGACCCTAAGCGCACTGCGCATAAAGTTCGAATGTGGCTATTGTACAATACTCGCATGCTTGCTACACCGCCTCAAAGCCCTGATTTGAACCCTATGGAGCATCTTTGGAATGAGCTTGAGACAAAAATCCGAAAAAGAGTGATATCAAGCAAGGCGCAGCTTAAGGATGTTATATTGGAGGAGTGGGCCAGAATCAGCAGCGAATTTACTAAAAAATTGGTATATTCTATGCCTAAAAGACTGAAGTCAGTAATTCAGATGAAAGGATATCCGACAAAATATTAAGAAAAGTATAATTCAAATAACTATGCAAGACTATAATTACAATTTGTATCATTTTTCTTTAGGTGTACCATGACTTTTGTGGACTTCATTCATTGACTTTCCAACACATCATATGTAATAATATATTAATACGACAGAATTTTCGTTTTGGTTTACATGAATTAAAAGTGTAATGATTATAGTTGAAGTAATACCAAAAAAAATTTTATCACTATAGGTTTTTTAAATAAAAATATCAAACAATTTTCATGATATTTATCACTGTACCTTGACTTTTGTGGAAGACTGTATATATATATATATATATATATATATATATATATATATATATATATATATATATATATATATATACAGTCTTCCACAAAAGTCAAGGTACAGAGAATCGGTAACTGAAAATTGTATTACTGAATCAATATTTTTATTTGAAAACCAAAAGTTATGAAATGGTAATAATACGAGTTCTGTTGAATTTAAGTTTTCATAAATTTAAAGGGATTCGGCAATAATGATCATTGAAGACAATAATTTTTTGTTGGCAATGTCTCTTTTCTACTCCACAAAAGTCTTGGTACAGTTGCAGAAAATGCCCTGTTATTTGTAAAAAGGGGAATCCCCCAAGTACATATTATCAGAGTGAGTTAACAACCGTAGGCCGCTGTCTTTAATATCGCGTCCGTATTCGTGGTGTATCTTTTATTTAATAAAATTTTTAAAAAATGAGTCGAAAGGAGTTGAGTATTAAGGAGCGTGAAATAATTATTAATCTGCATTCAAATCAGAGCAAATCATATTCTGAAATAGCTGAACTAGTGTTGCGAAGTCGGTCAACCATCCAAAAAGTGATAAATCGATTTAAGAAGGAAAATAGAGTGGAAAATGTGCCCCGAACAGGTTGTCCATCTAAACTAAGTGCAAAGGACAAGAGAAAAATTTCGCGAATGGTAAAACAAGATCCATTTCTAAGCTGTAGAAAAATCTGCGATGTTCTTGGAATTAATGATAAGAAGGAGGTTAGCGCAGAAACTGTGCATAGAGCTGTCGTAGAAGCTGGATTTTCATCTTGTACGCCTAGAAGAAAACCTCTTGTAAGTTCCATAAACAAACAAAAAAGAATAACATTTGCAAAAGCATATATTGACAAACCAATAACGTTTTGGGATAATGTTTTATTTTCGGATGAGTCTAAATTTTGTATATTTGGTGTAAATGGGCATAAGAGGGTCTGGCGAAAAGTAGGAGAAGCATTTAATCCCAGGAACACTATTAAAACAGTAAAACATGGAGGCGGTGGTGTTATGGTTTGGGGTTGCATGGCTGCTGCTGGAGTTGGAAATCTGACATTCATCGAAAATACTATGGATCAGAACTCTTATTTAGAGATTCTACGAAACAACATGAAACAAAGTGCAGCCAAATTAGGTATGCGAGAAGATTTCTTGTTTCAACAGGACAATGATCCTAAGCACACTGCGCATAAAGTTCGAATGTGGCTATTGTACAATACTCGCATGCTTGCTACACCGCCTCAAAGCCCTGATTTGAACCCTATAGAGCATCTTTGGAATGAGCTTGAAACAAAAATCCGAAAAAGAGTGATATCAAGCAAGGCGCAGCTTAAGGATGTTATATTGGAGGAGTGGGCCAGAATCAGAAGCGAATTTACTAAAAAATTGGTATATTCTATGCCTAAAAGACTGAAGTCAGCAATTCAGATGAAAGGATATCCGACAAAATATTAAGAAAAGTATAATTCAAATAACTATGCAAGACTATAATTACAATTTGTATCATTTTTCTTTAGGTGTACCATGACTTTTGTGGACTTCATTCGTTGACTTTCCAACACATCATATGTAATAATATATTAATACGACAGAATTTTCGTTTTGTTTTACATGAATTTAAAGTGTAATGATTATAGGTGAAGTAATACCAAAAAAATTTTATCACTATAGGTTTTTTAAATAAAAATATCAAACAATTTTCATGATATTTATCACTGTACCTTGACTTTTGTGGAAGACTGTATTTATATATATATATATATATATATATATATATATATATATATATATATATATATATATATATATATATATATATATATATATATATATATATCTATATATATATATATATATATATATATATATATATATATATATATATATATATATATTTATATATTTATGTCCAGGGGTACTTATTGGGACATTCACGGTGGCCAAGGGGTACATATGGGGACATTTGGCACATATAGGGACAGTCCCCATAAGTTTTTAGACGCAAGGGTATATATGGGGACCGGTCCTCACAATTCTATTTGTCCAGTGGTATTTATTGGGACCATTTTAGCGGGTGACGAAGGGTACTTATGAGGACCGTTGCCATTTGAGTTATTTGGGAGTAGATATTGGTTTTGGAGAGAAATTTTTTTACAAAATCCTAATGAAGTCGGTACTGTGTGTCTGTCCGTGCGTCACAGTGGTTTTCCTCCGAAACTATAGCAGCTACAGATACCAAACTTGGTAGGCATATCAAAAGTTCAAGCGTCGAAATTAGTTTTTTATTTCTCCCGATAACAGAAGGGGAGCCTTTACAATTTTTTAACCGAAGGTAGTCATTTGAGGTGTCATAAGAAAGGTCTTGATGAAGGCTTTCCGAAACAGGTCTTAGAACAGTGAAATCCGTTTCGTGGGGTGCAGGGGAAGGGGAAACGTATGCGTTTGGATACCTTTGATCCGAAAAATCAGAGGAAAAATTATGGTCATAGTTCTTTACGAGCAAAACAAGAAATACATTACTCCTTCCGGACGCGTCGTAGGCGTAATTAAAAATGGGTAGACAGACGAACGCTCCTGTCAGGAGGGTTTTTTACTATATTTCCACACCGTTTGACCAATCATTACTAAATTTTACAAAGCTACTCTACGGGCTGCCGGACGCGTTGCAAGCGTAATTAAAAACGGGTAGACAGATGAACACTCCTGTCAGAAGGGTTTTCTACTATATTTTCCACACCGTTTGACGAATCATTACCAAATTTTACATAGCTACTCTACGAGCGGCTGGACGCGTCGCAGGCGTAATGAAAAATAGGTAGACAGGCGTACGCTCCTGTCAGGAGGGTTTGGTACTATATTTTGCACACCGTTAGACCAATCATTACCAAATTTTACATACCTACTCTACGGGCTCCGAGACGCGTGTAGTTCAAACCGGTTAGACAGAGGAACGCGCCTGTCAGAAGGGTTTTGTACTATATTTTGCATGCCATCATACCAATTATTACCGGATTTTACATACCTACTCTACGGGCTCCCAGACGCTTCGTAGGCGTAACTAAAAACGGTTAGACAGACGTATGCTCCTGTCAGAAGGGCTTTTTACAATATTCTCCACAACGCTTCACCAATCATTGCTAAATTTTACATACCTACTGTATGGACTCCGGGACGCGTCGTAGGTGTAGTTCAAAATGTTTAGACAGACGAACACTCCTGTCAGAAGGGTTTGTAGTATATTGTCCACACCGTTTGACCAATTTTAACCGGATTTTACATATCTACTCTACGGGCTTTAGGACGTGTTTTAGGTGTGACTAAAAACAGGTAGACAGACGTACGCTCCGGTCAGAAGGGTTTCATACTATATTTTCCACACCATTTGACCAACCATTACCAAATCTTACGTACTTACCCTACAGGCATCCAGGCGCGTCATAAATATAATTGAAAAATGGGTAGCCAGACGTACGCTCCTGTCAGAAGGGTTTTCTACTATATTTTCTACACCGTTCGACTAATCATTACCAAATTTTACATAGCCACTCTACGGGCTTTCGGATGCGTTGTAGACATTATTAACAATGGGTAGCTAGACGTAATCTCCTGTCAGAAGGGTTCTGTACCATATTTTCCACACGGTTGGACGCATCGTAGACATAATAAAAACGGGTAAACAGGCGTACGCTTGTTTCATAAGGGTCTTGTACTATATTTTCCGCACCGTTTGGACCTGGATATAAATTAAACCCCAGTTTTTGCCGTATCGCGAAATAGTGACATGGCGAAAATTCTTGCAGAGTGCGGCCTAGTCGCTTGAGACAATTGTACGATGGGGTGCAAGAAGGCCAGTCAATCTCACTCTGCTTGACAATTGGCGAAACGATCACATCATGAGTAAGGTTGCTTTCTACTATATTTTCTACACTGGTTGACCAATCATTACCAAATTTTACATAGCTACTCTAAGCGCTACCGGACGCGTCGCGGGCATAACTAAAGATTGGTAGACAGACGTACACTCCTGTCAGGAGGGTTTTGTACTACATTTTCTACACCGTTTGACTAATTGTTACCAAATCGTACACACCTACTCTTAGGGCTCCTTTCCGCGTCTCAGAAATAATAAAAAAAAGGGTAGCCACACTAACGCTCCTGTCAGAAGTGTTTTGTACTATATTTTTGACACCGTTTGACCAATCATTACTAAATTTTACATACTTACTTTAGAGGCTCCCGAACGCGTCGCAGGCGTACGTAAAAATCAGTAGACAGACGTGCGCTCCTTCCAAAAGGGTTTGGTACCATATTTTCCACACCGATTCACCAATAATTACCAAATTTTACGTACTTCCTCTACGGGCTCCCCGATGCGTCGTAAGCGTAGTTAAAAACGGTTAGACAGACGAACGCTCCTGTCAGAAGGGTTTTCTACTATATTTTCCACACCGTTTGACTAATCATAACCAAATTTTACATACCAACTCTACGGGTTCCGCAACGTGTCTTAGGTATAACCAAAACTGGGAAACAGACGAACGCTCTTGTCAGAAGGGTTTTGCTCTATATTTTCCACACCGTTTGACCAATTATTACCAAATCTTACGTACTTACTCCACGGACTCCCGGACGCGTCATGAACATTAAAAAAATGACCAGGCACACGTACGCTCCTGTCAGAATGGTATTGTGTTTTTTTTTGCCAGACCGTTTAACCAATCATAACCAATTTTTACATACCTACTCTACTGGTTCTGGAACGCATCGTATATATAATCAAAAATGGGTACACAGTCGTGCACTCCTGTCAGAAGGGGTTTGTACTACATTTCCCACACCGTTTGACCAATCATTACCATAGTGTACATACCTACTCTACGGGCTCCTGAACGCGTCGTAGAAACAATTAAAAACCGGTAGACGGACGTACGCTCCTTTCAAAAGGGCTTTGTACTATATTTTCCACAACGTTTGACGAATTATAACCAAATTTTACATACCTACTTTACGGAGTCATGGACGCATCGTAGACATAATTAAAACGGGTAGACAGACGTACGCTCCTTTCAGAAGGGTTTTGTGCTATATTTTTCACACCAATTGAACCTGAATATAAATAAAACCCCAGTTTTTGCCGTATCGCGAAATAGTGACATGCCAAAAACTCTTGCAAAGTGCAGGCTAGTCGTTTGAGATGAGTGTACGATGGGACACAAGAAGACCAGACAATGCTTGACATTTGGCGAAATTATCACATCATGAGAAGGGTTACTGTTTTCCTTCAGACTCTACCCGTGCTCCATGCTCCAGTTTCAGCTACAGAAATTGAGTCCGACGCGGAACATTGTCTTCGGGTTGTTCACCTTCTTCAATAGCATCTGCACATTAATATATTTACTAAAGATTTTTTTGCACTATTAGAGTACTTGAGTAGTTTTCAAATCTTTCTTTTTCTTCATGTTTCGGACCATCCAGTAATAATAGCTGGATGGACACGAACTTTGTCAGCAATACATTTAAGTTCATTTGTAGGTTGCTTTTTGTTTTCAAATTCAATTTCAAATTTCAAATTTGGAATATAAATAATAAATATAGAATATATCGCCTTCACTTCACTGTTCTCCCGTTGAATTACACATGTCAGGATCTGCATTACACATGTCAGGATTAGAATTACACATGTCAGCATATGAATGCTTCTGAAGAGCTGAAGTGTTTCGGCATCGATTGCTGGTCGTTCGTCTTGCTGAAGGACGATTTGTTGCACCACGCGGTCGAAGAGCAGCCAGTGTTGATTGCTAATTAGTCTAAAATTGAAAAATTAGCAAAGATCTACTCACAATATATTCTCTAATATACTAACCATCATTGAATTTCCAGTGGAAAATTGAGCGCTCAAAATGTGCACCTCAATATGAATAAGGAATATATTGCCTGCACTTCACTGTTCTCCCGTTGAATTACACATGTCAGGATCTGCATTACACATGTCAGGATCAGAATTACACATGTCAGCATATGAATGCTTCTGAAGAGCTGAAGTGTTTCGGCATCGATTGCTGGTCGTTCGTCTTGCTGAAGGACGATTTGTTGCACCACGCGGTCGAAGAGCAGCCAGTGTTGATTGCTAATTAGTCTAAAATTGAAAAATTAGCAAAGATCTACTCACAATATATTCTCTAATATACTAACCATCATTGAATTTCCAGTGGAAAATTGAGCGCTCAAAATGTGCACCTCAATATGAATAAGGAATATATTGCCTGCACTTCACTGTTCTCCCGTTGAATTACACATGTCAGGATCTGCAATATAAAGAATATTTCAATAGCCAAGAAGGGCAAGTACCGTGGCAAATGCATATGATTCGCAGGACTACACTTGACAGGACTGCAGTATAATAATCAATCAAGTATCAATGTATATCAAGCATATGAATTCTCATGAATAACATTTTTCAATGTCGCAACAGATTTGCTAGAAACTTAAGGCGCCACCCCTAGTAAAACTGCTAATTTCGGTAAAGTTTACAGCCGTCGATCTCAGAAAAGTTACAAATATTAGCCGAAAAATGTTTAATTCAAAATCAGAATGAGCCCGTGGCTATTGAATAGATTAATTATATTTTGCAAAAAATTGTAGCAAAAATTCAATCTAAATAGCAGCAAAATACCTATATTAATTTGTACCTTTTTATCTAGGAATTTTTTTTCGAATTTGTTTTTTAAGCTTTTGCTGAGTTAATTCAATGTAAATAATTTAGATCTATCAAAGGTAACTTAAATCAACTCGGTCCGCTAAGTAGTTTCCGCAATTTACAACATTTTTTAATGAGAACATGTTATTTTGTTTGAATTTTGTAATTTTTGCAATAAACTTTTCGCAAAATGTAGTTCACCGATTCAATAGCCAAAGATTCTTTCTGATTTCCACTTAAAATTTTTTTGGGAATATTCGTAATGTTTCTCAGATGGACGGCTTTAAAGTTTACCCAAATTTGCAGTTTTACTTGGGGCTGCGCCTTAAGACGTAATGTTTGTAACCACATAACTTCAAATTTAATCAATTGATAATTTTTAAACAAAAAATGTCCAATATAATAAGATTGATTCGCATTGGAACACAAAACATTTTGGAATGTAAGTTGATACTTTATTTACTTTATTAAAATAATTAATCCAAATATAATTTCTTAAATTGAAAATGTAGAAGTTATTTAAAGCGTTTCGAACATAGCAAATGCTTTAGTAGTAGATTTTCCATGTTTAACACAAAATATTACATCTGAAATTCCTGTTCCATGTACCACGACGATATTTGCCTACTCAAAAGAAAAGTAAAATACTATTTCATTGACTCACCTGGTTGCCTTAATTCTGCCGCTATTTCCTCCCACGCAGCAATCTTCATTGTTTGGTCCTTATATTCCTTGCACTTAGAGTCGTAGAGCACTTTTCTATCGCGAACAAGTTCGATTAGTACATCAGCCATTTTCGAACACACACACACTGTTTGGAAACACGTTCTTTTATTATGCGACCAACGACCCACCACCAACGAAATAAACCGACCGACTAACAAATTTCCGTTCTAAAGTGAAAACGTCTACAGCACACATGCACGTAAATCGTTTTCACTTCTCACCCGGCAAAACGCGTTGCTTTAGGGTTCGGCCACATTGCGATTTTCCTGTCGTAACCAGCGATTTTTAGACGCAAATACCAACACACTGCGACAAGATCTCCGAAGGAACTTCAGGCATGTGCAGAACTAAAATGCTCATTTGAAGGTATGTTTTTGCCAGGAACACATGCGCTAACTCATTTCTGCGCTATGCAAGAAACTTCCATGCACGTCAGCGTCAAATGTCCAAATGATGTGTGCCTGCGCGAGTATCAAAGAAACTACCTGCTAAACTGGTTTTGGGAAAAATCGCAAATTCCTGCGACTGCCGACCTGGACAAAATTGTCGAAAATCGCAGTGTGCGGGCTTCCATTTAACCATGTGTAACTTGCGACAGAAGTGCGGCTAAATAGTCGTAGTCTGATGCATCCCTTAACAATTTTTGTGCGACACAAAGAACAAAAAGAAACATGTAAACACACGCAAACTTGAAACGAGCAGCATTATTGCAGCATGCACGCAAATTTCACCCGCCAACAGACAAACCGTAAAATTCAAGAATACCGTAATATTATACAGTAAACGTACACGATTTAAATTTCACTTTCAAGCGCAAACAAACAACAGTTAGAAGTCGGGGAGATACGGAGTACTAGGGCGACGCTTAATTTTGATGACAATGAATCGTGTTTTTTCTAGGAATATATGCGAATGGACATTTGGATGACAATCAATCGTGTTTGTTCTAGGAATTAGTGCGAATGGACATTTTGTTCAAATTCCTAGAACAAATAGATTCATCTCACCACCTAGGATTGATTGCCATCGTAGTCTTGCCTAGAAGTTGCCCCAAGCAATTGGTCTTTATGGGAATTTAACTTCCAGTGGGAGCGCCGTATAGCAATGAACTAAATTGCTATACGGCGCTCCCGCTGGAACTTAAAATCACAGCATATTTTTTAACGAGGTTCCATTGGAAATATAATCCTTTTAATTTATCCGGTGGGTTCCAGGTGGAAAAGTTGGTCGAATTTGTTTAAACAAATTTTTGGTGTATTTTGAACAAAAAAAGGCCCAGAGTAATTTTTCTCTAAAGTAGATCGACATCCGAGTAGACTGACGAACGCTCCTGTCAGAAGGGTTTTGTACTATATTTTCCGGGTCTCTAAAGTAGATCGACAGCCGAACGCTCGTGTCAGAAGGGTTTTTTTTTGCCAGACCGTTTAACCAATGATTACCAAATTTTACATACTTACTCCACGGGCTCCCGGATGCGCCGTAAGCGTAGTTAAAAACGGTTAGACAGACGTACACTCCAGTCAGAAGGGTTTTGTGCTTTTTTTGCCAGACTGTTTGACCAATCATCACCAAATTTTACATACCTACTCTACTCACTCTCGGACGCATCGTAGATAATTAACAATGGGTAGACAGTCGTGCGCTCCTGTCAGAAGGGTTTTGTACTATATTTTCCATACCATTGAGAGTAGGTACGTAAAATTTGGTTAAAATCCTTACCAAACTATACATACATAGTCTGCCAGTTCTGGGACACGTTATAGACACAATTAAAAATGGGTAAACAGTCATACGCTCCTGCCAGAAGGGTTTTGTACTATATTTCCCACACCGTTTTACCATTCATTACCAAATTTTACATACCGACTCCACGGGCTCCGGAACCCGTCGTATGTATAATTAAAAACGGGTAAACAGAGATACGCTCCTGTCAGAAGGGTTTTGCTCTGTATTTTCCACACCGTTTGAACAATCATTACCAAATCTTACGTACTTACTCTACGGACTTCTGGACGCGTCATGAACATAATAAATAACGACAAAACAGACGCACGCTCCTGTCAGAAGGGATTTTTGCCTTTTTTGCCAGACCGTTTGACCAATCATTACCAAATTTTACATACCTACTCTACTCGCTCTCGGACGCATCGTAGATAATTAACAATGGTTAGACAGTCGTGCGCTCCTGTCAGAAGGGTTTTGTACTGTATTCTCCACACCATTGAGAGAAAGTACGTAAAATTTGGTAAAATCCTTACCAAACTATACATACATAGTCTGCCAGTTCTGGGACACGTCGTAGACACAATTAAAAATGGGTAAACAGTCATACGCTCCTGCCAGAAGCGTTTTGTACTATATTTCCCACACCGTTTTACCAATCATTACCAAATTTTACAAACTTGGGTGGACAGATGTACGCTTCTTTCAGAAGGGTTCTTTACCATATTTTCCACACCGTATAACCAATCACTACCAAATTTAACATACCTTCTCTACAGGGTCCGGGACGCATTATAGACATAATTAAAACGGGTAGACAGAAGTAAGCTCTTTTTAGAAGGGTTTTGTACTATATTTTCCACACATTTTGGACCTGGATATAAATGAAACCCCAGTTTTTGCCGTATCGCGATGACATGGCGGAAATTCTTGCAGAGTGTAGCCTAGTCGTTTGATTTTGCTGGAGACGAGGTAGTATACCGGTCTATAAACATAGTTCTAGACCAAACCGATGCTACAACTTATCCGGTAGAGTTAACTCTTTCTGGGACAAAACAGTATAACATCGTTCTGAAAGTAGGTATTTCTATTATGTTGCGTCAGAAAGCCCCCCCAAAGCTATGCAATCGACCTCGCTTCAAAATAATATTATGATAACGACTGGTGAAGTAGTGTTCATACCATGCATACCCCTCATTCCCAACAATTTCCCATTTCAATTTAAGCGCGTGCAGTTTCCCGTAAGCGTATATTTCGCTACGACCATCAACAAATCGCAATGTCAGACACTTCAAGCCACCGATGTTGATCTCAGGACGAACTGTTTCTCACACGGACAACCCTTAATGGTTGCTTATCTTTTGATCGGACAATATTGAGCATAAGACGGCAGCATTTGAATCTTGGGCTGTGGAAAATTGCATATGTACAAGATACACTTTGCAAAAGTTAAATTTCGCTCGAGAAATTTACATTGCATGAAGTCTAATAATAGAATACGCTTTTTCACACATGCACTCACAAGATTTGTAACGTACACAAAAGTGTTTAAACTAAGACGATGTGTAGAAACCATAGCCTCGACGTGAAATTTGTTTACGTCACTATTATTGACGCCGTGACTCAAATCGCCCGATTGTACTCGTAGCATATGATTGCGCATGTAAGGCTTAGTACTTCACCTGCACCTTATATGATCATTAAATTAGGAATTTATGGAAATATACATATTTACATCCGTAAAGAGGCAGGTTGTAGTCAACATTCGTAAGAAAAGTGTGGGGTGGTGTATACCCTATTAAGACACATATTGGGAATTCGACGATGTAGCAGAATTCGAAGATGTTGCAGCAAGATAGTGCTCTTACTAGAAGGGTTTTGTTAACAAATTTGTAAATCAAACAATCTCACCCGAATACAAACTATTTGGTTCTTACAAAGAATACTTCACATGTACTCAACAGGAGAAATGAGGGTTTCATGTATTGAAATTTGCCGCCATATTGTTTCATTCTTACTGACCTCGTTTTTTGAGTACCAACGGCTACATATTAATGATACGTACCATTTCTAGTATTTTTTCGGAAATCACAACATACCAGTACTGTGTAGGTAATGAAGAAACGAGTATCACCTCAGTGTTGTATGTGGTTACTGTTGTCCCCCGTACTTCCCTATTGCGTTATCAAACCTTTTTGTACCTGATTTAGAAAATTTTTATCAAGACCTTTCTTCTGATACCCATATCGGTTATATTTCCAAAAACGGTTATTAAGGGTTAGTTGAAAAAGTTCTTGGATCTAATTTTCCCTCACGTTATGGGTTTTTAAAGTAAAAGTTTCTCCAGAATATAAACTTTCAGCTCAACATTGCGACAAAACGGTGCTCCAAACATATTTATGTGTAACGGTTTCCTACCTCCATCTCGTTCGATCACAATTAGAACCGACCTCTCATCGGTTCGAGACGTGCAGTCTTGGAAGTGACAACGGACTGTACCCTTCAGGTCAACAAGTCCGGTCACACTTAGTCTACTCCGTGGTGGCTGCTTGTAGGCTAGCTAGTCCGGAGAGGAGTTTCGGTCGCGGGTCTTACGCGAGCAGACTAAGTCCGAGTTACGTAACTCAGCCACCGATTCACATGCCCGATTTACAAACGCGTCAACAACTACTCATCCAGAATAGGAAACCTACGTTACGTTAGTTCTGGAGGTGATCTCTCCACAGATCTCAATTCAAAATACTACAAAATCTAAAACCATAGGCCCGTTACCGAATCACCGACGCGGTACCAGAAAACAAGCTAAACTACCTGAAGTCCAAAATAACCTACTCTAATAAAAAAAGACGAGCGCAAACAAGGGTACCGCGGACCGTAACCGACTCGAAATCAATCATCAGCAGATTATAAAAACCTAACCCTCTTCAAGACATACTTACCTTCGGTCATCACTTCCGCTGTAAAAGAAAGAGCATGCGGAACGGAAAGGCTTATGGCTCCTTTAGTACTTCATTTTATTACTCCTTACTTAAACAATGTTTATAGGTTTTACTTTAATTTTATATAGCCTATTTGGTTTAAATTATTTTAAGTTACTTTTTTACCCCTGTATATCTATGGGATCTGTATTAACATCCATTTGAATCATTGATAATAATAACTAATAGGCTAAATATTGTAATATATAAGCACAATTCACTCATTCCACAAAAATTATAATTTATAGGACTTGCCTAGGTTCCGCAAAGAATGTTTAACCCAAACTCTAGTTTTTAACAAAATAATTTCAGAAAATGACGAAATACTACGAAACGTTTCAAATACCTTTGTTCAAAGCATCTTAATTTAAGAAGATCAGTTAAAATTTAAAAAAAAAGGAAAAGGTTTGAAACAAAAGTGCTTTAATTACGCATATAAATCCAGGGTAGCATTTAAACGCACTCGGTTTGAAATTAAAATCTAAGTATTATAAGCATTTACTAGAATAATGTGCATTACAATCTAGTATAGACGGTTAAACATGGAACGTCTCATTTTGAACAAAAAGGAAATTATAGAAGGATGCATCGAAATAGAGCTTCTTCCTCAAACATTGTTCCCATTACTCCATTAGTACCGATAGAAATAAAATTGGTTGATATGCTCTGACAATTCCATAGAAGCATGTATAGGAAAACCATTTCCGTTTAGTAGTTATCAAAAATTGAACCTCCAAACGAAACGGTGAAAACATTAGGAAGGAATCCATATAGCACGCGAATATTACTAGCAAAATAAGAGCCTTTCCATGGTTAGAAACAAGATGTCTTAATCGATTTATCGAATTTATTTTAGCTTATTTTGTTTTTATTTATTGGAATAAGTTTTAATTTCTTTTTTTTTTTTTTGATGCTGTTGATTAATGATGATTCATTTGAATTTTATTTCATTTACTCTATTTATTCTTAAATAATTTTTGATAATGGTAACCCATTTTTTAGGGTTTTGTAAAATAATTTTACAAAACCCTTCTAAAATCGCGTCCTGTCTGTCCGTCTGTCCGTCTGTCTGTCTGTCCGTCCGTCCGTCCGTCCGTGTGTCACAGCAGTTTTTCTCGGAAACTACCTAAGCTAGAAGCATCAAATTTTGTACGTAGGTGTAAAGTGGTGCTCTCTTCAAAGTTCAACTACAAAAATTGTTTATAAGGTATTTAAGGGGGGTCTCCCCATGTAGGGGAGTGACCCCCGAAAAAAAAATTTCATTGAAGGTAGCCAATATGGGTGTCAGATGAAAGGTCTTTTCAAAACAGGTCTTTGTTTGGCAAAATTTGCTTCGAGGGGCGCACAGGGAGGGGAAATACACGAAAAATTTGGGTCCCCCCCCTCGCGATTGGACACCTGTGATCCAAAAAATCTGAAAAAAATCAAGAATGTAGGCCTTGGTGAGTACAACAACAAATACGTGAGAAGTCGCAATTCACTCAACTTTGTTAGTAAAAGTATGATTTATCGATTTTATGTTTTCTTGAATAAAATCTTAACGTTACCATTAAATTCAATGAAATTCAGTACACAGATGACTATTTATAAGACTGATTCACTCTGTAAGTTTCATAAAGATTGAATCATAATTAGCGAGGTTATAGCAGTTTGAATTTTCCTGTATTACTATGAACAATATGCGCTGCATGTATTACTATGGCAACATATGGCTATGGAACAACATGCGCTTTTTACCGACTCAGACACTACAGTTTTGCTAGGATTTGCATGAAAATTTCAGGAATAATAGGTGTCATAAATATCTTTGAGAATCAGTTCAGCTAGTGGTATCAGTAATCGCAAAACAAAATAGTGGCTGTTTTAAATGCGAGATTGAATAATTTTGAGTTATTTTTTCCCAACTTCAACGTTTAAGGTACATGCTTTGAACACTTGATTCAATTTAATGAATGACTGAAGATGAGTACCCACAATTAATACTCATAAGTGAAACAAGTCAAGGAGGCGGGAGAGAGCTCCTAGCAAAAGGGCTTTGTAACAACTCTAGGATTCGAAAAAATTGGCCATTAATCGATGATAACAGTACAGGAGAGTGGCCCCTGAAAAAAAATTTCATCAAACGTAGCCGATATGAGTATGAAATGAAAGTTTTCACGGGAGCTTTTCAAAACAGTTCTTAAACTGTCAGTTTTTGCTTCAGTGGGGGCACAGGGGCTAAATACATGAAAAATGTGGTTTCCTCCCTCACGAATGGACAGCTGAAATAATTATCAAGGGAGATATTTATGGGTATAACAATAACAAAAACCTCAGAAGTCTAAATTCGTTCAACTTTGTTAATAATAGTATGATCCTCGAATTTCATATTTTCTCCAATAAAATCGTCATTGACATGCTTCTTGACTTTATTCAATCTGGTGACTGCATTTTGAAAATTGAATACAAAACCCTTCTGACATGAGCTTAGGTCTGTTTACCCAACTTGTTTTTTTTTATTTCATTTACTTTTTATCTTATTTCCCGGCGAAGCGTGACATATGGTCGCGTTATATAACGTTTTTCCGCACAGAAATTTACTTTCTCCAACCTTGGTCACTCGGAAACAACCATCCGAAAACGCTTTCAACATTTTTTTATCTCACTCACGATAAGATGCAACCACCCATCCCGTTTAAATTCAAGTTTGCACATTAGATTCACGTTAGTATTTCCGTTACTTATAGTTTGGTAGTGCACTCACGAAGCACGGAAAAAGGGAAATATCATCGATTTTTACTCGAGCCTCGACTCAATTCCGATTTTTCCATCACTCCCTTTTTGACGCGTCGATTCGAACCTAATTTCCGCTAAATAAAATTGAATCTCCCCGTATCGCGCGGACCTCGTGTCACCAGCTCTCATTCCAAAGACTTTCTTTTCCATTCGCGTCCGAAGTGACCGTCGTCAAAGTGAATCGCAGACTCCCCATGATCGTGCACATCGACGGTCAAACCCATCCCGCAATCCACTCCCTCCACTCCTCCGTGCACATCTCAGATTCTAAACCTGATCCATCATCTTGCTTTGTTAGTATTACGGGAACCGGTTCCTTTTCTGTTTTCCCTTTTATCTCTTTTTCTTTTGTTAAGCTACTACATTGGGAATGGCAGCATCAAATAAATTGTAAGTATTAGAGAGAAACAAGAGAAAACAAAGAACATAAATTTTGTTGTACTTATGACACGCACTAGAAAATATCGAACAAACTTTTGGTAATATTGAGAAAATATATAAAACAATGTTCAGAGAACAGGTTTTGTCGTACGAGATCTATCAAATTTCTTTCTTCACGTGAATTCAATTTGAATATGAAGAGGCGTTTGAAGCCATGTTTGTACAATTCGTACTTAATCTTCATAACTATTGAGAATGAGGAAGATTTATTTCCGGTGTAAGTGCATATTTCTCTTCCTGTAAAACAAAACGATACATAATAAAAGACTGATTGGGGCATAAAGAAGAGGTGAGCAAAGCCGACTACTTATCAATTTGTATTACAATCGATCAGAAGTATTAGTGAATTAGTATAGTTCACAAATAAGAATTGATGATAATCGAATATGCTCACCTTTCATAAAAGCAATCATGCTTTAAATGTTCAAGCTTCACAACCCGGTATGGTCAGAATGAGTAGGATAAAGTGGACTTGAAACTGAAAGTTCAGATTTATTTATTCTCCGATAATAAACTTACTTTATTATTTTACATTAAATCATTAAAATTATAAAAATGCGTTTCTCTTTCAGTTACGCGAAGAAAGGAAATTGATGAAAGATTTGTCTCTATGAACACAATGTAGAAAATTATAAGTATATAATCCTTAACTATATATAGAACTTATTCTAACTACTTTTAGTAAAAATATTTTGCTGAATTGATGTGAATTGTTTCAATTGATACGAAACTCTTTCTCTATTAGAAGTTACATCGTCCTCAGTGTAAACTCCTTTTTTTCGATTGAAGTTATCATATCTCTGTATCGCCCTTTTCAATTTGTTTTGCGGGACTCCTTCGCATCCGTTTGTCCAGTTTTTCTGGATTTCGCTCAATATGCTTTTGATATCGCCCAGGGTTTTGCAAGATCAGATGGCAATGGTTGTAGTGATTCGTATGGAACCTGTAAATTGCTGCCTCCCATGTACCAATTTTTAAACCTCTGTTCCTTTCTCACCTCGCTCCATGCATCAAATTCAACGTTACGATATATGTCTGGATCAAGCGCTTTTGCTACTTTATACGGAAATGGTGTTATTCCATCCTTTAGCAATTGTTGAACGCATGAAATGAATTTTTCGGGTAGCAAAGAATCAAGAGTTTTCGTGATTTTCTGATTATCATATTGAGAGGCCTCAATCATATGCATATCGTGATGCAAATCGTCCGCGAATTGTGGAAAGTTCAGATTATGGAAATGGCAGAGAAGATTATTGTATAAAATACAATTTGTTTCTTGTGGTGTGTTCAGATCAAATTCCCGACCGTCAGCGTAGATAACTTTCTTCGGATATGCTCCAGCATATTGTGTTTTAGATTTTACAAAGTCCAGTGAGTTTCCATGCAGCATTTGTTCCACAACGTACATTACATCGGGTAATTTAAAAACGTTTTTATACAAAATTTCGTAGCATATGCCTTGACAAAATGCCGCGGCTTCATTTTCAGGAATTCGGCAAGGGAATTATGCTTCGCCTGCTTTTCGGAATGTATGGTAGTGGTTGTTTGAACAGGCTCCTCTACTTTATAACTTATTTGACCTGTTTTTAAAGTCTTTCCATCCAATGTCACTGTGTATTGTGGATATGGTTGCCTGGTTTCCGTTACTTGGCGGCTACTCCGACGGATATCAAATGCAAAGCTATGCGCAATCTTAGGCGGGACCGAAACCCGACCGACTTCAACAATTGCTCAATTAGCACTCCTCGATTACTACACAATGTCCTTATATATA
Organism: Odontomyia ornata; assembly: GCA_963969285.1. NCBI lineage: Eukaryota > Metazoa > Arthropoda > Insecta > Diptera > Stratiomyidae > Odontomyia > Odontomyia ornata. The sequence continues at coordinate 355,683,111 of OZ017738.1, read as the reverse complement.
ACCGAGATCATCGTTGATTAGATGCTACCACAGACGAAGCAAGGATGGGCAAAGCTGAAAAGAAATAAGTAAGTTAATAAATGCTTCGAATGGTGGCGATGAAGTAATAAAATACTTACGTGCTTGAATATTCCGCGCCTACCGGAGACGTCATGCATCACTAGCGATGTCCTTAAATAAAATCAAGAAGCCGTAAGTTAATAAATGCTTTGAAAGGTGGTGGTGACATAATAAAATACTTACGCGCCTACCGGAAACGTCATGCATTGCCGAAGGCCTTAAACGTAACCATTGAAGCTGCAGAAGGAATTAGTTGCTGTCGAAGTTGTAGCCCGTATTCGTGACTGAGTGACGACGAATAAATTAATCTTGTTTACTCGTGATAAGTGTTTTTCGTTTTTTTCAATCTTCAGCTAATTATAGCTACATTTAGTGTTGATGTTTTTGGTTTGTGTTATCAGATTCAGGACAAGTTTTGAGATTTGGAAACTTATACTGTGATGTTTATTATGTAAGAATTAGAGATACGTTTAAATATTCAGGTTAAAAATATTACGACAGGCTTATGTCAGTATTAGTTAAAGTTTTTCATTAAATTTTATTAGAATTAGGTGAGAACATATTTAAAAATTTCCGTATTTTCTTGTGTCCTTTGTTTTAAATTTTATTTTTGTTTCCTTTTTTCCAATTCATTGAACATAAAAAATAATATTTAAGAAAAGGACTACACTAATATTTGGTTAAGAATGTTGTGTGTGCTATATCTTTCTTTTGCGTATTTGATTACTTATCCATGTTTTGATTGAAGCAGGGTTACGTTTCGAAATCGGGGGATTTCTTGCAATAACATCCTGTACAAATTTCAACGATGGTAACGTTTCGGTCCTTATATACAGCTTGAACTCGTCTAAGACAATGCGACCAGCCCTTTCTTTTACATGGTCCATACGGCGAAGCTTTAGGTATAAAATTTTTTAAGAGATATGATATTAAAACATTGTATAATCTCTTACTTGAACGTTTCTTCTTTGTTTTACTGGGAAGCGCATTTGGCACTTCGAGTGCCGAATCTGAATTTACTGGGTTGGAAGGTGTTGAGTCCATTTCGTCCTCAGAGTCTGAAAAATCGCTAAGGTTTTCTACACTTCCTTGTACTGTTTCGAGTAGCTTGGATATGTGGAGGATTTCTCTGGTAATAATCGGCTGGCGATAGTGTGATTTATGGATTTTATCGGCATGACCCATAAAGTTAGCTAGATCAGATACTTCATTATCCGTCAAATTGAAATTAATGCAAGATGTTGCAACATGTTTACGCAGTATTGTCGCTCGTAAAGTTTCTGGTTTTGAGGCACCACATTCAACAGCATATCTCCTCATCAAATTGCATGCGCGAAGATATTTATGATCTCCTTTTAAGTTCCCTTCAATACCGAAAATATAGGGGTTTTTCTTGTCAACTTTTGCAAGTTCCCTGCATTTTATCAACAGTTTTATGCATGCCATAAGTTCTTTATGAATTAAAACAGGAACAGTTCGATTGAGCTTGCCTCTTATTTGCAATCGCACATACTTTTCTGCAGCTTCTTTTTCTTCTTGAGAAAAATGTTCAAATACATCCCCAGTATTATTTGCATCAATTTTTTCATAGTTTATAAAATCTTTAATCAAAATTCGTTCCATTCCTCCTGGGCGCCTTCGATTAAATAATAGTAACGACATTAACACAGACAATGCCAAATTCACGCAAGCTTTCACTGAAAAGCTGTTACGTAAAGAATGGTAGCTTTTTCGCACTTCGTTCCGAAGATGAGTTTGAAATTTCGAAATATCATCTTTCGAAGGAAGTATAACTTTCTTCTGCCTTTTTATACTACTGTGTGCTTCCAAAGCTGTTCGGGCAATACTACTATTAAAGTCTTCTGTAAGCAATTTTAAAAAGTCTTCTGTGAGTGCCTGCTGCTCTTTGTCTTGACGTTTGATTCTTTCAGAGACACATAATCTCCCAATTTACTTAATTAATGTTCCAAGAGACATTGCAAGAGATGGTTTTTTGAAACTAGTCTCACTATCATTGAGTCCAGCAAGAGATTGAACTGTGGCTACCACAGAGTCATAGTTTTTCGGGTGGAAAACGCTAAAGGAATCAGTGATGCCTGTGTTATGCGTTCTTAATTCAATTAAAAATCTTCCGAGTTGTCTCAGTTTTTGCCGGATCATATCATAAAAATGAGGATCTTTATATTTTTGGCATAATTTATTCCCAAAAAGAATAATAAGTTGATCGTAGCGTATTGCCCTTACTACATCATCTTCTTGCATAGTAGGAAACACTCGTCTTCGAAGTATAGAGCCGGCATCACTATGTATCCGTCCAGTTACTTTTTTAGAACATACCATTGGCTTTATATTCCCACTTTTCTTACATCGCCGAACATGATGGCGGAATGAGTTTTTTGAATAATCTCCGAAGCACTGCGAACATGTTGCAAAGTCAATTGCCCGCTTCCGAAACTCTGCTTTAGGTCTTCTAATAACTTTTCGTTCACCATTGTTCACATTCAAGTTCATGTTAAAATAATAGTGACCCTTCTTGCGAATATTGGCCATTATTGTTTTTCGCTCTTTTGACCCTTTAGGAAGGCTTAAATATTGTTGAACGCTTTCTTCGGAGCAATGCTGTCGTATGACATGGCGACTTAATTTTGCTTGGCTAGATTTGCAATAAATGCAATAATCTCTTTTCGTTCCAGATTCAACTGTTTTTACAAACATTTGTGCATCGTCTGGTGCACTATGACCTAAAATATTCAGATCTTCAATAGAATCTTCTTCCGTTGAGGCAACCCTTAAAGATGAAACATCATTCAGCTGGGAAATTGTTGTAATGCGTGAATTATCCTTATTTGGTGTCCACACACTATCGGTATTTTGTGATATATTTATGTCACTGAAGCAGGAAATCTGTTTTGGGGAGTTGCTTCCAGCTGGTGATGGTATGTTTTCAAATTTATCTGAGCGAAATGAGTGAATGAATGCACTCGATGTTGACACAGGTGTAGATTGTGGCTCTGAATTTTGTTTCGATTGTATGCTATCTCTAACATAATTTTCTTTCGATTTGTCTATACTTTGTTCATAAACACAATTGGTATTTTTATTCGTGTCGTTGAAATAAGAAATGTCTGCCGGGAGTTGGTTTTCAACTGGCGATTGCGTGACTTCGAATTCGCTGTCAACTACTGAATCTACTTTGGAAATGAATGTATTTGATATTGCCACTGATGTAGATTGAAGCTCTAAATTTCGAGATGAAGCTAGTTTTTTCGATTGTTTAGAACCTATAAAATAATTTGCTGTAAGAATCAGCATACTGATCTATTGTAAACTGTCTTCAGTGTATTTCTGTGTAAATGTTTGTATCGTATGAATCGTCTGTTTTTGATCTGTTAAGTGTTTGTTACAGAAAAAAATATCTACCGATTTTCCTTTCCAGCCATTGCTTCATTAGCTTAAGCATAATTTTATCTTCTGAAACATAGAATAAAGATCAAAAGTTTAGACTCCCTGTTTATCAGTACATTTAACAGTGTCAAATAAGACAAGATAACAATAATTTAAATGTGTATATTCAAAACAAAACCCCCCTTTCTTCGCTGTTTTATTTTTATTAATTTTAGCAGACACCGGCGTTTCGAGAGTAAACCACTTTCATCTTCAGTGCAACTAATTTTATCATACATTTTGTTTTCCTTATATATAAAAAAATTAATTGATATTAATTCTACGAATTACATTTTGAGAGACAAACAATTAGACACTGACCCTAATTAACAGATTATTATCTTTACATTGCTTGACTTTTTCCTAATTAGTTACCTGTTTGCTGTACATGGGCGTTGCCGTCTCGTTGGTGATCCAGTAGCTTAAACAAATTGCTGTATGCGTTTCCTGTATCCATATTCATACGCTTTTCCTCAGGAATTCTCGGGATCCAAAAACTCTCCGCGGCATCCAATTTTCTCCAATTGTTGATTTCTTGTAGTGAAGTTGTGTTTTCCCATGTGATGTTGTGACCTTCCTCGGTGAGGTGCTTCGCCACTGTTGATTTTATCATCCGCCTTCCGAGCCATTTTGCTACCATTGCTTCCTGCAGATGTTCCTTTACTGTGGTCTTTATCGATCTTCTTGTCTAGCCTACGGTACTCCATGTCGCAATAACCTCCCCAGATTGCGACATCGAGTACGGAGGCCAGACAAGAAGATCGATAAAGATCAGGGTAAAGGATCACATGGGAAATCACAACTTCACTACAAGAAGTCAAGAATTGGAGAAACCTGGATGCTGCGGAGAGTTTTTGGATCTCGAGAATTCCTGAGGAAAAGCGAATGAATACAGATACAGGAAATTCATACATCAATTTGCTTAAGCTACTGGATCAGCAACGAGATGGCAACGCCCATGTACAGCAAACAGGTAACTAATTAGAAAAAAGACGAGCAATGTAAAAATAATCTGTTAATAAGGGTCAGTGTCTAGTTGTTCTTCTCATAAAATGTCATTCTTGAAATAAATATTAATTAACTTTTTTACTATATAAAGAAAACAAAATGTATGAGAAAATTAGTTGCACTGAAGAAGAGAGTGGTTTGCTCTTGAAACGCCGGTGTCTTCTGAAAATAATAAAAATAAAATAGCGAAGAAAAGGAAGTTTTGTTTTAAATATATACATTTAAAATTCCGCTATTCGAAAATTCCGCATCTTACATTTGATTTTAACTTTCAAACGGTCATCACTTTCGACCTTTCCACAAAGTTTGATGACTGAAGCTTTTATATTTTCTGTGATAAACTACAATGAAACAAAGACGGATGGACGGACGGACGAACGTACGCAAACAGGTAATTATTTCAATAGGGTTTTGTAGTTTGGTACGAAAATGATTTCGTATTCGAAGTAGCTTACCATTTTTTGCAATTATTTGCACTTTGTAGCGACCTCCTCTAAACCGCACAATATTTTCCCCGTCTTTTATAAATAACATTTTCGATTCACAAACTAAAAGCTCATCATTGTCAAACTTAACTAACGCACTCATTTTTAAAAAATAACCGTTCAAGCTATAATTTTAATTAATTTTAATACACTGCACTTGAAATGAAAGTATACTCTGCACTTGAAATAAAGTATGTGACCACTCTGCACTTGAAATGAAGATTATTGCAGCACAAAAGCAAATTAAGTTTTCACCCGCCAAAACTCACGCGTTGTCATCTTCTGTCCCACACTTAGAAAAAAAGGAATGGGTTACCCGAAACATTTCAACACACACTACAGAATTATAACTTCTGACAATTGTAGCACACTTGATTATTGCACTGCACTTCAAATAAAGTAAATGAATACTCTGCACTTGAAATAAAGATTATTGCAGCACACATGCAACACACTTAGAACAAAAAGAAATCGTTTTTCCGAAACATTTCAACACATACTACGAAATGATAACTTCTGTTTGTTGCAGAACACTTGATTAATGCACTGAACTTGAAATGAAGATTATTTCAGCAGATGCTCAAATTAAATTTTCACCCACCAAAACTAACGCGTTGTTATCTGCTGCCAAAAACATACTTAGAACAAACAGAAATAAAGTTACCCGAAAAATTCAACACACACTTCCAAATGATAACTTCTGATTATTGCGGCACACACGTAAATCGTGTTTTCACCCGCTAAAACAAACAACGCGTTATAATCTTCGGTTCGAAACATACTTAAGCATCCCAATAGGAAAATTTTGTAGTGCTTGCAGTGGCAGTGAGAAAGGAGCGCTTCATACTTCTTTCTAATTGTAGGAATGTCAAAGCGCATAAACAGCAGCGAGCAGAATGCAGTTTGGATGCAATGGGACATCATAATTTTATCCGCAATTTCAAGAAATTTCTTGAATGTTTTATTCTCGTCATTTCAGTGACTCATACACATTCGGTCAGTTGAAAGTTGACTGAATATTGACTTCTGAGGCATTTGTTTCTCATGTACTTATTAAGGCCTACTTCCGAAATTTTTTTCAAATTTTTCGACTCAAAGATGTCCCTCATTAATACCTTTCTTTTGATACCCGTATCGGCTACATTTTACAAGGAAAAATGATTCAACTGTCGCCCCTTTGTATGGGGGGACGACCCTTAACACCTTTAAAAAAATGTATTCATGGACTTTGGAGAAGCTATCATTTCTGACCTTTACAAAAAATTTAATGATTGTAGCTTATGTAGTTTCTGAGAAAACTTGCTGTAACGCACGAACGGACAGAAAGGTCGTGAAACTAGTAGGATTTTGTAATTTTTTTATACGAAATCCTAATATATGAACCCGGAAACGAGACAAAAGCGCTTCCCATTCACTTCAACTTGGGCGCCGAAAAAGTGCTTCAAAAGTAACATTGGCAAAGTGCTTCTTTTAGCGGACATACAATGCTAAAAATATAAGAAACCAGAAAGGAGACAGAAGCGTTCATTACTTCCAAAAAAGCGCTTCTTTTCCTATTGGGATAGTACGGAAATACAACACGTGCTTGCAATCATGTTGCCAGCACAATGACCACAAACATGAAAATATTTTCACCTTCATATACGGGGAGACCCCCAGTAAAACCCTATAACATTTTTTATATCTGAACCTTAACGGTGCATCAATTATGACTGACCTGTGAAATTACATGTTTGTAGCTTCTATAGTTTCCGGGAAAACTTGCTGTGACTGATGGACGGACTGACAGGTACCGCTTTTGAGAGGGTTTTGTATATGTTTTTAACATACATCATAACAAAAAACTAACACAATCTCCCCAGAAACATATATAAATTTTCAGGATCATGTTCGCACTTATCATTACTATGCTTTTTACGACCCAATTTAATGCTATCCCAGGAAGATTGTTTGAGTTACTTATTTGATTGCGATACCCTTCTGGCAGGTGCACTTTCCCACTACTTCACCTTGTCCACAATGCAATTGAATTGTATTTAAATGTATTTATAGCACGATTTGAGAGACCTTTCCTGCTTGTCATAATATCAGAGCTGAAATAATTGCATGGTCCCCATAATAAACAGTACATCCCAGAAAAGAGGAAAACCTTAATCACACGATGTACCTTTGTACGTACATGGAAAGGATTGTGTACCTGTAAACTTTCATGATTCTAGCTTCTATAGTTTCCGAGAAAACTTGCTGCGACGGACGGACAGACATGTACCGCTTTTGGAAGGGTTGTGTAAATTTTTTTAATAAACATCATAATATCAAACTTACATATTTTTTTAAAAACAAACATCATAACAAAAAACCAACATAATCTCCCCGGAAACATATGTAACTTTTCAGGGTCATGTTCACATTTATTGTTACTATGCTTTGTATGAACAAAGTTGTTGCTATCCGAGGAAGATTGTATGAGTTACTTATTTGCTTGCGACACCCTTCTGGTAGGTGCACTCTCCTACTACTTTATCTTGTTCAAATGGCAGTCTATTCAACATCAGTATTTAAATGCATTTAAAGCATGATTCGATATGGATTTGCTGTTTGTTATAAAATTGAAGCTGAAAAATTGCTTGGTCCCCATAATAAACGGTACATCGAAGAAAAGGGAATATCCTTAATTACACGATGTACCTTTGTACGTATATGTACGTATATGTATTTGTATACATCCTTAATGCGATGTAAAGCTTTGTATACATCCTTTTTACCAATGTATACCAGGTCCCTATATGTACCCTTGGACAAAATATATATATATATATATATATATATATATATATATATATATATATATATATATATATATATATATATATATGTATATATTACTAAGCGTTCCCCTAAAAATAGGAGGAAACGCTGGTCTGCTCAGATTTAGGAATAGAAGGACGCGGTCAATAGACCGAGACATTTGGAGGCGCTATTCGCAGGAAGCGAAGTCCAGCGAGGGGCTGTAGTGCTAAGGGGGGGGGGGGGAATATTCAGTAACATGAGAAAAATTTAGAATACTACCCATAATAAAAAGGATTCAGCCTCTCCGGCCAAATGGACAGCTATAGACCAATTTCATTACCAAGCGTTCCCCTACAAATAATAAGTAACATATTGTCGCGTGTTCTTGGTTCGCGGCCAATAATTTAATGTTCCAGGAAAGTGAGAACGCAATGTCTTTTAAATTAAATTAAAAGAGTTTATTTAATTTGTCAAAAATGCTTAATCACTTCACTAACAATTTCACAACTTTAATTTTCACTATTAAAATTCTACCTTCCACTTGTCCATAAATTTCTATCGCAATTATCGACTAAAATCACTTCACACTCAAACAATCAATATCGCCTGTACTTCGCGTATCGCAGTTTTCTATCGCGGTTGTAATGAATGATCCCCGCATTCATTCAGCTCGCCTTTATATAGGGTCTGTAGTCATTCAACCCAGTTCTCGTACATTGGCGAATTCGCGGGAACATTCGAGCGAGCGCAAATGAATGGAGCAGTGACTCATTTTCAGATGTTGATGCTTGGTGGGTTCTCGTGATTTCGTAAAAACAATTGCGACAGTAGCTCGCAGAATTATTTGTACATGTAACACTGCCCCCACCTCAATTCTTTTCGCCCCGAAAAGTTGTGTCGCCATTTGTAGTCAATTCTCCAGGGGTGTAATATGGGGCAAGACGGTCCAGATGCACAATTTTCATTTTGGCTCTCGGCTTACGGTGTTCCTGTATGCGATATACGACGTTCGCTTTGTAACTCGGTATGGTCCCTCCCAGTTATGTTGCAACTTCGGAGACCTACCCTTTCGCCGTTGCGGGTTATATAGCCACACCAAGTCATCTTGCTGGAAGCCAGTAGAATTCGCCTTTAGATCATACCTGGTCTTCATGCGGTCAGTAGCCGATTCGATGTGTTTTCGTACTGTCCGATGTATCTGGTTCAACCGTTGTCTTAGATCACTTGCGTACTCCGAGATCTTTTTGGGTTTCTCAGGGGGTGTTCCGAACTTTATATCGGCTGGCAGACGAATAGTCTTTCCAAAAATGACTTTGGCTGGGGCTTGGCCCGTCGATGCATGTTCGGCAGCTCTGTACGCCATTAAAAATTGTGGGATATGTCGGTCCCAGTCCCTTTGGTTCTCGTCAACCATTTTGGTCAGGTGTTTATTGAGCGTGCCGTTGAAACGTTCGACCATTCCATCGGATTGGGGATGCAGCGGCGTTGTCCTCGTTTTCCGTATTCCCAACAGCTCGCACATTTCGCTAAAAACTAGTGACTCAAAGTTTCGGCCTTGATCTGAATGTAATTCGCAAGGTACGCCATACCTATTGACCCAACTTAACACTAGCTGTTCAGCTACGGTAGTTGCTTCCTGGTTGGGAATGGGGTAGACCTCGGGCCACTTGCTGAAATAGTCGGCTACAACCAGCGTATATCGATTTCCCCAATCGGATTCAGGAAAGGGTCCTGCGATGTCAACAGCAATCCTTTCGAATGGCACGCCTACGTTATAGGTTTGCATTTGTCCTCTCAGTCGTCGCTTTGGGCCTTTGACGGAAGCGCAAATTGTGCATCTGCGACACCAGTCCTCTACGTCTTCTCGAGCGTGGAGCCAGTAGAATCTTTCGCGCAATTTGTTAACACCAAGGTGGCCTCCCGAGGATCCTTAATGCATTTCCTTAACCACATCGTGGATTCGGCTTTTGGGTAGTATAGTTTGCATCCTATAGGAGCTGCCATCCGCCGTTTCCCATTTCCGCTTGAGTACGCCACCCTCCACCTGAAGGGAGTTCCATTGTGCCCAATAGCTTTTCAGGGTTGCGCCATGCATTGAAACGTCTTTCCACTCAGGTCGCCCAGTCGTCTCCTTCCATACGAGCAATGGTCCGATGTCTTCATCGGCTAACTGGGCATTTTGAATCTCCTCCGCTGACCAACCTTCATCGAATTCGGGAATCACTCGCAAAGCAACGGTCGGCTCCTTTTCCTCAATCCGCCGACAATGCTTGAAGTTAGCTGGACATGGATGACGAGATTTCCATGAACTCTGCCGTGTTCTTGGTTCGCGGCCAATAATTTAATGTTCCGGGAAAGTGAAAACGCAATGTCTTTTAAATTAAATTAAAAGAGTTTATTTAATTTGTCAAAAATGCTTAATCACTTCGCTAACAATTTCACAACTTTAATTTTCACTATTAAAATTCTACCTCCCACTTGTCCATAAATTTCTATCGCAATTGTCGACTAAAATCACTTCACACTCAAACAATCAATATCGCCTGTACTTCGCGTATCGCAGTTTTCTATCGCGGTTGTAATGAATGATCCCCGCATTCATTCAGCTCGCCTTTATATAGGGTCTGTAGTCATTTAACCCAGTTCTCGTACATTGGCGAATTCGCGGGAACATTCGAGCGAGCGCAAATGAATGGAGCAGTGACTCACTTTCAGATGTTGATGCTTGGTGGGTTCTCGTGATTTCGAGTAAATTGTTGATGTTCTTAATTGTTGTGAAAACAATTGCGACAGTAGCTCGCAGAATTATTGTACATGTAACAATATTTTAGACCAGTATTAACACGTTTGTTGAATACGCAAACATCCTGAGCAAATTTGCATATCTTCGCATCAACAATATCATTCGCGTAATTAACAGAGGAAACCAACACAAATGCATGACAGTCACAATAAACATCTCCAATGCTTATGAAAGAGTAAACATCACTAAACTGATAAAAACACTTAAAAAAACATTAACATAAAAAACTATTATGTATCCTGGATCCATAACTTTCTTCAATGCAGACTAATCAAGTTAGGTTCACCATACCGAAATAATCACGAATGGAGTACTTCGGGGTAAGTTTCTTAGCCCCTTCTCTTCAATATCTACTCCAATGATCTACACAGCATTGAAGACGAACATACTCAAATCTTTCAGTTCGCGGATGATTTACTAATATTATACGAAGGAAAGAACTTCAATGATGCTTTCCAAAACCTCCAATTGAAAATCAAGTAGCTAATAGAAAAGTGCAATAAATTAATATAGCTTTCAACAACTGCAAAATAGAATGGTCCCATAAGTTCACTTTCATTGGAAGAATTTTTAACAGCCAAGGGACCACCAAAGATCAACTTGATTCCCCAAGGCGAAACTTTTAATATTAAAAAACTCAGTAGTTCCCGACAAGGTCGAAACCCAAGAAAAGCTCTCTTGCTCTAAAAATCAATGGTTGGACCCTTGATCGAGAACAACGCAAACATCACAAACGCCCCTAAATCTTCCTGTAACAAAAAAGCCATAATTCTAAAATCCTGTCGTGGAATCCCAATAAATACAGCGAATATTTCAGCCCTCGCCATAGCTAAAGATCTCCCCTCCGGATTCAGAGCAAAGAAATCATGAAAGACATGTATGATAGTAGCTTCAGTAATTTCATATATTCAGTCAATAACAATTCCAACTACTCAAAAAACTTTAAAAAATTTAAAGAAATAATAGATATCACATGCTGGGGAACTACAAATATCACTCCACATAATTTATGCTTTCAATTTAGCAACAGGGACTTGAAACTATCTCATAATTTCCCAAAATCAAGTACTGTGATGTCACTAACTCACTAAACAAGGTACTGGCTAAAATAACGCAGAGATGTCAGCTATAAAGATAGCCATTATGGACATCCCCTCCAACAACACCAATGACAGCTATCTTCACTGACTCCAAAACTACATCTCTAAAATTCTGTATAACCACAATAAGAAATACATACATACCGTCTTTTATCAGAAGTTTCATTCACAAAAACAAAAATAATGTCTATTGAATCTATTGAAAATCTCCATATTTTAGCGCTGTAATTTAAACAAAAAGAAAAATATAATTTAAAAAAACAACGCTGTGATTTCGAGTAAATTGTTGATATATATATATATATATATATATATATATATATATATATATATATATATATATATATATATATATATATATATATATATATATATATATATATATCAACAATTTACTCGAAATCACAGCGTTGTTTTTTTAAATTATATTTTTCTTTTTGTTTAAATTACAGCGCCAAAATATGGAGATTTTCAATAGATTCAATAGACATTATTTTTGTTTTTGTGAATGAAACTTCTGATAAAAGACGGTATGTATGTATTTCTTATTGTGGTTATACAGAATTTTAGAGATGTAGTTTTGGAGTCAGTGAAGATAGCTGTCATTGGTGTTGTTGGAGGGGATGTCCATAATGGCTATCTTTATAGCTGACATCTCTGCGTTATTTTAGCCAGTACCTTGTTTAGTGAGTTAGTGACATCACAGTACTTGATTTTGGGAAATTATGAGATAGTTTCAAGTCCCTGTTGCTAAATTGAAAGCATAAATTATGTGGAGTGATATTTGTAGTTCCCCAGCATGTGATATCTATTATTTCTTTAAATTTTTTAAAGTTTTTTGAGTAGTTGGAATTGTTATTGACTGAATATATGAAATTACTGAAGCTACTATCATACATGTCTTTCATGATTTCTTTGCTCTGAATCCGGAGGGGAGATCTTTAGCTATGGCGAGGGCTGAAATATTCGCTGTATTTATTGGGATTCCACGACAGGATTTTAGAATTATGGCTTTTTTGTTACAGGAAGATTTAGGGGCGTTTGTGATGTTTGCGTTGTTCTCGATCAAGGGTCCAACCATTGATTTTTAGAGCAAGAGAGCTTTTCTTGGGTTTCGACCTTGTCGGGAACTACTGAGTTTTTTAATATTAAAAGTTTCGCCTTGGGGAATCAAGTTGATCTTTGGTGGTCCCTTGGCTGTTAAAAATTCTTCCAATGAAAGTGAACTTATGGGACCATTCTATTTTGCAGTTGTTGAAAGCTATATTAATTTATTGCACTTTTCTATTAGCTACTTGATTTTCAATTGGAGGTTTTGGAAAGCATCATTGAAGTTCTTTCCTTCGTATAATATTAGTAAATCATCCGCGAACTGAAAGATTTGAGTATGTTCGTCTTCAATGCTGTGTAGATCATTGGAGTAGATATTGAAGAGAAGGGGCTAAGAAACTTACCCCGAAGTACTCCATTCGTGATTATTTCGGTATGGTGAACCTAACTTGATTAGTCTGCATTGAAGAAAGTTATGGATCCAGGATACATAATAGTTTTTTATGTTAATGTTTTTTTAAGTGTTTTTATCAGTTTAGTGATGTTTACTCTTTCATAAGCATTGGAGATGTTTATTGTGACTGTCATGCATTTGTGTTGGTTTCCTCTGTTAATTACGCGAATGATATTGTTGATGCGAAGATATGCAAATTTGCTCAGGATGTTTGCGTATTCAACAAACGTGTTAATACTGGTCTAAAATATTGTTACATGTACAATAATTCTGCGAGCTACTGTCGCAATTGTTTTCACAACAATTAAGAACATCAACAATTTACTCGAAATCACGAGAACCCACCAAGCATCAACATCTGAAAGTGAGTCACTGCTCCATTCATTTGCGCTCGCTCGAATGTTCCCGCGAATTCGCCAATGTACGAGAACTGGGTTGAATGACTACAGACCCTATATAAAGGCGAGCTGAATGAATGCGGGGATCATTCATTACAACCGCGATAGAAAACTGCGATACGCGAAGTACAGGCGATATTGATTGTTTGAGTGTGAAGTGATTTTAGTCGACAATTGCGATAGAAATTTATGGACAAGTGGGAGGTAGAATTTTAATAGTGAAAATTAAAGTTGTGAAATTGTTAGTGAAGTGATTAAGCATTTTTGACAAATTAAATAAACTCTTTTAATTTAATTTAAAAGACATTGCGTTTTCACTTTCCCGGAACATTAAATTATTGGCCGCGAACCAAGAACACGGCAGAGTTCATGGAAATCTCGTCATCCATGTCCAGCTAACTTCAAGCATTGTCGGCGGATTGAGGAAAAGGAGCCGACCGTTGCTTTGCGAGTGATTCCCGAATTCGATGAAGGTTGGTCAGCGGAGGAGATTCAAAATGCCCAGTTAGCCGATGAAGACATCGGACCATTGCTCGTATGGAAGGAGACGACTGGGCGACCTGAGTGGAAAGACGTTTCAATGCATGGCGCAACCCTGAAAAGCTATTGGGCACAATGGAACTCCCTTCAGGTGGAGGGTGGCGTACTCAAGCGGAAATGGGAAACGGCGGATGGCAGCTCCTATAGGATGCAAACTATACTACCCAAAAGCCGAATCCACGATGTGGTTAAGGAAATGCAATAAGGATCCTCGGGAGGCCACCTTGGTGTTAACAAATTGCGCGAAAGATTCTACTGGCTCCACGCTCGAGAAGACGTAGAGGACTGGTGTCGCAGATGCACAATTTGCGCTTCCGTCAAAGGCCCAAAGCGACGACTGAGAGGACAAATGCAAACCTATAACGTAGGCGTGCCATTCGAAAGGATTGCTGTTGACATCGCAGGACCCTTTCCTGAATCCGATTGGGGAAATCGATATACGCTGGTTGTAGCCGACTATTTCAGCAAGTGGCCCGAGGTCTACCCCATTCCCAACCAGGAAGCAACTACCGTAGCTGAACAGCTAGTGTTAAGTTGGGTCAATAGGTATGGCGTACCTTGCGAATTACATTCAGATCAAGGCCGAAACTTTGAGTCACTAGTTTTTAGCGAAATGTGCGAGCTGTTGGGAATACGGAAAACGAGGATAACGCCGCTGCATCCCCAATCCGATGGAATAGTCGAACGTTTCAACGTATAATGTTCTGTTACTGTGGGGGATAGATTCTCTGTAAGATGTTTTTAGTTTAATTGTTTAATTCTTCTGATTATTGTAAGGGAAAAGGGAACCTACTTAAGCGGCATGGCCGCAGATATTGTTGGCACCATAATTTAGGCTAATCCTAAATATTTGCCGTGCTGTAGTAGTTGGTAATATTAACGCAAGGAAAATCTCGCGAATATCAGTTCTGTAAAAATGAAACAAGTTGTTATCTCTTCAGCTTGCCCAAACAGAATTCGCTTTATTCTTCATACAACTTTTTCTTATATACTTTTCATTACAATAAATCAACATAAGTTAGTATTTTGCTTCACAGCATGTTAATTCTATTTCCCACATTTCCCTGACCTCACACAATGTTCATTCATACCGCACACACAGCATTGCACCATTCATTGACCATTCAATGTTTACATTTCCACTTGACCCAATTTGTCGGCATTGAGTCAAGTGCAACTTCTTCACTTTCTTTCCCATGGTCATGGATCCGGGTTACACATATGCATATGCATATGAGTAAAGACCCAAATCGTGAAGAATGGTGCCATGCTGTGCTACGGTCGCATTTGCTCTTTTGGGTCGTAGCAATATTTATTATTGCATGGTTCAATGTTAGGTAATTAGGAACACATGCGATTGCAATTGTAAAAATGCAATTGAGAATATGCAAACAACATATCGTGGGAAATATGTTGGTTTGTTGTAGTTCTATATCTATGCAGGGAAATGCGATTAGTATGCGTAACGTTAATTAACGTGTTATAGGAACATGTTAATTAGCGTGTGCGAAATAAAAGGTAAGTTTTACAGTATACATAACACTTTTACCCTTTTTTGATTCGGGTGCATTTTTATGATAAAGGAAAATGTAAACGAATCATTAATCATGTCCTAAATCTATAGATTACAACAAATTTCTTTAATTTCAGATAAGATTTCAGCAATTATTTTTAGGTAAATTATATTTGGAGTACTATCTTAAGTTAGATAATATTCATACAATAGTTCATTTATATATTTGAATCGCAGCGTATGTTATGCGAATCGTAAGTTTTAATCGGTTTTTGTATTAATTTATAGTAAAATTCTAAAAATTTACAATATCGAATTATATTATGAACCAATAGTAGTTTATTCATACAATTAAATTATTGTTCGTGTTATGCGATTTGTAAGATTTTAGTCTGTTTTTGTGCACTAATTTATGATGTCCATACAGGGTACTGGACACAGACCAATGTAACGTCACTTTGGAAATAAAGTGACGTTACATTGGTCTGTGTCCAGTACCCTGTATGGACCTTTATAAGGTGGTTGATGTTTTTTTCTATTTTCATGCTTTAGTAGTACTAAATCTCCTATTTTGGGATTCAATGGATTTGTATTAGCCTTATCTATGGTTCTTTTTGTTTTGATTTTTTCTATAATTCTTCGCGCTTTATTTATGGACATCCTCAATCTTGCTTTTAATTCTTTAGCATAGTCATCTACATTGTATGCTTTATCGTGGTTGTCTACTATGTCATTTGGGAGGTATGGTAGTTTACCAAAAACTAATTCGTAGGGAGTATAGTTTGTATCTATATGTGGAGTCGTATTATAAGCAAATGCGTAATACGGAACCCACGTGTCCCATTGTTGATCATCAGCAAAGGAATGCATGTATTCGTTCAAAACCCGATGATTCCTTTCAACTACACCTAGTGTCTGGTGGTGATATGGCGTTGAGAATACTTGTTTTATTTTCAAAAGACTACAAATATCTCCCATAAGCTTATTCGCAAATTCAGTACCTAAATCAGATTTGAGTATTTTGAAATGACCATATTTCAATATGAATTCGTTAACTAAACCTAAAGCTATGATATTTGCTTCCTTATTTTCTATAGGGAACGCTATAACAAATTTTGTTAGTTCACATTGTAATGTTAGAATGTATCTATAACCGTTCGAGATCCTGAGTGGACCTACCGTATCAATCTGTATGGTCTCAAAACTGGTTGATGGTGTGTCAGTTTTGATCATTTCTTCTTTGGTGTGCCTTACTTGTTTGTTCATCTGGCACGGTGTACAATTATTTATGTGGGATTTAACCATACTGCTCATGTTTTTCCAGCAGTATCGCTGTTTTAACTTTAACAAAGTTTTGCGGATCCCTAAATGTCCTCCATGTGGTGAGTTGTGATACTCTTCTATTAGCTTTAATTGGTCGTTCTTTCTAATTACTTTGGCGGGTGGCTTGCATATCATTATTTTCAATTTCGCATGCTCATTGTTATTTCTTTGTTGCAACAGGTTAAATATTCTCTTAAATGTCTCTTTGTCTATAGACCTAAATATGATATCATCATTAGATAGTGAGAGTTCTTGGATTTTGTTATGGTTGGCAAAATCTAACAGCTTCTCCATTATCAGAACATATTCTGAGAATGGATTATCACTTTTGCTCTCATCACGTTTGTTCTTCTTGGTACCCTTATTTATTGTGAGCTTTTCGTTGACGGAAACGGATTTCACATCAGATATATCGCTACAATACACTTGTATAATATTGATTGTACGTACAATTTTTATACATTTATGATTTTCACTGCGCAGGATAAATTTCAATTTTGTAACACCGGTGATATCTGATAAACTCGTGCAATCCCAACAATAGAATTGATCAGGTTCTATGTTGTTGTGGGTGCCCTCGTCACAGACTTTTTGTTCTTTATCCTTAGTTTTATCCGCCATGCCCCTTGTTATAGCTAATAGTTTGCGCTTTGCGCTTTCGTCTATTTCTGGAGGTATCATTGCCTTTAAAGAGTCTGAATCCAATTCGATTCTTGACAAGGCATCAGCATTCGTATTCATGCTGCCCTTTTTGTACACTATTGAGAAGTCATAATCAGATAAGTCAACACGAATTCTGGTGAGTTTTGATGAAGGATTCTTGTGCGAAAACAAAGATACTAGTGGTCTATGGTCTGTAACGACCACAAACTTCCTTCCATAGAGATAAGGTCCGAAAAAGTTTATGCCCCAATGTATAGCCAATAGTTCTTTTTCTATGACAGGTTTGTTAATGTCATGTTTGGCCAGTGACTTGCTTGCATACGAAATGGGTAAATCACGTCCAATTTCGCCTTGAGATAATACAGCACCTAAAGCGTAATTGGATGCGTCAGTAGTTAGAATAAATGGCTTTTTGAAATTCGGATACTGGAGAATTGGTGGTTCTATCAATTTAGTCTTGAGTGTGTCATATGCTTTTTGACATTCTTCGGTCCAGACAAAAGTTGTGTTTTTCTTTAGCAAGGAATTTAAACTTTTGGCGGTAGCAGCAAAATTTGGAATAAAACGCCTATAGTAATTGCAGAACGCAACAAACCTGCGTACTTCATCTGCATTCTTTGGAATCGGATAGTTCTTGATCGTATCAAATTTAGATGGATCGGTCTTAATACCTTCACTAGTTATTAAATGACCCAAGTAAACTACTTCCGATTTCAAAAATTGACATTTACCAGGGTTTAATTTCAAATTGTGCCGTCGCAGTCTGTGTAGTACCTTACGAAGATTGTCATTATGATGCTTAATGCTGCATCCAAAAACTATGATATCATCCACTTATAGGAATGCTTCGTGGCTCAAACCACTCAGAGCTATTGTCAACATCCGTTGGAAACTGTTGGATGATATCTTCAACCCAAATGGTAGTCCCTTAAATTGATAATGGCCATCGCTAGTAGAGAACGCGGTTACTGGCCTAGACTCTTTCTCAAGTTCGATTTGATGGAAAGAGCTAGTCATATCCAAAGTTGAAAAATATTTCGCTCTACCTAGCCTATCTAAAACGTCTTCCAACCTAGTCAATGGGAACTTATCATTGACGATCTTGTCGTTCAGTCTCCGAAAATCTACTACAAGTCGCCACTTGGCTTTACCATCAGTACTCTTTTTTGGTACAACTAAAAGTGGTGAATTGTATGGGCTTGTTGATGGTTCGATAATATCACTGTCTTCCAAGTCTCTGACTTGTTGCAGGATTTCCTCATTCTGTGCTTGAGGTAGCCTGTAGTTCTTAATGTAGACTGGGTTGTTATCCACCATCTGTAGCCTTTGTCTGTAGAAATTGTTTGTTGCCAATTTCTCTTCTTCTAAATGAAAGACATCCTGATATTCTTTGATTAAATCAAGCAAGCTATTCATAGACCTTTTGTCCAAATTGTCTTTATCTATTACTTCCAGTAATCTCTTGAATCTAATCTGGTCGTATCTTTGTTGTTCTCCTCTGTAAATATTATAATTTTTCAACGGTTCCACCTCAACGTTGAAATGGTTTAAAACAATGTCTTCATCAGTGGTGTTAAGAATCTTTACGTGCCGTACCCCTTTAACAGGTATTATTGTGTTTCCGACAAAAACACCCTTCTCAACTTCCGAGTTTAGCACGATGCTATCTTCATCAATATCTACATTAACCGGGACTATTGCTTCGGTTCTAGCAGATATGTTGACTTTCGCATGGTTCTGTCGTTTTGTGTCCATAGGCAACACAAACTCTTCGTCAGATACATTAAAAGAAATGGTAAATGTTTCATTATCTATTTTACACATGAAACTAACCATTAGATCCCTTCCGATAATACCATCAGTACTTATCGGGAAATTACCGTCCACAATGTGAAATGACTCTGTTATTCGTTGATTCCCAATTAATAAATTTAAACTAGAGGTACCTAAAGATGTGGTTACTTCGTTCGTAATCCCAGTAAGCTTAATTCTATTTTCGTCCGCTATATTGTGCTCTAAATTTCTAAATACATCTATTTTACAAATTGACACGTCTGCACCTGTGTCGATTAAGAATGACAATTGTCTATCAGCCTCATAATTGTATATCCTAACAAAATTTGTGCAGCCATTAGATACTCTAAAAATTCTATTTCCTATTACCGTAGTTTTTATACCGGGAGGTTCTCTATGTCCTCTCCGGAACTCAGGACGTTTCCCTGGTCCGATACAACATGGACGTTTCTTCTATAACTTCCCGTGTTGCCATTGTGGCTGTTATTATAATTACTATTCCTTCTATTATTACGTCTATTTCCTGTATCGCCATTGTTACTCCTACGATAGTTAGATCTACCTCCTGTGTCCCTATCGTTATCGTAATCTCTACGGTTGTTATTATTCCTACGGTCCCTATTATCAGTTTGATGATCTCTGTTATTATTATTCCTGTTATTTCTATTATCTCTATTACGCCTATTATTCCTATTTCTGTTACCATCATTGTTCCTCCTATTGTGCTCCCTATTTGTCCTATTTGGATGATCACTGATGCGCATTACACTGCTCGCGGTCTGTGTCTCCGCAGTTTCAATTTCTTGAGCCAGTGACACAGCATCTGCAAAAGTCTTGGGCCTCGCCGAAAATACAGTATTCTTCAGCTGATCATTTAGCCCACTTTTGAAAATCGTTAGAGCATAGGTATCATTCATTTGAGTGATGACCTTTCTCTCACCTTCCGTAGCTCGATTACCTAGCTCTTGGATCTGTAGCTGGTTCAACTCGTCTACCAGGGATAAAATTTTGTCTTTATAGGATGTAACAGATGACTTCTTCTGACAAGTACTACTAAGGATAGCGTGAATTTGCGGGACTGTCTTATTGTTCTTAAACCTACTAGACAATGCTGTTTGTAAAGAATTGAAAGTCGAGATTGAGGTATCGTTCAGGGTTAAACGCACGTTTGCGGTAAGCTTGACTTTGGTGACGAAATCTATGAGTTGGGTTTTTCCCGTTTCGGATAGCGTGGCGTTCAATAATTCTACAATTTTTAGAAATGATTCCAACTCCTTATATTTTCCCTCAAAGGTGGGAATTATCTTTATAGCGGTCTCTAGGTTAAATTCCGACATCGTGAATCTCTCTTCTAAATAAGGTAAACTTGTCTCTAACTCTTGAGTTAAATCGTCTTGCTTAATGTCCTCTGTGTTGTAACCTTGTTTTCCCAATTGTAACCAAATTTCACCTTCAAGAATAGATGATTCTGCTCTAAACTTCAATTTCAAATCAAGTAATTTCGAACTTTCGTCACTAAAGTTACCTATGACAGACCTAAAACGTTCTTTTCGAATTTTCAAATCGTTCAATTTTTCCAATAAAGTCTCAAATGTATATAAATTTTTACCGCTCTTTTTTAAATTCCTGAGAACCCTTTCATTCTCTAAAATCAGTTCTTCTAAAGCATCCATAAAACCTAGGAGTTTCTAAATCAAAGAATTCTTTAAGAAACACAACCCCATGGAATGTCCACACACGGAAAATAGGAACAAGCAGTTAATTGGAAACAGAGCAGGGAACCATAAAATCAGATAATTAATTAGATAGCACATATATTGTGGAATAGAAGAAGAAAATTGTCCTACATTTATACTGTATTATTATCTTATACATTAATATTTCTGTTGAGACGCTTAACCACGTACTTTTTGGTGTAGCTGTGATAAATATAGAAAACAACTATCAGAACAATAAAGACTGCTGCTGTTGTAAACGACTGCTGGTACTCCTGAAGCACCGTTGTCTCCACCGTGGAACATGAGTTTCCCATGTTACTTCAGCTTTTGAAGTTCCTTTCTAAAATACCGCTGCTGTTCACCCACAGATATCCTGACTAGTCTATACAGCTCTGCCCGTTGGCGCTTGATTCTCGTTTTTCTGCCTCCTCGTGGCCGTCTTTTTGCCGGTATTTGCGTTAGTCGCTCCTCAATCGCGCTAATATCACGCCTTTTGCGATATTTTTCGATACTGATGGGTTTGGGACCTCTGAGGTCGGTAGCTCCAACCGATGACGGTGTATAAACTGGTGGTTCAGCTTCGACGGGCTCCACAGGTTGCGGCACGTATTCCTCCGCTGTGTTGAAACAGTTAAAAAATGCCTGCTCCAACTGTCTTCTATCGTCCTCCGTTAACTCAAAATTGATTTCGGACTCATTTTCGTCGCCAGAGATTCCACAGTCCGTAGTTGCAGGATCGCCATATAATGTTTTGTTACAGTGGGGGATAGATTCTCTGTAAGATGTTTTTAGTTTAATTGTTTAATTCTTCTGATTATTGTAAGGGAAAAGGGAACCTACTTAAGCGGCATGGCCGCAGATATTGTTGGCACCATAATTATGTATACTGTAAAACTTACCTTTTATTTCGCACACGCTAATTAACATGTTCCTATAACACGTTAATTAACGTTACGCATACTAATCGCATTTCCCTGCATAGATATAGAACTACAACAAACCAACATATTTCCCACGATATGTTGTTTGCATATTCTCAATTGCATTTTTACAATTGCAATCGCATGTGTTCCTAATTACCTAACATTGAACCATGCAATAATAAATATTGCTACGACCCAAAAGAGCAAATGCGACCGTAGCACAGCATGGCACCATTCTTCACGATTTGGGTCTTTACTCATATGCATATGCATATGTGTAACCCGGATCCATGACCATGGGAAAGAAAGTGAAGAAGTTGCACTTGACTCAATGCCGACAAATTGGGTCAAGTGGAAATGTAAACATTGAATGGTCAATGAATGGTGCAATGCTGTGTGTGCGGTATGAATGAACATTGTGTGAGGTCAGGGAAATGTGGGAAATAGAATTAACATGCTGTGAAGCAAAATACTAACTTATGTTGATTTATTGTAATGAAAAGTATATAAGAAAAAGTTGTATGAAGAATAAAGCGAATTCTGTTTGGGCAAGCTGAAGAGATAACAACTTGTTTCATTTTTACAGAACTGATATTCGCGAGATTTTCCTTGCGTTAATATTACCAACTACTACAGCACGGCAAATATTTAGGATTAGCCTAAATTATGGTGCCAACAATATCTGCGGCCATGCCGCTTAAGTAGGTTCCCTTTTCCCTTACAATAATCAGAAGAATTAAACAATTAAACTAAAAACATCTTACAGAGAATCTATCCCCCACAGTAACAGAACATTGTACTCCTGGCAGGATCGCCATATAATGTTCTGTTACTGTGGGGGATAGATTCTCTGTAAGATGTTTTTAGTTTAATTGTTTAATTCTTCTGATTATTGTAAGGGAAAAGGGAACCTACTTAAGCGGCATGGCCGCAGATATTGTTGGCACCATAATTTAGGCTAATCCTAAATATTTGCCGTGCTGTAGTAGTTGGTAATATTAACGCAAGGAAAATCTCGCGAATATCAGTTCTGTAAAAATGAAACAAGTTGTTATCTCTTCAGCTTGCCCAAACAGAATTCGCTTTATTCTTCATACAACTTTTTCTTATATACTTTTCATTACAATAAATCAACATAAGTTAGTATTTTGCTTCACAGCATGTTAATTCTATTTCCCACATTTCCCTGACCTCACACAATGTTCATTCATACCGCACACACAGCATTGCACCATTCATTGACCATTCAATGTTTACATTTCCACTTGACCCAATTTGTCGGCATTGAGTCAAGTGCAACTTCTTCACTTTCTTTCCCATGGTCATGGATCCGGGTTACACATATGCATATGCATATGAGTAAAGACCCAAATCGTGAAGAATGGTGCCATGCTGTGCTACGGTCGCATTTGCTCTTTTGGGTCGTAGCAATATTTATTATTGCATGGTTCAATGTTAGGTAATTAGGAACACATGCGATTGCAATTGTAAAAATGCAATTGAGAATATGCAAACAACATATCGTGGGAAATATGTTGGTTTGTTGTAGTTCTATATCTATGCAGGGAAATGCGATTAGTATGCGTAACGTTAATTAACGTGTTATAGGAACATGTTAATTAGCGTGTGCGAAATAAAAGGTAAGTTTTACAGTATACATAACAAACGGCACGCTCAATAAACACCTGACCAAAATGGTTGACGAGAACCAAAGGGACTGGGACCGACATATCCCACAATTTTTAATGGCGTACAGAGCTGCCGAACATGCATCGACGGGCCAAGCCCCAGCCAAAGTCATTTTTGGAAAGACTATTCGTCTGCCAGCCGATATAAAGTTCGGAAC
The DNA here is from genome assembly GCA_963969285.1 of Odontomyia ornata. Classification (NCBI taxonomy): domain Eukaryota; kingdom Metazoa; phylum Arthropoda; class Insecta; order Diptera; family Stratiomyidae; genus Odontomyia; species Odontomyia ornata. Next base: position 355,659,199 of record OZ017738.1, on the reverse strand, counting down.
ACCCCCTGAGAAACCCAAAAAGATCTCGGAGTACGCAAGTGATCTAAGACAACGGTTGAACCAGATACATCGGACAGTGCGAAAACACATCGAATCGGCTACTGACCGCATGAAGACCAGGTATGATCTAAAGGCGAATTCTACTGGCTTCCAGCAAGATGACTTGGTGTGGCTATATAACCCGCAACGGCGAAAGGGTAGGTCTCCGAAGTTGCAACATAACTGGGAGGGACCATACCGAGTTACAAAGCGAACGTCGTATATCGCATGCAGGAACACCGTAAGCCGAGAGCCAAAATGAAAATTGTGCATCTGGACCGTCTTGCCCCATATTACACCCCTGGAGAATTGACTACAAATGGCGACACATCTTTTCGGGGCGAAAAGAATTGAGGTGGGGGCAGTGTTACATGTACAAATAATTCTGCGAGCTACTGTCGCAATTGTTTTTACGAAATCACGAGAACCCACCAAGCATCAACATCTGAAAATGAGTCACTGCTCCATTCATTTGCGCTCGCTCGAATGTTCCCGCGAATTCGCCAATGTACGAGAACTGGGTTGAATGACTACAGACCCTATATAAAGGCGAGCTGAATGAATGGGGGATCATTCATTACAACCGCGATAGAAAACTGCGATACGCGAAGTACAGGCGATATTGATTGTTTGAGTGTGAAGTGATTTTAGTCGATAATTGCGATAGAAATTTATGGACAAGTGGAAGGTAGAATTTTAATAGTGAAAATTAAAGTTGTGAAATTGTTAGTGAAGTGATTAAGCATTTTTGACAAATTAAATAAACTCTTTTAATTTAATTTAAAAGACATTGCGTTCTCACTTTCCTGGAACATTAAATTATTGGCCGCGAACCAAGAACACGCGACAATATGTTACTTATTATTTGTAGGGGAACGCTTGGTAATGAAATTGGTCTATAGCTGTCCATTTGGCCGGAGAGGCTGAATCCTTTTTATTATGGGTAGTATTCTAAATTTTTCTCATGTTACTGAATATTTCCCCCCCCCCTTTGCACTACAGCCCCTCGCTGGACTTCGCTTCCTGCGAATAGCGCCTCCAAATGTCTCGGTCTATTGACCGCGTCCTTCTATTCCTAAATCTGAGCAGACCAGCGTTTCCTCCTATTTTTAGGGGAACGCTTAGTAATGAAATTGGTCCTAAGCTGTCCATTTGGGAGAGATGCTTAATCCTTTTTAATATGGGTAGTATTCTAATTTTTCTTATGTTATTGGATATTCTTCCCTGCTTAGCACTACAGCCCCTCTCGGGCATTTGCTTCCTTCAAATAACGCCTCCAACTGTCTCGGTCTATTGACCGCGTCCTCCAATTCCTAAATCCGAGAAGCGATGAACTATCTTCGTCGGCCGAGTTAGACCAGCGTTTCCTAGGTTTCCCCACTGATCTCCGGCCTTCAGTTCTCCCAACGAATACCTTTTTCGGTATCCGTTGTTCGTCCATCCGATTCATGTGGCCAGCCCATTGCAGCTTTCGCAGCCTTACAATCGTTGAGACCTCCGGTTCGTTTCATACATATTATTGGATATTGCAAAGGCTTTATTTAAACCGCAAGGAAAATTGTTTTTGTTTAGTGCTGATAGGTTATTGATGATGTTATAATCTGTGATTATCGAGAACCGATTGACGTTCAAACGGTGAATTCCTCTTCTAGAGTAAAGGAAGGTATGTTGACTGGAGTATTCTCGTTTATGATGTTGTGTTTTGCTGTTATTTGTTTGAAGAAAGGGTTTGTCATTTTCCACATTGATATATAGTACGTAGATATAGTCTGTGTGGTCTAGTGGTTAGAGCATTAGACGCATAAGCCGAAGGTCCCAGGTTCAAATCTCGAAGAAGATATAGTAGGTACGCAAAAATATATAGTAGGTACGCAAAAAGCATTACTCTGAACGTTTTTGAGTAGCCACCAGAAATCTATATAATTTAGGTTATTTTCCACCGAGTCTAAATTATTTTTCCCCTCCTTTGCTATAGCAGTATTGATGGCTTCTCTGAAGGAGTTTTTGCTTTCAGTAAATTTCACATAGTTTTCCCACGATTTGAGTCTGATGAATTTTTCCCACGCTTTTTGTTTTCTGTTCCATAATTGTTAAGGTCTTAGTTCCACCAATTTCAGGGAGCAAAGCGGAACTTTGAGTTTTTGAGAGAGTTGTCGAGCATGCATGTTCTGATTTGGTCTATGGCAAAACCTAGGTCCTTATTTATGGAAATATTACTTAAGTCGTCTATGGTTTTTCTACGGTTGTATGATATAATTTTTGTGTAAAAGAAGGTGACGTTTTTAAGTTCAAATGTGATTGTGGCATGGCCATTGTCCGAAATTTTTATTTTACTATTCTTCCAGTTGATGGGAGATGGTAGGTTTGCGATGGCGATGTCAAGTGCTGACTTGAAAGTTTTTCCCTGGTTGTTTAATCTGTTGTATGTGAAGGTGGTGAATTTCGATTAGTCTGTTGAGAATCCTTCCTTTAAGATTGTTGACCATGTCAGTCAAGGAGTTGTGCCGTGCGTTTAGGTCTACTCCTAAAATGAAGGGTTTATTGATGTTAATATTGGGGAGTAATTTCTTTAGCCGATTTTTAAAATTTCCAGGCTTTATTTTCGGAGGAATGTAGGTGGAAAAAATGGCTAGGTTGGATTGAAAGTTTAAAGTTTCAATGGCAATGGCTTCGAGATCTGCATGTAATTGAATGATTTTGAACTAAATGTTTTTTGTAAGAATGGCAACTCCCGCTTCATGGCTATTTCTGTATTCATAACATAATGTTTGTGGCAGCTACGAATTTTGTTATCTGTGTCCGTTAAAGTTTCATTGATTAGGGCAAGGTCTGTATTTAGTTTGTTTATTGTGATCTCAAAGTTTTCTTTATGTTTTAATATGCTTTGTATGTTAAGCTTTGAGAATGAGAGTTTATTCTTTGTAATTTTCGAGTGGTTCATAGTTGTTTTTTTTTTTGGGTATTGTTTGTTTGATTGGTCAGAGTTGTAGTTTGATGAGAGGGTTTTATTAATGTTCAGAATACCCTCAATAATGAGGATGAGGTCAGAAAAGTTTGTGTTATTTGCACTCGTCTTGATGAGGGTGCGTTGCAGTTGTTTTTTATTTTTTTAGCAAATATTCGATTTCAGTGGTTTTATGCTTATTGAAGGCTTCTTTGTTGAAAATCGGGTTTTTGTCGTATGCCAGAGGGTATGGAGGGTGATATGCTGTAGGACGGGTCGGTGACGGGGGGCTGGAGATTTTTGTGGTAGTTGAGTGCCTAGCCGTGAGGTAGGCCTGGGAGTATTGTTTTTTTAGGATGATTTTATTCATTGACTTGTTTGTGTTTCTGAAGTTGTTTCCGACTTTTCTATTAAAGAATAGGAAGACATCACCATTATCATTGATTCATTATCTTTCAAGAGGTCAAAGAAGTTCGTGCTGTAAGGAGGTTTATTGCCTCAAACACAGATATGTTGCCTATAGAGATTAATTCATCTGTACGAGGTGTGATAATTAAGTAATGAGACTAATTCCATGAAAACCGTATATTTAAAAATTATTTTACAATTCTACCATCCCCTTCAAAGTAGTCTTCTTGGGCAGCTTTCCAACGATTCCAGCGCATTTTCCATGCTTCGTAACATTTCTGGAACGCTTCCACTGGGATGTCCGCGAATACCCTCGTCACGGCCGCCTGGATGTCCGTAATCGACTTAAAATGGGTTCGTTTGACCATCGATTTTGTTCTAGGGAACAAAAAAAAGTCATACGGTGACGGCGATCACCTTAGAGGTCAAATGCTGGGACACGCTGAGGGCGTTTCTTTGGAACTATCTTCACGCACAACTTTTTCATCCCGAAATTGTCAGTTAAAATTTGTCTGTTTCACGGTTCATACCCAGCTCTGAGGCCAACATTCGAACGCCGATATTCACGGATGAGGGCACGCACACGCTGCGCATTCGCCTCAGTCCGCAACTTGACTGGTCACGCAACTTGACTTTCACGCCCCTCCTTAACTAAAGCTGTCGCTAGCAATACGGATTGTTTAGTGTTACTGGTAGTAGAGCTGGCTTTAACATCTGTTGACGATGAGCTCGATGGCCCATGATCGAAAAGAGATATGGTGACATTTGTCCAGAGTGTAAGAAAGCCGCCGCTGAATGCTGGTTGAATACTGTTGATGAAGACCGGTTATTATGAGGCACCGGACTCGATGATTGCTCCCTATGTTCAGATAAAAGTAACGATTAATCAACTTTCCTATTATTTAATTCGGCGGGTTTGTGAAGGGGTGTGTGATGTGCTTTTTTGCACTGGAAGCATCTCGATGTACTAGGACACGTTCCAACTAAATGTCCGTTGCTCAGACAATTGAGTAACAAACCATTTCTCTTCGCAACATCAAATTTTTCTGAGTGTTCAGATTGTAGGAGCCCGGTACATCGTCTCAAATGATGTGGCCCCTTGCACAAAACGCACGTAATTCCTTGTTCTCCCTTCATCATCAACACACTGTGTGAAGCTCTGCTGGCCCTTTGCTTGTCCACTCCAGCAGCTTCTAGAGCTCTGAAGCGGGATTGCAAGAAATCCTTTAGCTTCCGAAATGACGCTGTTCCAGACTCTACTGTTTGTTGCTGTACCCAAATTCGGCGTGTGTCAGATGGTAGTCGTTGTGTTGTTGAGTGTACCAACATTGCCTCCCATTCGCCCTCAACCTCCAGGTTTTCTATTGCTTGAGTACAATTGAGAGTTTTATCCGACAACATTGTTATCGAGGATCCAGACTCATTGGCGTTACTAATCGTTAATAATTTTTTTAATTGTGCGCTTAGTAGTACATGTTTGTCGTCATAGCGTTCCACAAGCAGTTTCCATGCTAACTCATAATTTGCTCAGTGATGGAATAAAGTTTGAGTAATTGTTCAGCCTCACCTGACAGACTGCACTTCAAGTAATCTAACTTTTCCACGATAGATGAACTCACTTTCCTTTGAATCGAAGATGTGAGTTAGTCTTTAAACGACGTACACTCGTTATAATTTCCACTAAAATTCGGAAGGTTGATCCGTGGAAGTCGCACATCTGCGTCGTTCACTGCTACAAAAGATTGATTTGGTACCTTTTTGCCTCCTTGTAAATCCTGTGCTGCCTGTTCCATCTGCAATTCTTCTAACTCCGTTTCATAGTTCAAGTTGAGTTCCTCGAACGCATGATACTAATTCTGTGAGAAGTAATCCAATAACAAATCATCTTGTCCATCCACCAACGTAAGACAAACTTCTTCAACTCGCTGCAACAATTTATTAGCGTATGCTAATGTTTTGTGGGTTTTCGAGTCTTTACGAAAATTTATAAACATTTTATTAAATTGATCGCTCAACGATTTTCGATGTGCCATTGATCCAAATTTTACATCACACCTCTGTGAAATGACGTACTTTAGTATATAATATTCGGTCACAATTTGGCGACACGCTTATATTTTTAAATATCAACGAAAACTTATACTGCATCCCAATATTAATGAGGAATAATATTATGATCGACTTCTGCAGCGTATAACAAGTAATTTGTGGTGCACAATATCTCTTATCGAAATGTATTCGAATTTGTTATTTAAATTACTATGGAATACACAATATCTGTTTCAAATGTATTTGTATCGATTTTTATAATCGATTTGTGTAGTGTATAAGAAGTAATTGGTGATGAAGGAAAGTGGAAAATGGACTTACCGGACCTTTATACCATTGTTACTTGTCCTTGCACTCATAAAAATTAGCCGCGTGACCGATATTTGTTCAGAACACTCTTCACTACTTATTTCCTCGTATTTTCCTAAGTTCTAGTTTTCAGTTCGAATTCTATGGATCCACGAAGGATCTGGCTCGAAGGACCAAAAAATGATGCACTATAATACTTTCCCTAAACCTTAACGCAAAAACTTTATTTAAAAAAAAAAAAAAAAACGTTTAAACAATAAATCCGCGCAACAATTTGTTAACAATCACGATTCAATTCACTGTTCGATTTAACAATCGCAAAGATTTATTTTTTAAAAGAGATATTTCCATACTGATCGGTTTCCTAAATGAGACTGAGTTAATTTCAAATTGCCATGCAGTACCGAAATTTTCAAACAAAGAATGCAATTCTGACAAAAGATTTCATTAGCTTTCTTTCCACAAATTGAGTTGTCTCTATTTAGCTATTTACCATAATAATCATTGTAAATGTTACGATATTCTTATATTTTCAAGTCTACTATTCTGAATTACAATCCCTGAATGACATTTTCACTTTAAAATGTCATTATTGTTTATCATTTTTACAAGTAAAGGCTAAACTACAATGAATATAAGCAGGCATTAAGCAATTGTCAAAAAAGTTGAGCCCGAATATTTTATAACGCATTGAGTAAATTTGACATAAAGATGACATACGCAACATGAAAAGTTTAAATCGAACCAAACTTTTTATGTCAGTATGTCGAATATATTGTTTACTTTAAGTGACAACGATACATTGTTGTTTGCCATTTGAAAGGGTGAGTAAAATTTTATCCAGCTACTGAGGAATTATGCAGAAAATTGGTGTTCTCATCTGTTAAGCACAAGTCCACTCTGGTATTTATATATTTAACGAAAAAACCAATTTATTTAACAGAAAATTCAGTATAGCCAAGATAACGACAGTTTCAATGAACGATTGATCGGGCTGATGAAAGACCAACCGGCGCTGTTTAAGAAATAGCAGAGGGGTTACAAAAATACCGCGACAAAAGGGCTGGAATCGCAGAACAGCTGGAATCAACAGGTAAGTACAATATGTTACTCAAAAAGAAACATAAACTATGATTTATCATTTATTCCAGAGGAGATGTGCGAGCGCCACTGGCGCTGTTTTCGCGAGCGATACAGTCGGGAGCTGAAAAAATTACATTCTCCATCTGGATTTGGTGCGCGGAGTAACGGACCCCAACAATGGGAGTTGTGGGAAGAAATGTCGCTCTTAAAAGAACACATTCAACCAAGGAAGCCAGTTTTAATTCTTTGAATTTGCATGCATGTGAAACGAAATAGTCAAATTATTTGCAGGTCTGCAACTAACTTTACGACGCCGAGCACAAGCTCTTCAGTGCTGGTGTATACGTTGGATGAGTCAACTTTTGATGAAGAGATCGACAGCAACTCCTCCCAAGGGTTACTCGGTGAGAGTCATAGGTGCATGGCAATGTCGCATACTCGGCTCAAAAAAGAGATGAGTACGGCGCTTATCACATTGAATAAATACCTTCAAAATAAGGTTATCGCAGAGTGTGCACAAGCCCCAGACTGTTTTGGACTAACTGTCACTTCTTTGTTAAGTGAGCTGTGCCCTGATAACAGGCCTCGGGCAAAGGCGGATATTTCATCATATCTGGCGGACATCCGGCGATCAGAGTTGGATCAGCAAACGATTTTTTTTGGTTGAAAATAATATTTTATTGCTATAAACTCCAAACATGTTTTATTTTCTTCACTATGTAATTCGTCTTTGTTTGTTTATCGCCACTTTGTTTAAGAAATATTCTTACATGCTGCATTATTTGATCCCATAGTGGCCTTTGTGTTTCCTTCGTTGTTTTCCCGGTCTACAAATGAGGCAGCACAGTGTGAACTATCGTCACTCTCGTTTAGTTTGATGAACTTGTGAAGTGCAATTGTAGCCAACACTCTTTTTTCTGCATTTTGAGGGAAGCACGTCAAAGAGTTCCGCAGCACTTTCCACCGGCTCACTAGAATTCCAAATGTGCTCTCTATAAGCACACGCGCACGTGATAGTCTGGAATTAAATATACGTTTGCTGGTATCCAGTCGCTTTCCTGGATATTGCCGCATCAAATTTTCCTTCAAGGGAAAGGCGGTGTCCGCTACAAAAAAGTATGGACAGTTTACCTCCGAATTCGGTAGTTTCGCGGATGGAGGCAGCGGCAGTTCGCCAATGCGTAGTTTTTTTACCAAATGCCGAATTAGCCAAAATTCCTACGAAAAGTTAATTTAAATATTTGAAATCATAAAACATTCTAAACAATTACTCACCACCATCACTTTGGCTGCCATAAACACCAATATCAACGTACGTGAATGTGTACCTTGAATCACAGGAAGCGAGTAAAAAAATGCTAAGAGACGATTTGTAATTAAAAAATGAAGAACCACTTTTCGGTGGATTTTGAATGTTAATCTGTTTGCCATCAATGGCACCAACACAATGAGGCATATCCTACCGATTTCTGAAATCATGGGCAATGCTGCGGAAATCCTCTATGTTCGGTGTGGTCACATAGAACTTCTTCAAAACCACCCATATATCATCGCATGTTTCTAGGATAACTTTCCTTACTGTTTCCCTACCTATTTTGAAACTCCATCCTAGAAAAGTATGCGACACTCCTTGAGATAGAAATGTGAAATGCAACAAAAACATAACTTAAAGCTTCAATCTAGGATTTATTCTTCAATGTATACACTTACGATAAAGTTAATGCCAGCCTACATTCTGCAGAAATAGCCGGCCTTTGGGAAAATCTCGTTAACTCTTCTTTTAGTAACACAAGGAGCAAGTCGTAAGTCTTTCTCGTCATCCTTCTGTGTTTGAAAAATTCCTCCGGATCGCAATGCTTCATTCGTAAATACACAGTGCGAAAATACCCGTCGATATCGCGACTTCCATTAGTGGGTCAAACCCACCAACGTCTTCTACGCCGTTCAAGACTTTCATCAACAAAATTATAACACATTATTAAAAACATAAACATCAAAATCAATTCGAAATCATCCATTTTCTTCAATAACTTTTGCCACAATGACACTTCTTCGTATCTGTCAACATTACATAAGTGCGAGTCGTATGTAGGCGAACTATGTGCGCGCTGCGTAACTTGACATTCCTTATTTTGTGTTATGTTGATTGTAGCACAACGGTAAGCTACAAAGTTTGAAGTTACAAAGTGCAAATGTGGCCGAGAATCGTGTTTGGGTTTTATTTAACAACGATTCTTTGTGTGTTTTCTTTTGTATTTCAGATCATGATGCGGACTAGATGAAGTTAAAGTTTGCAGAAACGATTGGCTAGGAACAAACTACTTTACGAACTTATTTTATAACGTCTTTAATACTACGATCATCTGTTAATACCTTAACATTATATTTTTTTTAACCACTAATCCCGACTCAATATCATCACCATCATTATCTGAACCAGAATTGATAGATTCATCTACAGCAGTGAAAGATATTGTTTTATATAACACATTGCAAACAGCTAAATGAATACCGTGCGCAAAACAAACTTGATGCTCTACATTCACAAGTTTTCCCACCTTCAGCATAACGTTCGGACCATCCGTTACGATTGCCAGAATGTCGCCTTCTAATGTGATGTCAAACTCAGAAAGGCGCACTTTTAAGACACGAACGGTAGTCTCGGCAGTCAACGATTAATAAATGCGTATGAGCCCTAGATTCCATAATTTTTTCTCGGAATGAATATTTATATTCATATATCTTTTATTCGAATTCAATGTCCATTCATCAAAACTTAAGCTGAATCGATGTCCTTCGATGCTTTCTTCATTAGATATGCTGAATTTTCTTTTAATGTGTCCATTATTTTCTCAATATCAATAATCTTTTTATTAACTTTATCTGCCCCTGAATCCAACTTCATCTCAATTCGATCAATTTTATGTGATAACACCTTGTACGAAATCTTAGAGTTGTTGTCCAATTGGTTATACTCAGCTTCATTTACTTGTTCAATAATGATTCACTCTACCTGCTAATGCATTGGATAAACTTGACCCAACAATTATATATCCCATTATTATCGGGCTTGGCTCGAATTCCGCGGGAGTCATGGTAACGTGCATTGCATTTAGTGCATTTATCAGCATCGTCACCCAAAGTGGCTTTTTTCGTCGGACACAAAAAGCACTTAAATGGCATGTAGTTTTTGGACGTACTGCACGATGCACGCTCCGAGTGAAGTGATGAATTTGTATGTTATAGCAAATTTGTAATTGATTGAAGATTATTGAATACTTTTCAGCTCGAATCCACTCTGAACACATAGATTCGATTCCACTCCATTCACTTAATCGATTTATAGGTTCGGAAAATATTTTTTTTTTTAATTTATATTTATGAAATTGCAAGAGCACAAATTTTCGTGTGATACCAATAGCAAACCGCACTACATTCCACTAGCAAACTGCACTACATTCCAGATTATGAAAAAAAAAATTAGATCTAACAAATATAAGCATTGATATGAGAAACAATATTATGAGCTCGTGTTCTGACAGTGCGCGATGGACCATTTTTATTCCATCTAGTCGTGTTGTCTTCACCAATGTATTGGTTGCCACGCCTTTGCAAAACCTCATCAGATTCGCTCAATGAATTATTCTCCTGCGTATTGTCGGTGGTTAACTCTTGTATTTCAAGAGCATCCTCCACCTCATAGTCACTCATGTCATCGTAATTTGAGTCTGAATCGTCACACTCCAGTGGCGCCCTTAAAGTTTCTTCGTTCATTGTGGTGTAATATATTACTTCTCAAATAATGTTATTTAGTATACTCAACAAGTATTACATAAAACTAAAATAAATGAATGCATTTCATTCCATCATTTTATAAAATTCAAAATCAGTTACTGATTTGGAATAGTAACAAATCTCCTCGCATCGGTCTTACAGAACGATAACAGAAAAAGTGTCACACGTCTGCCCTGCACTTACGCACGTGCCGCACTATTACGTGTCAAATGACAAATTAAGCAGCTACTGAACTCCTCAAAGTTCTTGTTTGCACTGAAAACTATAGTATACTACCGAAAACTCAACAAAACAAGAAAAAACACTTTTAAAACTCAGATATCAAACTTTATTTAAAAAGGGACGTTAAAATAATAGTCGCGTAACAAATTAACTTATCGAAACAATTCAAAATTCACTAAAACTTAATTTTCGAGAGCGATCGTTCTTTCTTTTACAAAATCCAAAATGTAACTAGAATTTAGTCTTTAAATTGCAAAATGTACCGAAATTTTCAAACAAAGAAATCAATTTGAACAAAGGATTTCGGTACTTTTCCTTTAACAAATTTAGTTGTCTCTATCTAACTATTTACCAGAATTGTCATTGTGAATGTTAGGATATTCTGATGCTTTCAAATCTACTATTCTGAATTGTAATCTCTTACTGACATTTACTTTGTCGTTTCACTTTAAACGTCATAATTGTCATTGTTTTTGTACAACAAGTGCGGTAGTAAAGTTCCGATCAAAATAAAAATATACAATATCAACGAAAAGTGACCGGGATTCGTGATTCCAGCTGTGGTCATTGAGTTTACTTAACCAACGATTCTTTGGGCGTTTTTCTTTTTCATTACAGATGGTGATTGCAGTCTACGATTCTGGAGATGACTGGCGAGGAAACAGTCCTAGTAATGTTAATTTCTGAGAAAACAAGAAATTAGTGATTCGTCGGTCTGAGAGACCCAATGCGCGAATATTGGAAGATTAAGGGAACTTTGTATATTAGTCTAATTTATTTCTTTTATTTGAAACCAAGTATTTGCAAAATTTTTGGAGACTGTGATGGTATGTTTCCTCTTTGTGAATGAATGAAAATATTCAAGCTACTTGTGGAAAAGATTTAATAATCATCGATTTGATGTGAATGAAATTCGCAACGTTGGAACGCAACGACTTACTTTTTTTTGTCAGCACTTCGAAATGTATATTGTACCAATATAAGCTTAAATATTAACATAAACGCCAAAAGTTTTTGTTGGTAATTTCAGCGTTTTCGAACTTTTTCTTAGATTGGCGGGCGAAAACGCAAGCTGAACCCCTAAAATGAGTATTCAGATGCAAAAACATTGCTGGAAAATAAAAGAAATTAACGGAGTTACTACTTTCCAGCTGTGAAAAGCTTGACTGCAGTTTCATATGCATCACAAACTGAGTGAACGATTTACATTCTTGTACGAACGGAGGAAAGAAACAATATATAGTTTTACAAGTGAAGAGAAAACACGTTTATTGCTTGACACTCTATTCAAAAACAATTGACCCGAGTCTCAAGTGAGCTGGGCTTTTTATAACATTCTTAATTACATTCCGTTATAATGCTCTGCTTATCTTAAACTTGTTTTGTGAACGACATATAGTTGTGTGCGTGGCGTTAGTGCAGCCGATCACGTAACAAACGCTCCAGATATTCTACATTGACATAATTAGTACGCACACCGAATATGGCAAATGAATTATTCACTTTTATGAAATATCAGCCTTCTGCATATAAACTGGGAAGATTATGCAGAACTTTTGAATAAAATCTGATGTTTCGTTCATATCGTTCCTTGCTGCCCATAGACATACATAATCGTGATGGACCATTTGATGATATCTCTGCTATGAAAAATGTAGCCACTTGGAAATTTATACATTGCTTATAGTCCGAGAGCCGGCTGTATAAAAGTCCTATGGATCAGATACATGAATCATTTTTGGGGTATGAACAATAAAACCATAGGTCTAGAGGTCGACACCCCTAAAGTTGCTTGATTTTGCCCGCATGCAAAATTATGACGTCACTTCCGGTTTTTAGTTTAGGTGTAATTGTAATTTATGAAATACATCAAAAAAATTTATGTCAAACGAAAGTTTTTGATGAGTAGAATGGAAACGTCAAGGGTCGACAAGCTCTATTTATTCGCTACCCTAAGTCGACCTCCGTTAAAAATTATTTTTTTTTAAATTTATCTTAAGCCATCGAATACATGGACTTGCTTACGATTTTCTGAAACTAGAACCTCTTCAATGACTGAAAAAAATTGGTCGAAACCTTATATTTGCCCGGATCTGACTGTCGACTTAGTTTGAAGAATTAAAGAGCTATGCTTATACATTTCATCTCTATGTATGTTTAATTATTTAATTATCTGTATATCTTTTTCAAATACATTAATAATTTTTTTTAATCAATTATGTAACTCTAACATAACTAAAAAAAATTGGTCGCCACCTTTTATTTACTCACATTCAACTGTCAACTTAGTTTAAAGAATTAAAGAGCTATGCTTATACATTTCATCTCTATGTATGTTTAATTATCTACATATCTTTTCCAAATACATTATTAATTTTTTTATTATTAATTGTAACATAACTACAATTTTCTTGAAATACTGACTGTACATTTCTACATTCTTTACCACATATATTGTGAGTCCTGGTGTTATTCATAAATTCCTGTGAGATAGAACGAAAGAAATTAAAGTCTTAGATAGTGGAGTTAACACATGAATGAGTTTTGTTACATACAAAAATGATATACAATGATTAACTATTAATTTTACATATAACTATCGTCATTAAAATCTACATCATTATTTACACCATCGCTATAATTCGGAATATTAACATGATCGTCATTGTTGTCTGCAATGCTATTTCTATCATTATTGAAGTCGTCAGTATTATCGTTATTACAGAATTCATTGCTACTATCAGTTAAAATGATTTCTTCTATTTGAAGTGGTGTAGGGCTACCATTAAACATATTCGGCGTTATGGTAATATTATCATGATCATATATCCAACCACAATCTTCGTAATTCATTACAATACATTGTTCACACAAAGAATTTTGCCACATCGCATTAACATAAATTGTTCTAAGAATTTTTTGTTTTAACGATTCCCAGCAAGGTGGCATTAGGCTAGAATCATAATTCCTTACTTCATGCAAGAACGCCTCTTGAGTAGAAACAGCAGAAAAATTATTTTGAAAAATGATTATTCGTGATAAATTAACATCCCTGCAATTTTTTATACCATACATTTCGCATGTATACTTTTGAATTGTTTCCTTCATCTCCTTATCTTCGATCTTACCAAGATTATTAAGTAAAGCAAACATTTCTTGATATTTTACATTATTCATTAAAATATTCAAAGGTCTGGCTTTACCTTGCTTAAAGAAACTACAGGTATAGTCACAACCTGTATACGCGTGAAACCCGGGCAATGCGTTGCACATTTTTTCACCTAAAAAGTTCGCTAATTTGGTACAATTAAAACATTCATCACAGTCTTTACTGTTTGTTGAACTTAAGAGCCAAATTTCAAAACGCAGTAATTGAAAAATATTTCCTAATAAAATAATTAAAACATCTGTATTTGATGATTTGATCATTATTTTAGAGTTATCAGCGCACTTATTTATATGGTAAATTATCCTAGTGTCAGCTTCTTCATGCAGACATTCTAATCGTTTTTCTTCTGTTTTAACAATTATATTATTACTTACAGAATACGAATAGCATTTAATCCCGACAGTGAGAAAAATTGTTTTTTTATCTATAATGGATGCTAAGCTTGAATTTTCCCAATATTTGCCTAAAAATTCTACTAAAGCTTCTTTAAATTTTTTATTTCTTAAAGCTTTATAAAAATCATTTGGTCGACTTTGAGATGGCCCAACAATCGTATATAGAATACCTGTTTCATTTCTGTTCATTCTTTCGATGTTTTTGATTGAAGGAATGACATACCGGTCAAAAATGAGATGAATTTCAGCAGCTGTACTGTCACAAATTTTTTTAAATATAAATTCAGCCATTCTTCCAAATGTTTGAGGCATCGCTGGCCCTAGTTTATGTAACATATAAAATCCATCAATTATTTCTGTATCTACACAGAACGGATATTCTGGTGCTACCATTTTCTTTATTTTGTTTGCGAGAACTGATTTATCTGTTTTATTCATTTCACCTGTGCACTGAAACAATGCAGGTGGTGCTGGTGCTAATGGATAATACAGACAACACTCAAGATCAATTTTGTGACTTAAAGCAAATGCTAGTAATCTACCGAATACATCTCGCTCCATTTTTAGCACGGTTTGTTTACCACCATCTGCGGCTTCTATTATTTTTTTCAAACACTCGGAAGCAAAATTTTCAATCTTCAACCTAACAATTCTAGATTCAAATCGATCAGGATTAGTGTTGCATTCGTTAATGAATTGTATTTTTTTGTCTTCACCAATTTTGTAAGCTTGTAACAAATAATTAGCAACGTTATCTGATACAGCGCGCCCAGTAACAATATTAAACAAATTATCTTGATCAACATTTGAACCAAACGGATTAATATATTCTTTAATTTTTGTTATGATATTATCAACGGCTTCTCTATCTTTTTTCAATCTACTATACTCTAATTCACGATGGGTATCGTCATTTTGAGAAACACTAATTTCATCGATTATTTTCGTACGCATGCTGTGGCTTAATGCGCAACGCTGTCTGGCTGCTATTGAAGTGCTGAAGTGTGTGATACCGGTTAATGAACTTGCAGCATCCGCGTTAATTGTTTGCTCTAATGTCAAATCAACAGGCGTGTTAGTTCTTTTCACACCGAACGCTCCTTTCAAGAAATCATGGAATAATTGAGAATTTGTTTTCTTTAATTGAATAAGATTGCAACACTATAAAATAATCCATCGACAATAATTTTGCTGATTAAATACGAAAAACCAGTCAGCCATACTATATAACGAATCAATATAAAGTCAAAATCACTACTTAGGATGCTTCTAGAAAATCTAAAATACAGATTTACCATTTCAATATATTGCCAATAAAATTGAGCTGTTTTGCCGTGCTTGCCGGTACATATTTCTTCAATATATAATTTATATTTATTAATTATTTCTCCTAATGGTGAAGAAATTTGAATAGGTTGCGTGCACTCGACTGGAGTTTGTAAAACAAAGTTTAAATTATCAATTAACAAGGAAGGGTCAATATCATGTACAGAAATGAAGGATTCAATTAATAAGCTTTGCAACGCAATGTTTAACAATGGATGAATACGTTTGCACCTGTTAAAATGTTTACTAGATAGAAAACCATTGACGGAACCGGCTGCCAAAACTTGTGCATCAACTAAAATATCAGTAATACCACTAGATTCAATAAAAGTTCCAACAGCTTTAAAGAATGCCATTTGTATATGAAAGCCTGCTAAATTGATAAATAAATTATCGAATTTTGGTTTTTCGGAATTTTGTATTTGCATTGCCATTTTAGCAATTGCAAGATCATAACTAACAATAATCTGCTCTTGATTACATTGACTTGCATTTTTTTGTGAGATATTCATAGTCTCATGTACCACAGCATATGAAGTTGGTGAATGATTCAATGGAGGTAAATAATGAACTGTTTGTCTAGGACTATTGTCTATAAAAAATTTACTATGGAAACCTAACCACATTGGTGTTGATTGTAAATGGGAGTAAGAAAAACTCCATATAATATCTTTTACAATTGCGTCGTCTCTCGATTTTTTACACTGATTTATTACCGAAACAATTACTTCAAGTGGCAAGAGCGTTGTTTTAACTTTAGGCTTCTTGGGATATGGTGGAATATCACAACCGAAAAAATCAAATCTGCGTCTCCTGCGATTTTGTACACATACATCTGTACTTGTTTGAGGGGTCCTCAACCTATCATTGCCCTCTGATTGCACTTGTGCGTCAGAATTATTTACATTATCATCGCTTACAGTTTCGATGTGGGCATCAGATGTGCTCATCTCATCAATTTCATTGTTATTATTAGTTGGGAAAAACTGATAAACGATACCGACAGTATCATGTAATGTATCTTTTCCATTGATAGTATCTACAAACCTATCGTAATTATCAAAAGCAACGTTCGTGCATAAATTATTACTGTCTTTAATACCAGATGGAATATACTTTTGATCTTCACAAGCCGTTAGAGTCATCTCTGTCTCTAATTCTTCAACAACATTATAACTAATGGAACTACCATAATTATTAAGTATTCTTAGTAACTTACGACTGTTAGTCATTGATTTTACTGCTAAACCTAACATTAGTTGTTTCGCTGGCTTAACTCTTCCCCTCGTTGTACAGAAAATAATATCTTGGCAAATAGATTTTACTCTGATGAAATCATCAATATTATTTTTTCGACGATAGTCAGGACCTTGTATCAAGTCGCACACAAAATTCAAAAGTTCATCTGGTACTTGACATTCGCCCTTGATGATATCGTCTACTGATAAATTTTCGGGGAGTTTTCGGGGTTTTGTCGAATAAACAGATTTTCTTAATAAATATGCTGCGTTTTGAAGTTTGTTATCTTCGTTCTCGACCTATTCAGTAATAAGCCTATTCATACTTATATTACTTTTATAAACTATTTTTTTTATGTACAGTTTCCGACGCAGTAATAATTATTTGATCTCCGAATTTCTTTTCAAGTTTTTCCTGTAAAATTTGAGCCGTATACTCTGAACAATTTGCTTCAGATCCATTAGCTGCGGCAATCTCTTCGAAATATGTCATGTAGCGGTTAAATAAAGTACTAAGAAACAAAATTTTTTCTTTTCGAATAATTTCATCATTGATGAATTCGCATAAACTTTTCAGACATTCATCATGCATTTCGCGTTCCATGTGCCAACTGCCTTTCTGCTTGGGCTTGTGAATTTTTGAAGCTTTATTCTGGTACATAGTACGACAAATCGGATGGTAGGGTACTGGTTTCATACAATGCAATTTATCTAACATGGCTTCATCATTCAATACTTGCGCATATTGACAAAACTTATTGAACAATTCTAATGATGAGCACATTGTAATATACTGCCGTTGTTTACCGGATGTTTTCTCAATTTTGTTACAAAAGATGCATTTCTTACGTATATCATCTTCTGTCGTTGGAGTTAATGATGTTGATGCATCGGATGACCTTGAAGGATCCATTCGTTGCGTAGACGTTGAAGGAATCTCTTGATCCATCGTGTTACTCAATGGAGGCTATATAAGTCATCGTAAATAATCAATTTGAATTTCTTTTTGGTTGGAAAAAAAATTTTTTTTAATATTGAAAATTTTTTTAAAAATATAGTAACGCTACTTCCATTGCAAAACTACTAACATTAAATATATAGGAACATTCGAAAGCCATTTTAATATTTTGGGACTATGGGACTCGTCTATACCTGAAGCCACATTGTGCTCCGAACGCAGGGAGCTCTTTAGTGTTGTGCTAGTATATTTTATTTTAATGATACTATTTCCAAGGTGGAATGTCCAAGGTCAACGTCTACTGACATGATGTCTTCGTCTTGAGAAATATCAAAATTTTCTCGACTATTACTTTCTCCAAATATTTCGGAGCTTGATGCACCACTTTCAAAATTCTACATAAAATAAAAATAAAAATTAGAAAAATGATCTTGACGCACGGTAAGGAAGTGATCGAAAAGCAGTACAGTATATTTCATTTGTCGTAGTAAACTAAATGTGAATATACGTACTTTTTAAAATCTTTCCCTAACATCATACAAAAAAAAGTCTGTAAAGCTTTGTGTAGCGCGTTTAAAATTTAATGAATATCATGAGCATACATTAATACTGGTAAAAAAACACTCCCCGCTACATGAATAAGACCAGTATATTCTTCTCTTTCATTTCCAAATATTTATAAAAATAATTAATTTTTCAACGAAAAATTGCCTACAGTGTTTGTAATCATATTCATGTTGCGAGGAGTGTATATATATGTATATATTCGGATGAACTGTCATTGCTATCACATAAACATGAATGGTTGATACTTACATTTTCAATCAATTGTTGAAATTCTTTCTGATATTTTTGATTTGTTATCAGAAACTTTTTCCAACATCCTGTGTGATAGCCTATAGCAACACAACGTCTTTGTACTTGAAATCTTTTATGATTCGATACTTCAACACATGATGACACCCTTTTAATTTGTTTTCGTCAAATTCGCAAACGTTCTGAGCACTTCCACACAAAAAAAAACATTTTAAATGAAAAATGACTGCAGAAATATTGCAATTGATAATTCACGTGAAAGAAAACGAACTGAACGCGTCAATGTTTCACACTATAATCACTTAGAAGTTATACCTACTGTCCCAAACTTAGGGCTGAAAAATACCGGGCTCTCCCTACCTACTCGTGTTCTTTTGTTAATTCCGGAGTAACTCCGATCCTAGCTTACGTTACAGGTACAAAAGAAAAAACGTTAACGGCTACCTGGACTTAAGGTAGAAATACAAAATAAATTCTTAAGGACTTAAATGTTAATAAGAAATAGAAAAATGTACAGTAAGTATTTCAAGAAAATTGTAGTTATGTTACAATTAATAAAAAAAAATTAATAATGTATTTGGAAAAGATATGTAGATAATTAAACATACATAGAGATGAAGTGTATAAGCATAGCTCTTTAATCCCTCAAACTAAGTCGACAGTCAGATCCGGGCAAATAAAAGGTGTCGACCAATTTTTCAGAAAATCGTAAGCAAATCCATGTATTCGATGGCTTAAGATAAATTTAAAAAAAATAATTTTTAACGGAGGTCGACTTAGGGTAGCGAATAAATAGAGCTTGTCGACCCTTGACGTTTCCATTCTACTCATCAAAAACTTTCGTTTGACATAAATTTTTTTGATGTATTTCATAAATTACAATTACACCTAAACTAAAAACCGGAAGTGACGTCATAATTTTGCATGCGGGCAAAATCAAGCAACTTTAGGGGTGTCGACCTCTAGACCTATGGTTTTATTGTTCATATCCCAAAAATGATTCATGAATCTGATCCATAGGACTTTTATACAGCCGGCTCTCCGACTATTATACTAGCTGTTGAAACTATCACACAACGATTTAAAAGAAAATTTATTTTCCGGTAAATACCGAACGGCACCCCCCACGAAAGTGTTTTGTGAGAATATGCATATGGTCTGGACCACTATTCATGAATTAAGCTTTGTGTTCGAATATGAAAAATGTTACTCACGTTTAAATTATGAATAAAATCTTATGTTTCCCACATATCATTCCTTGCTCACTATAGAGATAATCTTGGTGGAGACGAAGTCCTTACAGGGGGAACCAGCTCTGCGGGAACCTTTGGCGATATCTCTGCTCTGAAAATGTAGCCACCTGGAAATTTATATATTTCTCGCAAAACCTTTTGAAACTACTGTTTAAGATCACAACTTGAAATTTTAGTTGAAATAAAAGATTTTCGTCTAACAGTGAATCAATCTGTCTGTTGGCGGAATGTATTTTATAATTATTAAACAATTACACTAATGTAAACGATCCATCTGTTGGCGTTGTATAAACTTGAAAAAGCCAAAAAATTGATACATTGATTTTTCGTTGATTCGTTTGTTTCTGTTCGTTGCATAGGAGGATACGTTCTGTTCACGAATATGCATAGAAGAAATGTCTAAAGTAGATTTCCAGGAACTTGATTTTTATCTTTTCTTCTATTCTTCGTCCGTACATCCCAAATATGCTCCCTGCCCTGGCCTTGGTGAAGGAAGGTCAGAGTATTACGTAATCTTTGCATTAAGTGTTGTCTTTAACGAGTTGAATAGGTGAAGCTTTCCCAGCTATGCTGCAAGTTCACCTCACTTACTCTATTGACAGGTACTATTGTGAATTCTAAGGTTTCATCAATCTAGGTTTAGTTGCTAAGTATCTTTACTTATGTGTGAAACTTTTTTTTATTGCAAGTTTATTGTTCGTTGGTGGCAGAGTTAATAGGTGATAGCGCTGTTTTTGATATGGATCGCTGATCCTCTGTTTCTTTGGCATGCACAGTGACTAGACGCACCAAATCGTCCTTGCCAGGGTGAAGTTTAGTAGTACAACGTAATGCCCATTTGTACGGTGGATGATGGTCATCCCTGACATTACATAAATCACCTATTTCTACATCAGGAGAACTCTGGAGCCATTTTGGGCACTGTTGTAGATGGGAGACATATTCTTTGACCTAACGGCACCAGAAATTCTGACTAAATCTTTGGACCAATTGCCATCGATGCAGACAATTGATGTTTATATCTTTTAAGTTCTCTTCGTATGGAGCAATCAGGGATCTTCCGTTCAAAAAAGGTGCTGGAGTCAAAGGTTCTAGGTCTAAGGGATCATCTGTTAAAGGACACAATATACGCGAATTGAGGCAGGCTTCAATTCGGAAAGTAACAGTGGCAAATTCTTCAAATGTGAGCATTGCGTTGTCTGCTGCTTTGTGGAGGTGCCTTTAAGGGATTTTACACCAGCCTTCCATAGACCACCGAAGTGTGAAGACAAGCGAGAGTTGAAGTGCCATGTAACTCCTTGATCTGCTACGCTTTTGTTCTTTTCCCACGCCTTTGAAGTTCGATCCGCAGTCAGAGTAGATGTAATGGCAAAGACCTCGTCTCCCCGTGAAGCGTTTGAAGGCGGCCATGAAAGATGCTGTTGTTAAATCACTAACTATTTCCAGATGTATGGCTTTGAATGCCATGCAAATGAATATTGCATTATATCCTTTTATGGTTATACTTTTTCTTCCTTTCTTTTCCTTTATGTAGAAGGGACTACAGCAGTCGATTTCTGTATGCATGAAAGAGCTAGTGGCCTCCACTCGCGGCTTTAGTGTTTCTTCCGTCTTTTAGTCAGTATCGTTTGATTAGTGTAGCTAGCAAGAGCTACGTTCCTCCATGTAGTGTTGAGCGATGTGTGTGGTCAGACAATTAACTTGTGGCGGACCAGCCACTCCCTTACGCATCCGATCCTCGACTGCCACAAACCGCAGCCAACATTCCGCAACGCCTCATGGACGGACCGACAGACACCCAACCCCCGACTGCCACGAACGCATCACCCATTTGGGTTGTATTCGTGCTCAACCGAGCATCAACTAAACAACCATCGCCATGTGGATGCTTGACCACAACTCAAGCGCGTGCATGAGGAAATGTGCACAGTAAGCAGTCTGGCCGGTGGATTAGCGTCCAACGAGTGGACGTCTCAGGCAACAAGCAATCGTAAGTTTCGAAGTAATATTTGCAAACGATGCATATTCCTCGGCACGGGATGGCACCCACCATGAACGCAACCGGACGACGGCGTCAGCAAAATAGCAGTATTTAAAGCAGCGTGCGAGAACGGCTCGCTCTCTTACGCTTGTTCGGTTTCTCAGGCCACGACGCCGAGTCGGCATATAAATTATTTACATCTTGTCTATTCACGTTGTGTGGTTTCAGCATAAATAAATATATATTTTTATAGGTTCGAGAAGCGTTTACCTTCACATGTTCCCATAAACTTTATTGAAATAAAACTTCGAATTTTTTATTCTTATTTACCCAATTAACTTTATTACATGTCAAGTCTTCGGCTTGTAAATCCTAACTAACTTAACAAATCTAAAGCTATTCTTCATTCTGAAAGAATATTGTTTATCCAACAATAATTATTTTGCTGACTCAATTTCTCAACGTAACTTACAAGATCGCTTATCTTTAGAAAACTCAAGACTATTTATGAAATTGAATCTTAACTTGAATTAATATGCAACATCGTCGCGACATGCAAAAGATCTATGTGCACCAATGTTGCGATCCATAAGTGGTGCATGATAAATGTAATCGAAAGTGTAGATTTGATGATAAAGAGTGTGCTGCCATAACTCCTCCATCCTTGGAATGAAAATTGTCCTCAATTATGTCAATGGGTTTTGGTAAGTAATGAACTTTAGGTTCCGGTTTATCCAGTTTAATTACAAGAGATTTGTGTTTAGTTTCCCACAAAATCAATATGACAATGAGTAATATGATCAAAAAAATAATAAAAGACATTGACGTGCCAAGGCAAATTTTTGAAATTTTTGTTTGATGTCAAGTTTCTCTATTTCACTCAATTTTATGGTTTCAATATGATTTCAATGTAGTTCTTCTAAAGTTAAAGCTTTTACTTTTTCAGGGTTATATTTGATTCGCGTTGGTGGTAACAAACGTGTGAATTATAACGTTCTTGATAGCTTTCGAAAATTAAATTGTTTACATTGATTTTATGTTTTTCAAATTTAATAATACCATGTTTCGGAAGCAAAAAATTTTCATATTGGTCTTCTGAATTACAATTATGGTATAAGAATAAGTATACAATATTTTTAAAAACTACTGTTCCTGGAGATATTTCTGTAACTTTAAGCTTGTTGTTGAAAGTTTCAGTACAATTTAGAAATTTGAGAATGCATTCATTATTTAATGGGGTGAGGTCTTTGACAGAATCGGTGTCATAATACAATGTGTTGTTACACTTAAGGTAGGAATTAAAATTAACTGACAATTCATGATTAAAGTGATTAGGTATGGGCTGAAGTGAATACTTAGTACATTGGTAAGTAGCATAATGAAGTATTATTATGGCTATAACAATGTTTTTTGATTTCAATAAAATACAACATTGTATATCTTTAAGTTGTTCTATCGTAAAATTATATTTATCTATTTCTTGATCTTCAAAAATGTATCGGTTTAGAAATCCTGATCTTGACATTAGTATTATTTCTTTAATTTTTTCAATTGTTCCATTAATAAAAGTTATATCCAATGCTAGATTTCTTACGTATTCACTTTCAGTTATGTGTTTATTAATTCTTTCTATATACATCTTAAGTTCATTTAAATAGCTAGTAAGTTTATTGAAGTTTCCAGATAACTAACTAAATGTTTTATTTGGTTGCTAATTTGTTGTTTTCTTTTACAATGACCTGTTGGTTATCTAATAGCACCTGTTGATTTTCATCGATTTTTTCTAGAGCGCTAATTATAATTTCGCGATCCACACTGTCCATAACACCTCCAAACCATTTCAAGAATGAACCATAAATGTCAATAATTCCTCCTTTTTTCTGTTTTCTAAATTTTGAGCAGAGCTGTTAAAAATGTATTTATTTTCGAATGTTTGTTTAATTGGATTTGGGTCAATTATTGAAGTATACTGATTCAGAGTATTAATTTCATGTTTTAGATGTTTAAGTAACAAATTGAGCCTTTTAATATTCGGGTGATCAAAATGTTCGTTCACTAAATTAAAGCTACTAACAATAATTGTGTATGCCATCTTGTATTCCGTAATGTTGATTTTTTGAAGGATGTATGTTTTATGTGATTTCAAATCAACTACTTTATCTTTAATTGTTATAAAGCCATTTCCGTAAGACAGGTCAGTCATTTCTCATTGCTGTCCCACTACTATACGTGTCCATAGTAAGGATATCGTGACCAGTTGGAGATGCATTTCTGGAAAAGGATGAAGCTTCTAAATTATTTTGGTTTCTTTTGTTTTAAATGTACATAATTGTTTATGGTAGTGCGTGTTTTGCATTTCGTGTGTCTTCATCTTTACTCGAGGTTGGAGCTTGTGGGATTTTACTTTTATATAGTTTGGATTTATGTCTTGTGAAACGCGATCTTTATTATGATTTATTGAAATAAATTTAATGTTGTAGCCAATTAAGTTTTTGTAGACCTCTCGATTATCGGATTCGTTGTGATGAACTTTAATTGGGGGTTCTTAAGTTGCAGTATGCTCAGTTGTTTTATAAATTCTGAGAACTTCTGTTATAGGATTATAGAGTTTCAGATCCTTCTTCACTTCTTGCCGTAATAAAAAGATTCTTAAATTTTCGTTTAAAGTTTTATGGAAGGTTTCAATATCGGAATTTCCTGTTTTATGGGAGGGTGAACAAAAATGGTAATGAATATTATTTGTTTCGAATCAGTCTTTTGGCAGTTTATGGCACTTTCGTTATCGGTCACAATCTTAATTGGTTTACCCATTCTATCCATTACATCTGTCAATGTTGAGTTAAGGTCGTTCCATTGTCTACTTTACAGTTTGACGAGACTTGCATATTTTTAACCTTGTCTATGCATGATAAATAAAAGTTGTTTTTATTTTTAAACCAAATGTCTACATGATAGGTTTGCTTTGGTTTGTCGGGGGGTTTCGGTTAACTTAAAGGGTTCTTTCACTGGATGACGCTCATTTTTACCTTTCAAACAAATTGAACAATTATTGATTTACCTAGTAATCCGATCTTTTAAATTTGGACCTAGATGGTTGAGTTTTTGATAGGCGGAAACAATTTCTTCAGTTATTTCTTCCAGTGAGCAATCCGTTAGGTAGTATCGACACTTTAAGAGATTAACATTTTGATTATTCTGCTTCCATTTTACATAAACGTTTTGAAAATCTTTGTAAATATTCATATCAAGTACATATAAACCTACATTTACTCGTTGTGGCTCATGATTATTTAAAATATACTCATATGTTTTTTCGTTAGGTGAGCGGTACGTAAGAATTATTCTTTTTTTTCATTGCCCATTTTAATCACTTTTGTTGAATTTGTTTTGGCTTTTTTCAAGACAATTTGTGTCCTAAAGGCGTTTAAGGGTTTCTCTGATATGAAAATATATTCGGTGTTATCTTCTTCTGCTGTGTGCTGTGTAGCTAATTCAGAAGTGTTAATGGTTTGCTTAGATGTTGCTTGATTATCAAGATGATGTATTTCCACGCTTGACAAGGCATCTGCAACAAGATTCTCTTTGCCAGGGATATACTCAATGTCAAAATTGAACTCTTCTAATTTAATCTTCCAACGTTGTAATTTCTGATTGGGTTCTTTCAAATTTGCCAAATATTTCAAAGGTCTATGATATGTTTGAAGCTTGAATTTAACACGGTATAGGTAAGGTCTGAAGTATTTTGTGGCCCACCGAATGGCCAAAAGTTCTTTCTCGATTGTCGAATATCCAATTTCCGATTTGCAAAGGGTTCTCGATGCGTAAACGCTTGGATGCCCTGCCTGGGATAAAACTGCACCGATTGCGAATTGTGATGGATCGGATGTTAGTGTGGATTGTTTTGTAAAGTCGGGATACTTAAGAATCGGCTCTGTTTGTAAGTATGATTTTAAATTATTGAAAGAATCAATATATTGTTCATTTTCAACATCAATCCTCATATTCTTCTTTAAGCATACGGTCATTGGTTTGGCAATTTTTGCGTAATCTTTGATGGATTTTCTGTAAAATCCAGTAAGTCCCAAGAAGGATTTAGTCTCTTTTTGGGTTTTGGGTATCGGAAATTTTTTTATAGGTGCCAGAATGTTGGGACTAGGTTTGACGCCATCCGTTGTGATTGCATGTCCAAGAAACGCAGTTTCTTTTTTCAGGAATTCACACTTGTCAGCCTGTATTTTTAAGTTGAATTTTTCAAGTGCCATTAATACAAACTTCAAAGAGTCAATAAGTTCGTCCAAAGATGTGCTGAATACGATTATATCGTCCATATAAACACAGCAAATTTTATTTACCTGTATACAATCCTTCAAGACATCATTCATAAGTCTTTGGAAGGTACTGGGGGCGTTCTTTAAGCCAAAAGGCATTCTCAGGAATTCAAAATGACCGTTCTCTGTAGAAAAGGCAGTTTTGTGTTGGTCTTCTTTTGCGATTTCGATCTGATGGAAGCCCTTTGCCAGGTCTATTGTGGGAAAATATTGGCATCTACCCAATTTATCTAGGATCTAATATTTTTGGAACAACCCACAATGGGGCATTATAAGATGAGTTTGAATTGCGTATGATACCTTGTTCCAGCATCTCGTTGATCTGTCTATCTACTTCGTCTCGATAAACTATTGGGTATCTATAACTTTTTGTGTCAATAGGACAATTATCATTCAAAACAAGTTAGTACTTAATATCACTGGTTAATGTAAGAGTTTCATTTTCTCTGTACGAAATTCGCTTGAGTAAAGTTCATACGGTTAATAGTTTGGTTTTCTCATCTTGGTTAAGATGTTCTATTCTAAGACGTACGCTTTTTTCAAACTCAGGTTCTTGTTCACCAATCGACAACACTTCTAACGGAATATTGTAGTTCGTGTTGAGTGGTAAAATTTGGTTGTTAATGTGAATGGTTGAATTTGAATAATCGATTATTGCCTGATTTTCGGATGAGACGTCATTTCCGATAATGCCGTCATAGTCAGATTGAAGATTACTTATAAGAAGTCCGATGGGCCGACAAAGTCTAAGATTTTTAAAAGAAGGCACCAATAGTTTTCGCTGAATATGCGAAACTCCGTGTAAAGTTTTAATTTCAATTCCGCGAGTATTTGTTACTGCATTGCAGTTATTGGGTATATGCCTTTCGTTGGTGAGACTACAAGACGCACCAGAGTCAATTAATAATTTAAGGTTCTGACCGCCTAATGTTGTTAAGTGCACTCAAGGAAAAATTACTCCGAAGTTTGTATTCGAAAATTTTCAGTTTCGCTGGAAGAGTAGGTAATTGTGTACTTCCTGGTCTTCCTGTTATTATTCTGATATACCTGAGATTAGTCTACTTCCAGTGGTTCTATAGGATGTTGACGATGGAAATTAGAATTCGGATTATTTCTGGAATAAAGAATCCCGTAAGGCTGTCTGGAATTTCTATTTCGGGAGAAAACTTCTGAATGCCAATATGAACTATTATTAAAAAATTGACCCTTGTTACCATGGTAGGAATTATTTTCATTCATGTTCAATTTAGGTTGATTAGATTGGCCTTGAATTGGTTTAAACTGATTGATATTTTGGTTATTTGGCATGCTATTGTCACCTTTACTTAAACCGGGTTTGAATTGATTCACCTTTCTGTTTTGTTGAATCCTATTTCGTACAGTTTTGACAGGATCTTGAAAATTTAAGTAACCTGCTTCTACTAATGTAGAGAAAGCAGTATGTATGGAGTATGGTTTTTGTGCGGCAATTATGCCAGCCAACGGCTCAGGGAGATTATCGCGAAATAAGTATATTCAACGCCATTTCGTTATTCATATTAATTATATGAACTTGTTGAGAAAGATCTTGGACTTCACTTTTCACTTTATTATTTAGATGATATAAACACTTCATAATATAATCGTGATATTGTGTTAAACAAGTAAACTTAGCACCAACTAACTTTTCATACAATTGGGATCTACTTCTGGGATCATCGAAGAATTGCTTCAAAAGCAACTTCATCAAACTCCAATCCATTGACTGGTGTGAATCTGTTTGCTCCTTGGCCTTTCCAATAATTTTTGCCCTGATTTAATTTTGTACGGCAGATTTGATGGGTTCGTCCAAGCTTTGTATTATTGGAGCTATGCTATTCACGATAAGGATAAAATTGTGCAGCTCTTGTTGATTCCCATCAAATGTTGGAAGCGCCGCAAGTAATTTGAAGATGCGCTTTTCATTTAGCGTCTTTAAGGATGCTTCTTCTGCCATTGAACTTGATTGGATTGTACTCACCTCCTTATTACCGGAAATCGATTTGCTGCTGCCTTGAAATTGAGTTTGGCTCGCTCGTTTCGAAATTCTCCGTACTTGAGAAATGTCCTTGTCAGAGTCAGATGATTCGCTATGCCGCCCTCTGCCTGATCCTGGCTTTTGAAGTACAAACGGAACAGCTCACACTTTATTCTTTTCGTTTCGAAAACTTCACGGCAATATAATTAAGGATGTTAATATCTTGGAACAACTAGTTCCTTTAAGAGTGAAGGCTTTAAAAAATCTTTACCGACTGCGCCAATTAACTTTATTGAAATAAAACTTTCAATTTTTCATTCTAGTTTAGCCAATTAACTTTATTACATGTCAAGTCTTCGGCTTGTAAATCCTAACTAACTTTACAAATCCAAATCTATTCTTCATTCTGAAAGAAAATTGTTTATCTAACAATAATTATTTTGCTGACTCAATTTCTCAACGTAACTTACAAGAACGCTTATCTTTAGAAAACTCAAGACTGTATATACTAACTTGAATTAATATGCAACATTGTCGCGACATGCAAAAGATCTATGTGCAACAATGTTGCGATCCATAAGTGGTGTATGATAAATGTAATCAAAAGTGTAGATTTGATGATGAAGAGTGTATTGCCATAACTGGACAACAGCTGGGATAAGTTTCCGTATTTTAGCATGATGATGGAGTGCTTTTCATCATATGACAAATGCGAGCGTGCAAGACGTGCTTCTACACGGAGTATGCTTTGGTTACCTAGAAAGGGGTAGAGATTTAATAAATATCTCCCTTTCGGAATTCATTTTTGTGTGCGTAGCTTCTCAATTTCCTTACCAAATTCACTTGATTAAGCGTTCTTGATCCAAATGACCAAAGCCTGTTCCGATCCACTAGTTTTTAGATTGCTGGAGAAAAATTCTCGTCACCTCTTGCGTTGAACAAAGCCTATGCAATACGCCGCTATGCATATCAAGTGTGTTAGAGTAGAATATTCATGTAGTATCTCGTTTGTAGCTGTATGTTGCCTTATATACGTGATAAGTGGGCTGGAGTTTTTCATTCCTGAGTTCGTATCGATAATCACTTCATTTTTAGGCCACCCTGTTAAGCTCAACAGCCAGATAGGTCCAGTCCACCAAAGCAAGGCATTGATGATGTTGGATTCTCTGTAGTGATAGCTGGCGTGCTCACAATTTTTGAAATAAGGGTTGAAGTTAGTACTCTGGTGTTACTTTATCTAATTTGGATGAGGCTCCAAGCTGACTCATAATTGCCTTCAGTTAACGCGAGATGTCTGACGAGCTTTTCGGCTTCACCAGTTAAGTTGTTCTTCAAATACCACATCTTCTGTATGGCTGGAATTGGTTGGTTATGGACCATCTTGGTGATCATGTCGTCAAATTGGCTCCACTTCAAATACTCACCATCAAATATCGGTATGGTGAGCTTCGGAAGCCGCACAGATAAGTTGCCTGTATTGATGGAAGTCCAAATGTTTTGAGGGTGGGTTGAAAAGGCATCCTTTATGGTCTTTTCCCTCCCCATACTCTCCATTTCAATATATGACTGAATATTATAATTCGGGCCATCTCCATGCTCAAGGATGGAATAGTGGAGTTCTTCAACTTGGTTCCACAACCTTGACGTTATGTCATTCAGCATACTGCGTACTTGTAAATTCATGCATGGTCAATGGGCACGTTCTCCAATGTGCATTTTTTGTTGTCGGTTGGTCCATATTGGCACTAATTGTTTTGATGGCTTTTTGGTTTCAGGACCTTTACCGAAAACTGGCCTCACTAGTTCTTCCACTTGTATCACGTCACAATCCAGGACATACGCAGATGTATCACGTCTCAATTTAGGATATACGCGGGTGTATCACGTCACAGTTCAGGATATACGCTGGTGTATCATGTCACAGTTCTGGAAATACGCTGGTGTATCACGTCACTGTTCAGGATATATGCCGGTGTATCACGTCACAGTTCAGGATAACGATGGCTTATCACGTCACAGTTCAGGATATATGCTGGTGTATCACCTCATAGTTCAGGATATACGCTGGTGTATCACGTCGGGGTCACCAAAAAATGTTGCGATCCAGAAGCAAAAAAGGTTATTCTGAACCACCGACGCTAAAATACCAACAAGGAGAATAAGTACCTATTGGACCCAATTAATCTTTGATTAATTGGATGAACGACTTAGCTTCTGAAAATCATGTGTTTTATTTTTTTGTGAACGTATAGCCAATAGACTTTTCATTTATAAAAAATAATAATTTAGCTTTTCCTACCATTCAGGTATACGCAAGTTCTGGTTTTATTGAAATTTTTAAGGAAAAAGCAAGAAGTCAAACATCTCTCAAATTCTGTTTGGTGAAAAATGCAAATTTACAAAACCTTATGTTTACGCACTAGCTTCACGTTTCTATTATTTTGATAAGGAAGTAATATATGGTTTGAATAAAATTTTACATTGTTGCGTGTATATACAATAATTGTTTGAACTAACACAAACAAAACTTTTCCACTGTCTGGTGGCAATGACTGGTTATATCCGGCTCGATGGACCAAATGTTTACGCGCTAGCTTCGCATTTCTATTATTTCGATTACGAAGTAAAAGATGGTTTGAATAAAATTTCATAATGTTCAAAAGGATTAAGTATTTATTAAACACACGGAATAGCACGCAATTACCCATAGAACAAAATTAACGTTTCATGCAAACGATAGTAAAAAAATAAGACACGTCTGTTCATTGGGATGTTCTGTTGTGAATTCTCCTTCGAATTTTTCTTGCTATGTGAATAAGCAATGGTAGGAGAAAGATAGGCAAAATAGGAATATTCAAATTAGTTGTATCAAGTAATGAAACTATTTCTATGTATATCAAATTTTATAGAACCTTAAACGTTGGTTAAATATCAATCGACATCATGAGAATACCAAGGATTATCGGGGTTCTTGGAAAAATCCCGCCAATCGAATTATCTATATTATCAGCTGTAACATACTCCCCCGGTTGAGAGATGTGCGACCAACTAAAGTACGTGTCACTTTTTATACAAATTCAGACAATAAATCACAATGGAAAGACTACTAGTGATGTCACAAAAATTAAGCATAAAGCCCGGTTACCTAGCTAATTTATCTCGATAAACAATTATTGTTTCCAGCTAATCATGACTTAGGATGTTGACATTGAATGCAAACAACGTATGTAATATTAAAAAATCGAAATCGCTAGAGACTTCATGGCGTCAGCCTGGTTCACGAGGTACTGCATCGACTTTCGATGGTTGTTAGGTCTCCACAGGTAAAAGGGCCAGCTTCCTAGTATTGCACATAAGTTCTCCAGACGAGGTTTTTATATGAACCGTACGGGTAACTCCATCTTGCCCAGGATACGATTCCATGATGCGACCCATTCTCCACTGAAGAGGCGGCAAATTATCGTCTTGAATGATAACAACGGATCCAATTGCACCCTGGGCTGGACCATTTTCTACGCATATTAAGCTCATTTACATACTCTTTACTCCACCTGGCCCAAAAGTCCCGTTTGATTTTCTGAATATGCTGCCAGGTAGCTAGTCGATTGGTTGAAAGTTCCGAATGAGCGTATTCAAGTAAGCCAGAAAATGAGTCGCCGATAAGGAAATGGGCAGTGGTTAGGACAGAGAGATCGTTCGGATCAGAGAAAAGAGGAGTTAAAGGTCTCGGGCTTCAAACAGCTTCAATTTCTATGGTGAGAGGGTTTAATTGCTCAAAAGTGAATAACTGATTTCCGAAAACTCATCGGAGATGATGCTTGAATGATTTCACGGCCGTTTTGAATATACCGCCAACATATGGAGATTGTGGAGGTATGAACTTCCACTTGATTTCATTATTTGTAACGATATTATGTACTGACTTATCCTTAATCGTTGCAACTACAGCGTCCTGAATGTATTTAATTTCGATCCTGACCAAATTGGTGCCGTTGTCTGCGAAAATAGTACTGCAAGCTCCTCTACGAGCCACAAATCGCTTGAGGGCTGCCAGAAAGGATTCTGTTGTGAGATCATCGACAACTTTGAGATGAACGGCTTTTGTAGCTAAAAAAATGAATACTGCTATATCTGCCTTGATCTTAGTTTTATTGCGAAATTTCTTTTCTGTCATAAAAAAAGGTCCACAATAATCGACACTGCTATTTGTAAATGGTTTAACTGTAGCTGTTCGTTCTTTTGGGAGACTTCCCATCATATATTCCATCGGTTTCAGCTTTGCTCTAGCACATCAAATGCAATCTCTTATTATCTGGCGCACCTGATTACGCCCATTTACGGGCCAATAAACATGACGGAGATCACTGAGAGTAGCTTGAATGCCTCCATGCAGACATCGTTCGTGTTCCTGCTTAAAAATCAAGTTAGTAATGTACGATTTTGGCGAAACTATCGGATGCTTCTGTCGATATGATAAAGAGGATTGTTGCAATCGCTCACCAACGCGTATTACTCCTTGATCATCCAAAAACGGAGACAGCGATAGCAATTAACTTTTCGAGGATACGGTCAAACCATTTTTTAGATCTTTCAATTCTGAGGAGAAATTGAATTTGTGTACTAACAACAACGCACAAGTTTTAGCAGCGCGTAATTCTTCCACGGTGGGGTCTTGTAGTCGCTTGACGTATTCGATAACACCAGGATGTAATTTGTAACAACCTTTAAAACGACGAGAATCGACGGAAAAAGTCGCTGTCTATTATTTTTGTTTGAAGACAAGTGGTTTTACGCATCTCCTGTAGTTGTTTCATTTGCTGCAATGCTTGTTGAGTCCAATCTCTCTCCTCGCGACCGATCTGCCACATAAGATTTGCTCTGAATTCTTCGGGAAGAACTCCCCGAGACAATAAATCGGCTGGATTGTCTTGACTCGTGTTAAAGTCTGCATTGGCGATAAAAACTTTTAATTAGTGAGGTGGTTAATTGATCCATTGTAGTGCAATCATCGAATCTGTCCACAAATAAACTTTA
The DNA here is from genome assembly GCA_963969285.1 of Odontomyia ornata. Taxonomy (NCBI): domain Eukaryota; kingdom Metazoa; phylum Arthropoda; class Insecta; order Diptera; family Stratiomyidae; genus Odontomyia; species Odontomyia ornata. The sequence goes on along the minus strand of OZ017738.1, from coordinate 355,625,856 downwards.
TCTACTGAAATGTGTCGAGCTTTCTCAACTAAGACACACAAGTTGGCTAGCAGCGCGCACGCACATAGTTCCAAACGCGGAATGGTCTGTGACATTTTAATGGGAGTCAATCGCGACTTGGCGCATAATAATAGATTCTGGATTTTTCCCGACTGGTTCACTGATGGCAGATATATGCAAGCACCATATGCTTTTTGACTAGCGTCACAGAACCTATGTAATTGTATAACTTTGGATGAAGGAAGAATAACTTGTCCTGGAAATGATATCTCATTTAATAGCGGCAAGTGAGATGCAAAATTAAGCCAATTGGTATGAATTTCAGTAGGTAAGGATTCGTCCCAGTCCAATCTGAGGCGCCATAAATTTTTCATCATTCTCTTCACGACTACAGTAACTGGATTTAATAATCCTAATGGATCAAAGGTTTTTGCAACTCAGAGAAAATAATGCTTTTTGTAACCTCAGTCTCAGCCAACGTTCGCGTCGTGTATATTATCATATCCCTCGACGAACTTCAATCGATTTCCAGCTTTTTTAAGTTACTATCTAGATCTTTTGCTAATTTAAGATTAACATTAACAGACGGAATATTCTTCAAGACGGCCTGTAAATTCGATGTGTATTGTCGTAAATGAAAAACGCCTGATGACAGAAGAGCATCAAACTCTGTTCTCATTTGTAGAATGGTGTCCAAATCGTCAGCACCTGTGATTAAATTATCTACATAAAGATCATTTTTAATGATGCGAGACGCCAGAGGATACTGTCACCCTTACACTTCAAGGGTAGTCGCGCTGTTCAGCAGTGCGGGCCCGGTTCGCTCCGTCGGAGACGGCGCAGGCGCCAACTCGCTGTCCCTAGGCTGGAAGGATTTAAAAATAAGATCGTCAGCGAGTAAACGATCCGACAGCGCACGCACGAGAGCTAAACACTAGAACAAAAGGGAAAAAAAAACGTTTCACCTCCTCTATCTACACTTGATCCTAAACCTCCCCCAACTTACCCTTTTTACCCACACCACGACCTCCTGAAAGTTAAATGTTAGTCTGAACGGGGGAAAAGAAAATCTCACCGCTTGAACGTCGCGCACAATCCAGGTTATTTTTTTTCATTAACAATAATAAGAATATTTCCGGTGATAATTAAATCAATATATTCACACAAATGAATTCTAGTAGATAAATGTAAGAACAAATATAATTAAAAAAAGAAGGTACCTTTTCCTACTTTTCGCTAAGCTATCCCTAACCTGGGGCCCCAGCAAACGATCGTCCGTGGTTATTTGCGCCAACCTCGGGAGCCGGATTCTCGTTCTGATGAGCTTCTCGCCAAACGAAATTGTTCTTCCGTGGGACAGGTGTTGTACCGCGGTATGATGAGCGCCGTGGTAACGATGATGATGTTGATATTAGTCTTCTTCACCTTTTTCGCGCTGCTAAATTTGTATCCTTCGATCTTTCCTCGCTCGTTCCAATCCCAAAAAAGAGGACCTCCGTTATCCCTCAGCCCTTTAAATTGGCTCGCCTTAACGGACGCCCGCTACATTGGAGGTGGTTGGCCTCCCATTCGTACGACGGACTTCTTTTCAGCTTTTGACGCGGTTCGTAGCGCGGCTACCAACCATCTTCGCTACCTCAGCTCCGCACCCATGGTTGCTGTATGCGAGTTGGTCTGCATTACCCATTATTTTGGGATCAGCTGGGCAGTCCCAATATGTGGGTAACTAGATCATCGCAGAATGACATCGCCGAATGATATTTTGTAGTTGTCAGCGGAAAGTGAATACAACGTGATTTCGATCAATTAGCTTACGCCATTGAGTTGTATTTCCATCCTGAAAAGTCTTGTTAAATATGTCTGATCTTCCTCTCGAATCTTTATCTGACGATATATTTTTTCGACGTCACTCGTCAACACATACCTATGCAAACGAAAGCGTAGCAGTAGAGCGAAAAATTCGTCTTGAATTATTGATCCAGACATCAATGCATCGTTTAATGATAGGCCAGAACTGGTGGATACTGCTGATGCATCAAAAACTACACGTCATTTCGTAGTGAGACTTTCTTCTTTTATAATAGACTGATGTGGCAGATAAAATCCAGTAGGTGGTAGCGAAGGAAGGCGCGATAAATATCCTAGACTTATGTTCTCTTGCATAAATACTGTTCTTGCAGATTAGGATTCTTTTTGAATCTTCTCTCGAGAGCCGTAAATCTTTTTAGTGCGCCTTGATATGAAGTTCCTAACTCATTCTTATTATCATTAAATGGAAGTGCTACCATTTATCGGCCTGTAGAAGCCCGCGTGACGTTTTTTGTAAAATGGTCTTCACACGCTGATTCCTCTGCTGAGAGATTGTAATCATTTTATGTCTACGTGCGAACGCGGAACCGACCTCTCATCGGTTCTAGACGTTAAGTCTGAGTAGTGCCAACGGATGGTACCACCCGGTCAACAAATCCGTGCACCGTAACCCATTCACGCGGTGGCTGCTTGTCGGCCAGCTAGATCGGTGAGGATTTCGGTCGCGGGTCTCCGAATGGGTTACGCTCATTTACAATATTTAGCCACCTGAACACGCCCGTTTTCAAACGCGTTACAAAAACAAAACCATACGGAGAGGAAACCTATTCTACGTTACTCCGTATTTCTTCATTAACCAGTCAAAAGTACAAAATCTAATTTTTATTTCGCATTCCCGAATTTCCGACGCGGTACCGAAAAGTATACTACGTTAACTCAACCCGACGAAAGCTACGTTAAAGAAAAATCACAAACAACTAAGGTACCGCGTACCGCGCGCGACGCGAAACCGACCTCAGCGGATTTTTTCCAAACCCTACCCTCGCGAGGGCATACTTACCCTGCACCTCATTTCCCGCTAAAAAGCAGAACTACTGGAAAGGAAAGTCGTTTTTTTTTCGTTAGCAATTCATTTTGTTCTTTAATAAAATATTTATAGTTGTTGTGGAATAATGTACAAAAATGTTAAGGATGATGAAAAGTAGAGTTATAATAATGTTTCGAGGAAATGTTTTTGATTGTAATTTTCCTCAATTATAATTTCAAAAGATAAATTGTACCAATAAAAATAGCGAGTTTGAAAACATCAAAATTAAATAACTTCCATATGTTGTGGTGATATAAAAACATTCATGTGAGAACTAAGAACATTTAAAACTAAATTGTCAAATTGTATCGGTAGTAGAGTAAGTTTATAATGTATGCCAACTAATCCTAGGGCTTACGAAAAGATCTTAAAATTAGCGTTGTTACTTCTCTCTTGTGAATTTATTGCAAAGAAAACTTAATATTAAAATTAAATTTTGTGTATACTATAGATATATATTTCTTCTCGCTAGCTCTTTTCTATTCTATTCTCGACTAAAATTACTATGTTTTTAATAATTAGTACATTTTTTTAATGTTTCGCGGGGTATTTACATGTTTATTGTTGACACATCTCTGGATTTTTTTCTTAAATTTTTTTTTTTACAAAATGGAATTACTTTCAGTTGTTAGTTCAATTTTCACCTTTTCTTCATTATGCAATTGAATTTTTATATCGATTATGATTTGAGAAATCCAATGCGATTTACTCTTGCCGTGAATGCTTACAAAATATAAAATACGTTCGGTTTCAACTAAAAATAAGGCGAGGTATATCGTCGCAAACATAATTAGTGATACCTAAAAACATGTAAGGAGAATGGTGTATTAAAAACGGAGAAAAGTATAATGCACGAGACCAAATTGATTCTAAAATCTAAATAATAGTAATTGAATGCCTTTTTTTATTTTTTTTTTCCTCTTACTGCTCTCAGGTAATGCTTAAACTTCTCAAAATGTACTTATCATCTTATAATTTTTTAATTTTGTGATATATGTTTTAATTGTCAAATTAATTAAGTTAAGTATGTATGTATCTAGCATTTACAAATGACTTATGTTTAATGTTGTCTCAATATTGAATGACTTAAGAAATTCGGACAAACCAAAATTTAAGTACTACAGACGCTTTATTGCTAGCCATTTTAAGCATGTTGTAAAGGCTGATAATAGCGAGAAAACAAAGGGGACTTTTCTGCTCATGACTTGTAACTGATTAACATTCAATCAATATTGCGAACATTGTAATGATTTTCTACTTTTCAGATCGAACGCGGAACCGACCTCTCATCGGTTCTAGACGTTAAGTCTGAGTAGTGCCAACGGATGGTACCAACAGGTCAACCAATCCGTGCACCGTAACCCATTCACGCGGTGACTGCTTGTCGGCCAGCTAGTTCGGAGAGGATTTCGGTCGCGGGTCTCCGAATGGGTTACGCTCATTTACAATATTTTCAGTCACCTGAACATGCCCGTTTTCCAAACGCGTCAACAATTACTCATCCAGAACGGGAAACCTACGTTACGTTAGTCCTGGATGTGATCTCTCCACAGATCTCAAATCAAAAACGCTACAAAATCCTATAGGCGCGTTACCGAATCACCGACGCGGTACCGAAAAATATGCTACTCGAAATTAAACCGACGAAAACTACTCTAATGAAATGATGAAACAAGCAAAGGTACCGCGTACCGCGCGCGACGCGAAACCGACCTCAGCGGATTTGTCGAAACCCTACCCTCGCGACGGCATACTTACCCTACACTCTCTGTTCCCACTGAAAAAGAAGAGTCACTGAAAAGGAAAGTCGTGGGTTAACTCAGCAATTCATGTTGTTATATATTTTTTCAAAAGAAAAAAAAATCGTTTTCCTTCTACAAATGTTTTAAATATCATACAATTAATGTTCGGCAATTTTTCGCATTTATAACTGTGTATGCTTCGAGACTTGTATTATCGAAAGTATGAAGTTAGTCGTTTCTAATAATTAATGTTCATTCGTTTCGAAATAAACATTTTTTTTTTCCAATTTCAAATTATACTATTAATGTTCTGTCATATAGCATTCCGCAATTTGGATAATCAAATTTTTAACCCAAAAATATATGTATATAAGCGCGATCACGAAGAATTTCTCTATTAAGACTATTCATTTCAATTATCTACTAATGCAAATTAAATATTGGTTTGCTTCTTTCATTGACTGATTTTGTCATGTGTTTTTGTAACGTGTAACTAACGCTAAACAAGTCTCTAATTTTCCTACATACTAACTAACGATTCCTTCGATACAATATAAATTTCTAACTAAGGTATTCTACTTAAAGTAATAGTATCTCTTTTTTTCTACAGTTTGATAATCAGTTTGTATTAAATGGAAATTTTTCCCCCTTTTTTTTTTTTTAGCACTCATCTACATCAACTATAAAAACAAATTACTAAAATCGTGTGCCAGTCTACATGCGTTTCGTCTACATGCGTTTCGTCTAGAAGCAACCAAAATAAGGAGAATTCCAACACAAAAAGTGTTTCTGATAAATATCATCTCTCGTATGAATTGGACGTAAATGTTCTACCTTTTAATGTCTTTAATTTATAGTTATGCCTAAAATCAACGAAAGTACGATTTTCCGTCGTTTTTTTTTTTTTTTTGATTATCTAGATAGCATTCTGTCATATAAAATTAATTAACCTCTATAATCTAAGGTTTCAAATGAATTTGGTATGCATTTATTCATATGATTAATAACTGCCCGGTGAAAAATTTTTTATGACCATTTTATATTTGGAATAACTTCATGCTTTCTTTCGAGTAGATAAAAATGGTTTCTTATTTTATGTATAGTTATGTTTAAACAATAAATTAATATTTTGCTTGTAGTAAGAGTTTAAATGCGTCGATGTGCGACATCAACAGGCGATAGCGTAAATACACGCCTAAACTTACGATGTTAAAACTATTCCTGTAAGCAAATATAATCTACTTTATTTCGTTTTTTCTTATCCGACAGTTGAAATTGTTCTTTTTCTAAGGGCATTCAGTCGGAATTTTCGCGCATTTTTTTGTTTCACAGGACATTCATCTGCATTCGTTTCACACTTGTTTACGAGACCGCATTTAGGAAGCCATTTAGCCAGTTGCTCTTCGAAAAATTGTTCTAGACAACGGGCATGCGCATATGTTTTGGAATCCTCCGGATAATATAAGCATACAGTTTTGGACAACAATCGAACGTCAGCTACAAATGTGGCAATGTCTTTGTAGTGATTCGGACTTGATGGATCCAAACGAGTTCGAATAACATCTAGCGACATAGGTTGACAAACTACTTCATAATATGCAGTGTTTGTTGCAGGTTCTGGCTCTCTAAATGGTAAACTTTGTTCGTATTGGCAATATAATTTTAAACATATCCTCTGTATAATCTTTAATTCATTTGCGCCAAGTTCTCCTGCATTATGTCTTTCACATTCAGCTGAACTTGCCAGTTCCGCTAAATTAACACATAACAAATCTTGCCACGTTTCACTTTCATCTGGTAAGGAACCTATAGCTGGTATGTGACAATTGTGGTGAAATACTTTTGGATATTCATCGCAACACATCAATTCACCACCATCCAAACAAACTGCACACCAATCTTCATTTGGATCGTCTTTCTGGTCAGCTTTCTCTTCAGCCACATTCGCAATAGCTGCTAAACTTTGGACTTGTGGCGATGTCGTCTTATTCCTACCTTCCGGAAGAATTCGTACTCCGTTCGAATCTAATTTCGCTATTGTTGCCATCAAATCATTTATTGAATCGTCTCGGACTTTTAATAGTTATTATTTTAACACTAACCTGATCCGATGTTTGATCCACGACCGTACTGACAACGAAAGATGATCCATTCATCTAGGTCGATATTGTCCTGACCTTGACCGTATGCTTCTATATTTTTGGAAAAGCCTTTTTGGCAGCAACACTTTCGCCTTCTCGATTCCTTTCCTTCGGTGTTTTTTCGGCGAATCCACTTCATGGGGCGAGGAACTACAACCAAAACATGGTAAAGCATTCGTCGATGTAACTCGAACGAAGAAAAAATTTACCTCTTTATTCACAATCCTTTGACAAGCTTCGGTGCTGTGTTGCTTCTTAATCTTTGTACATCCACCGGACACAGCAACAACCTCTAAAATCTCTTGCATTAGCGGCCAGTTTGCAGCTTTGATGCCTTCATTCAGCCACATATGAGCTAAAAGCCAGCCGCCCACGCCCATAAATTTTCCTAATAATTCTGTATCCGTGCTTTTCAATATTTGTATATAAATACACTTGGACACCAATTTCTTTGAGTTTTTCGCCACTATTTCGGCTAAACGTTTAACTTCATTCGCACTGCGAATTCCACCATTTGGTGCCAGTAGCACCTTCAGGCAAGTTAATAATTTCAATGGATCAATTTGCGGCTTCACTTGCGCTGAAAACTTTTCTATTGCATCATCATATGCAATTGTGAGGAGAAACAACACTTTGGTCTAGATATTACTTGCCATATAGTTCTAAATAATTTATTTTATAGTTTCAAAACAAAACGAACTAACGGGGACCGTTTATTATCAATGGTTTTAGCTATCAACGAATCAGGTTACAGCTTCTAATTGTACTTCTTCGCCTCCATGTGGCTGTCAAAATCACCCGGTTGTCACATCGGACAAAACAGCGGTGTGTGGAATGGCACGCCATATGGCGGCTATGTACCTCTCCAGTTGTCGCCAGTGGCATAGTTTTCTCGATGGCCACGGTGGAGGGGCATTTCCAAATGGCTATGTCTCGAAATGTGCCAGGGTTTGGATTAATTCTATATTTCGAATATTTATATCCACAGATCTAAATATTTGGACAGAAAAGAAAAATATTTTCTGCGCAACAATATCCGCACGACAGATGAAGTCCGCTGGCACTTCGAGGACATATCCATCTGGCCGGTTGCAAGGGTTCGGGATCGGAATCCTTCGATTCCCGGGCGTAGGCGACACATTACACATTCCCCCCCCCCCCCCCCCAAAATCGAAGTAATTACGATCCCGTCTCCTATATAAAAGGTCTTGGTTAAGGCCGTGGCGGGTCGAAGATCGGTTTCGAAGGATAGGCTACAACCATGTTCGTGAAGACTCGGCAGTGACTATATAGTAGGGAGTCGGGTGTTATTCGGAGGTCTTCGTCAAGGCAAAGATTGGAATACGCCAAGGTTTTTCGTGGGAAATAGTTGCACTTCATCGTCTAAGGTCTTTTGCGAGGTAAATTCCCAGGGTTTTACCAGTCATGTCCGCGATGAGGTATCGGGTGGGGCTTAGTACTTGTAGGACTCGACACTTCACGAATTTCTGGTCTAGTTTGGCATTGTAATGTCGGGTGGCATCGCTCTGCCGGAAGTTTCGACGATATATTTCGTCGCCTGCCTTAAAGCCAGAAGGATGAGATCGCAAGTTGTACCGCTCCTCTCCCATCCGTCGAGTTTCTTCAATCTTCTCCCGCAGTTGCTCTCGCAGAAGTTGGAGCTTTTCGTGCGGTTCCAGAACCACGATTGGGTCCTCTAGCGATTTCAGTTGCCGCAATAGCCGGTAAGCGCTCCCATGACAGATCATGTACTGGCCGAACAATGCGAAATACGGCGAAATGCCGGTAGTGGCGTGGTACGACGAGCGCAGCGCACTAGTGATGGCGGACAATTTGCGATCCCAGTCCTTCTGATTCGGGTGGACATAGGCGCGGATGGCCGCTATGAGCGTACGATTCAGTCGTGCGGATGCGTTGGCTTGTGGTGAATAGACGGCAGTTCGTTGGTGGATGATGCCGTATTTGGACATTAGGTCTCGGAACTTGCTGGAGGTGAACTGGACCCCATTGTCGGAGACAAGTTTCTCCGGAACTCCAAACATGTGAAAGACTCGGTTCTCCAAGAAGCTGATTATAGGTCCAGTGTGCATGTTACGTAGTGGTTCTATGATAGGGAATTTAGAGAGCTGGTCCAGGACCACGACAGCTCCCGTGTGACCAGAAGCAGATCGAGGGTAAGGACCGATAAGATCAATGTACAAGCGCTGGAACACGCGTTCGGGGACCTCAACCTTACCCATGGGTGGCCGAAGAATGGTGTTGGGCGCTTTAGTGCATTTGCATAGCTCACAAGAGGCTACGTACGCTTTTATCTGTTGAGCCATCTTAGGCCAAAAGAAACAGGTTTTCAACCGCCTAAGTGTACGACCGTATCCGCCGTGCGCACTTGTTGGGTGGTCATGAGCCCGTCTGATAAGATCAGTAGTTAATTCTTCGGGCACCCACAACTTCCACTGTTCTTCTTCTTGTATGGGGTCTCCGGATCCGCTTATAAATAAATCCATCCGTCAACCGCAGTTCAGGAAGCTGGGGCTGTTGATTCTGGATAGTGTGAATCAGTTGTGTGTAGGTTGCTGACTTGAAAGCAGGATGGTCCAAATCGATCAATTGGGGGCTGTCGTCCTCTTGGACCAACTCGGCTCCTTCAGGGGCGAACATTCTGGATAGGGTGTCGGGGACTACATGCTGGCTACCTTTTCGGTGGCGGATTGTGAAGTCAAATGCCTGTAATTTCAGTGCCCACCTGGCCAATCTGCCGTTGAGATCAGTCTGGCTCATGAGCCATTTCAGAGAAGCGTGATCCGTAACGATTTCAAAAGTGTGTCCCTCCACATAGGCTCGGAAGCGTTTCACTGCCAACACCGCGGCTAGACATTCCTGCTCGGAGACCGTGTAATTTCGCTGGGCTGGGTTCAGCTTGTGAGACATGAAGGCTATAGGTCTCTCCTCGCCGTCTTGTGCAACCTGGACTAAGACTGCTCCCACCCCATGTTGACTCGCGTCACAATGGATTGAGAACGTTTTGTCAAAGTCCGGGCTGTGCAGTACGGGGGCTATAGTCAGACTCTTCTTTAGCTCTTCAAAGGCTCGCAAGCTGGGCTCTTCCCAGACGAATTTACGTCCCTTACGCAGCATGTCGGTCAAAGGAGTGGTAATGGTGGCATAGTCACGTACAAAACGCTGGTACCACCCGCATAAACCTAAGAATCGGCGTAACTGTTTGGTGGTCTTGGGTAGTGGAAACACGTCAATCGCTTGAGTCTTTTCCGGATCGGTCTTGATATGGCCATGCCCAATGATGTGACCTAAATACTTCACCTCCGTCATCACAAACTGGCTCTTCCTTATGTTGATGGTTAATCTTGCCCTCCGGATGTGTAGAGCCACCTCCTGAAGCAGATCGATGTGTTCATCGAAGGTCTCGGTTATAAGCAACAGATCGTCCAAGTAAACGAAAACTTGGTGCCGCAAGTGAGGTGGTATCACCTTATCCATAAGGCGCGTCATTGTTTGGGGGGCATTACACAATCCGAATGGCATGGTCACGAATTGATATAGGGGCCGACCGGGGACTGTGAAGGCTGTTTTCTCCTTTGAACCGGGGTCTAAAGGAATTTGCCAAAAGGCGTCCTTGAGGTCTAAGCTCGTGATGAAATGGGCTTTAGGCAATCGACTCAAAATGCCTTCGATCAACGGTAGAGGATATGCGTCCTTGACTGTGACGGCGTTCAAGCGTCTGGCATCTAAGCATAACCGGACCTTGTTCGGCTTGACCACTAAGGTGACTGGGGAAGCCCACGCGCTCTGTGATTCTTCGATTACGCCTAATGCTAGCATTCGATCCACTTCGGCATATAACGATTTTTCCTTCGCCGGAGATATGGCGAAATGTCCCTGTTTTATGGGTTTAGCATCCCCCACATCTATAGTGTGGAACACCAGGGCAGTCCGCCCGAGACCTTCCTTCTCGTGCGATGGAAAAGCCGATATAGCCGAGTCTAGACGCAGTTGCTGATTTACATCCAGAGTATGTCGTAGTAAGTTAGTGGGTTGAGATTGGTCAGGAGCTGTGGTGATGGACTCCAGGATCGTACCGGGAAATAGTGCCGGGGCCAAGTTAAATTTTCGAACGAAATCCACTCCTAGGTAAAGATTCTGGGTTAACTGAGGTATGATGAAAAATTCCATGGGTTTAGTTACTCCTTTAAAGGTGACATCCGTCATAATTTTTCCCACTACAGAGTGACGAGTTCCGTCCGCCGTGCTTAACCAGGAGGTGAAATGACGGATTTGGTCCGCGTGCTTTGCCAGTACCTCCCCTGCAAACTCGGCAGATATGCAATTCACACTGGCTCCCGTATCGACTAAGCCTGATACTCGTTTTTGCAGGAGGTGTACTGACGCATATGGCCGAACATCATCCCTCAATAATTCGTCTAAGTATATGTCCTTCAACACTTTCCTCGACTGCCTGACTTTTCTCCAGAAGCTCCGCATCTGACGCGTGGCTCGCTTGCTTCGCGGTGGGACAGTTGTGGCCAACTCCTCATGGAAGATGCGCTGGCGAGTAGCCAAGTAATTCCGCAGCCTGACATGAAAAGGTTTTACATGCCAAGGAACTTTCGTCTCGCTATCATTTCCCTGCGCGTTGGCCTCGGCGGAGGACGGCGTCGGTTGTGGAACTTCGGGAGAACTGTGTTTAGCGGTGCGAGTCAGCAGTGTTGGAGTCCTGTTGGGAGCTGGGTCATAGCTGGTGATGGGGTCTGGATTGGTTCGTCCGGGGTCTAGGAGTGCCGACGGGTGGTCGCGGCACTCGGTGGCAAGTTTTTTCGTCCTTTGCAATTAGCACAGTCAGGTGCATATGTGTCGGCCTTCCCGCAGCGGTAGCAGAAAAGCGTCGGCTCCGCTGGACATGCATAGAACCGATGTCCCGGTTGTCGGCAGTTCCAACAGACCGTCGGGCTTGTAATTGCTTCAAGTGAGGGTCGATCAATCAATGCTGGGTCCTCAAACTCCGGTGGTGCTCCGCTCCTCGGTATTGGTACTGGATCAGCAAGCAGGTGGTCCGCTGCCATCAACTCCGCGGTGTGATGATTTCGGGGATTTGGTCCCGTTATGCGAGGTTGTGGACGAAAGGTACCACGCCGCTCATCCAAGTGTTCTTGTCTACGGGCATGGAAGCGCAATCCCTGTATGGTGTTGATGGGAAAATGCAGAAGGCTGTTCTGGAGATCCCAGCGCATATTCTCTCTGATAATTTCTACCAGTTCGTCCTCGGGCATGGTATTTCGCAAGCGAGTGCTCAATCTCACTATACTTGTGTAGTACTGGTCGAACGGTTCGTGAGCGCCTTGTTTCCGTTTCTTTATTTGCTCCCTTAGCTCTCTCTCAGTGAAGCCATCCTCAAATCGATTGCGGAAGGCTGCACTGAAAGAGTGCCAAGTGGGACGTGGCGTTGATTCTTTAAAGCTCCAGTACCAGTCGGCAGCGTCGCCGCTGAACAAAAGATGTGCATGCCGGAGGAAGGCCGAGGAATCACCTCCCAGGGTGCTGGATACCAACGCCTGAATCCGGAAAAGGAACCGGTCCGCCGATATCATATCGTTGAACCCGGTAAAGTTCAGGCGCCAACTCTCCATGATACGAGGCGTCGGGTCTCGAAAAAGTGCCAATGCGTTCCCGGGGGGAATCACATCCTCTGTTGACCTGTTGTACTGTACTGCCTCGGGGGCTGGAGGTACCAACGGAGGTCCGGTACTGTGTCGCGGTCTGTATTCGGGAGCTCTGGGATCCATTCCCGAGTTCCTTGGAGGTGGGACCCATTGCTCGGATTGTCGGGAGTGGGGCATCGCCACACTGGGATTTGGCTCCCAGCCAAGCGGAGTTCTCACGCGGCTGGGTGGTTGGCTCAACGGGAGATTCTGGAGCTTTCCCTCCAGGTTGCCAATCCTCTCCGACATATCCCTCATCAACGCCACGAGGGTGTCAATGGAGTGGGCGGAAGGCATGGGTGTCACCTCGGACACGACACTTGCGGCCGGAACTTCACCGCCTACGGCTCCTTGCAGGTCTAAAAGTGGTTGTGACGGTTCGGCCTCTGGAACTCCTTTCGCCACTGCTCCACGCGTTGGTAGGGGCGTTCCGAGGGGGACGTCTAGGGCAGACCGCTCGATGGGTCGCCGACATAAGGGACACAGCTCTGACGTGAGGAGGAGCTGTTGTACACTGGCACGATGGAATAAATGTCCACAGTCCAATCGCACGCTGTGTACGCCCTCCACTACGTCTTCGAAGCAGATCCCGCAGTTAGCTGGTTGGACCGTTTTGGATCGGGTCCAACGCTTATCTGGGGTCCGTTTCGTTGCCATGTTTGTTCTTGCTGGTTTAAATGTGGTGCTAAAATAAAAAAATAAAAAAAATATAGAGAATATACTTATTCTATTGGTTTATAAACTTATCACTAAATTAGTGGCCGTTAGTGGCGAGCTATTTATAGGAAATAGAAAAAAAATTTATGTGATATACCTTTCCTTTCCAGTGGTCGACTCCTCCAACGGGAAAAGAGAGTGCGTGGTAATCTGCCGAAGAAAGGGTGCTTTCGGTCGATTTACGAAATGATATCCCCTAACCCTCATACATTACAAAAAAACCGTCTCTAAACTACGTTAAAGTGACTCGACGAGACAAGTGGTAGAGCTACCGTAACGATTTTAGTACGCGGTCAAAATTCCCGACGCGTGGAAGCATTCCGGGCTTCGCAACTCCAGCATACGCCACCGAACGTTGAACCGATACCACTCGTCTATCACGCATACGAAATAGTTAGAATCCTTCCGCGACATAAAGGCAAGGTAGCCTTCTATTTTCTTGAGAGTCCATGCTGATAGGTAAACCCATCAGACTGGCAGTTCCATCAAGAAAATAGAAGGTCCTTACAGGGGTTAACCTGGGACAACACATCGGAAGGAATCTGTCGCGAGAAAAAAAAATCAATCAAAGGAGATCGGAAGCTACAACTCACGTGAAGCGACTTCTAGTGTGTATCACACAATTCCACTGCTCCTGATAGTGGGACTCGAGTACCAAAGTACCTTACATCCTCCGTAAAGGACCAACTCGTCAGAAGACGCGAAGTTCTTTCCCCCTTAGGATGTTTTTGGCCCCACGTTGGGCGCCATTTGTAATGATTTTCTACTTTTCAGATCGAACGCGGAACCGACCTCTCATCGGTTCTAGACGTTAAATCTGAGTAGTGCCAACGGATGGTACCAACAGGTCAACCAATCCGTGCACCGTAACCCATTCACGCGGTGACTGCTTGTCGGCCAGCTAGTTCGGAGAGGATTTCGGTCGCGGGTCTCCGAATGGGTTACGCTCAATTACAATATTTTCAGTCACCTGAACATGCCCGTTTTCCAAACGCGTCAACAATTACTCATCCAGAACGGGAAACCTACGTTACGTTAGTCCTGGATGTGATCTCTCCACAGATCTCAAATCAAAAACGCTACAAAATCTTATAGGCGCGTTACCGAATCACCGACGCGGTACCGAAAAATATGCTACTCGAAATTAAACCGACGAAAACTACTCTAATGAAATGACGAAACAAGCAAAGGTACCGCGTACCGCGCGCGACGCGAAACCGACCTCAGCGGATTTGTCGAAACCCTACCCTCGCGACGGCATACTTACCCTACACTCTCTGTTCCCACTGAAAAAGAAAAGTCACTGAAAAGGTAAGTCGTGGGTTAACTCAGCAATTCATGTTGTTATATATTTTTTCAAAAGAAAAAAAAATCGTTTTCCTTCTACAAATGTTTTAAATATCATACAATTAATGTTCGGCAATTTTTCGCATTTATAACTGTGTATGCTTCGAGACTTGTATTATCGAAAGTATGAAGTTAGTCGTTTCTAATAATTAATGTTCATTCGTTTCGAAATAAACATTTTTTTTTTCCAATTTCAAATTATACTATTAATGTTCTGTCATATAGCATTCCGCAATTTGGATAATCAAATTTTTAACCCAAAAATATATGTATATAAGCGCGATCACGAAGAATTTCTCTATTAAGACTATTCATTTCAATTATCTACTAATGCAAATTAAATATTGGTTTGCTTCTTTCATTGACTGATTTTGTCATGTGTTTTTGTAACGTGTAACTAACGCTAAACAAGTCTCTAATTTTCCTACATACTAACTAACGATTCCTTCGATACAATATAAATTTCTAACTAAGGTATTCTACTTAAAGTAATAGTATCTCTTTTTTTCTACAGTTTGATAATCAGTTTGTATTAAATGGAAATTTTTCCCCCTTTTTTTTTTTTTTTTAGCACTCATCTACATCAACTATAAAAACAAATTACTAAAATCGTGTGCCAGTCTACATGCTTTTCGTCTACATGCGTTTCGTCTAGAAGCAACCAAAATAAGGAGAATTCCAACACAAAAAGTGTTTCTGATAAATATCATCTCTCGTATGAATTGGACGTAAATGTTCTACCTTTTAATGTCTTTAATTTATAGTTATGCCTAAAATCAACGAAAGTACGATTTTCCGTCGTTTTTTTTTTTTTTTTTGATTATCTAGATAGCATTCTGTCATATAAAATTAATTAACCTCTATAATCTAAGGTTTCAAATGAATTTGGTATGCATTTATTCATATGATTAATAACTGCCCGGTGAAAAATTTTTTATGACCATTTTATATTTGGAATAACTTCATGCTTTCTTTCGAGTAGATAAAAATGGTTTCTTATTTTATGTATAGTTATGTTTAAACAATAAATTAATATTTTGCTTGTAGTAAGAGTTTAAATGCGTCGATGTGCGACATCAACAGGCGATAGCGTAAATACACGCCTAAACTTACGATGTTAAAACTATTCCTGTAAGCAAATATAATCTACTTTATTTTGTTTTTTCTTATCCGACAGTTGAAATTGTTCTTTTTCTAAGGGCATTCAGTCGGAATTTTCGCGCATTTTTTTGTTTCACAGGACATTCATCTGCATTCGTTTCACACTTGTTTACGAGAGCGCATTTAGGAAGCCATTTAGCCAGTTGCTCTTCGAAAAATTGTTCTAGACAACGGGCATGCGCATATGTTTTGGAATCCTCCGGATAATATAAGCATACAGTTTTGGACAACAATCGAACGTCAGCTACAAATGTGGCAATGTCTTTGTAGTGGTTCGGACTTGATGGATCCAAACGAGTTCGAATAACATCTAGCGACATAGGTTGACAAACTACTTCATAATATGCAGTGTTTGTTGCAGGTTCTGGCTCTCTAAATGGTAAACTTTGTTCGTATTGGCAATATAATTTTAAACATATCCTCTGTATAATCTTTAATTCATTTGCGCCAAGTTCTCCTGCATTATGTCTTTCACATTCAGCTGAACTTGCCAGTTCCGCTAAATTAACACATAACAAATCTTGCCACGTTTCACTTTCATCTGGTAAGGAACCTATAGCTGGTATGTGACAATTGTGGTGAAATACTTTTGGATATTCATCGCAACACATCAATTCACCACCATCCAAACAAACTGCACACCAATCTTCATTTGGATCGTCTTTCTGGTCAGCTTTCTCTTCAGCCACATTCGCAATAGCTGCTGAACTTTGGACTTGTGGCGATGTCGTCTTATTCCTACCTTCCGGAAGAATTCGTACTCCGTTCGAATCTAATTTCGCTATTGTTGCCATCAAATCATTTATTGAATCGTCTCGGACTTTTAATAGTTATTATTTTAACACTAACCTGATCCGATGTTTGATCCACGACCGTACTGACAACGAAAGATGATCCATTCATCTAGGTCGATATTGTCCTGACCTTGACCGTATGCTTCTATATTTTTGGAAAAGCCTTTTTGGCAGCAACACTTTCGCCTTCTCGATTCCTTTCCTTCGGTGTTTTTTCGGCGAATCCACTTCATGGGGCGAGGAACTACAACCAAAACATGGTAAAGCATTCGTCGATGTAACTCGAACGAAGAAAAAATTTACCTCTTTATTCACAATCCTTTGACAAGCTTCGGTGCTGTGTTGCTTCTTAATCTTTGTACATCCACCGGACACAGCAACAACCTCTAAAATCTCTTGCATTAGCGGCCAGTTTGCAGCTTTGATGCCTTCATTCAGCCACATATGAGCTAAAAGCCAGCCGCCCACGCCCATAAATTTTCCTAATAATTCTGTATCCGTGCTTTTCAATATTTGTATATAAATACACTTATACACCAATTGCTTTGAGTTTTTCGCCACTATTTCGGCTAAACGTTTAACTTCATTCGCACTGCGAATTCCACCATTTGGTGCCAGTAGCACCTTCAGGCAAGTTAATAATTTCAATGGATCAATTCGCGGCTTCACTTGCGCTGAAAACTTTTCTATTGCATCATCATATGCAATTGTGAGGAGAAACAACACTTTGGTCTAGATATTACTTGCCATATAGTTCTAAATAATTTATTTTATAGTTTCAAAACAAAACGAACTAACGGGGACCGTTTATTATCAATGGTTTTAGCTATCAACGAATCAGGTTACAACTTCTAATTGTACTTCTTCGCCTCCATGTGGCTGTCAAAATCACCCGGTTGTCACATCGGACAAAACAGCGGTGTGTGGAATGGCACGCCATATGGCGGCTATGTACCTCTCCAGTTGTCGCCAGTGGCATAGTTTTCTCGATGGCCACGGTGGAGGGGCATTTCCAAATGGCTATGTCTCGAAATGTGCCAGGGTTTGGATTAATTCTATATTTCGAATATTTATATCCACAGATCTAAATATTTGGACAGAAAAGAAAAATATTTTCTGCGCAACAATATCCGCACGACAGATGAAGTCCGCTGGCACTTCGAGGACATATCCATCTGGCCGGTTGCAAGGGTTCGGGATCGGAATCCTTCGATTCCCGGGCGTAGGCGTCACATTACACATTCCCCCCCCCAAAATCGAAGTAATTACGATCCCGTCTCCTATATAAAAGGTCTTGGTTAAGGCCGTGGCGGGTCGAAGATCGGTTTCGAAGGATAGGCTACAACCATGTTCGTGAAGACTCGACAGTGACTATATAGTAGGGAGTCGGGTGTTATTCGGAGGTCTTCGTCTAGGCAAAGATTGGAATACGCCAAGGTTTTTCGTGGGAAATAGTTGCACTTCATCGTCTAAGGTCTTTTGCGAGGTAAATTCCCAGGGTTTTACCAGTCATGTCCGCGATGAGGTATCGGGTGGGGCTTAGTACTTGTAGGACTCGACACTTCACGAATTTCTGGTCTAGTTTGGCATTGTAATGTCGGGTGGCATCGCTCTGCCGGAAGTTTCGACGACATATTTCGTCGCCTGCCTTAAAGCCAGAAGGATGAGATCGCAAGTTGTACCACTCCTCTCCCATCCGTCGACTTTCTTCAATCTTCTCCCGCAGTTGCTCTCGCAGAAGTTGGAGCTTTTCGTGCGGTTCCAGAACCACGATTGGGTCCTCTAGCGATTTCAGTTGCCGCAATAGCCGGTAAGCGCTCCCATGACAGATCATGTACTGGCCGAACAATGCGAAATACGGCGAAATGCCGGTAGTGGCGTGGTACGACGAGCGCAGCGCACTAGTGATGGCGGATAATTTGCGATCCCAGTCCTTCTGATTCGGGTGGACATAGGCGCGGATGGCCGCTATGAGCGTACGATTCAGTCGTTCGGATGCGTTGGCTTGTGGTGAATAGACGGCAGTTCGTTGGTGGATGATGCCGTATTTGGACATTAGGTCTCGGAACTTGCTGGAGGTGAACTGGACCCCATTGTCGGAGACAAGTTTCTCCGGAACTCCAAACATGTGAAAGACTCGGTTCTCCAAGAAGCTGATTATAGGTCCAGTGTGCATGTTACGTAGTGGTTCTATGATAGGGAATTTAGAGAGCTGGTCCAGGACCACGACAGCTCCCGTGTGACCAGAAGCAGATCGAGGGTAAGGACCGATAAGATCAATGTACAAGCGCTGGAACACGCGTTCGGGGACCTCAACCTTACCCATGGGTGGCCGAAGAATGGTGTTGGGCGCTTTAGTGCATTTGCATAGCTCACAAGAGGCTACGTACGCTTTTATCTGTTGTGCCATCTTAGGCCAAAAGAAACAGGTTTTCAACCGCCTAAGTGTACGACCGTATCCGCCGTGCGCACTTGTTGGGTGGTCATGAGCCCGTCTGATAAGATCAGTGGTTAATTCTTCGGGCACCCACAACTTCCACTGTTCTTCTTCTTGTATGGGGTCTCCGGATGCGTGTCCCATCCGCTTATAAATAAATTCATCCGTCAACCGCAGTTCAGGAAGCTGGGGCTGTTGATTCTGGATAGTGTGAATCAGTTGTGTGTAGGTTGCTGACTTGAAGGCAGGATGGTCCAAATCGATCAATTGGGGGCTGTCGTCCTCTTGGACCAACTCGGCTCCTTCAGGGGCGAACATTCTGGATAGGGTGTCGGGGACTACATGCTGGCTACCTTTTCGGTGGCGGATTGTGAAGTCAAATGCCTGTAATTTCAGTGCCCACCTGGCCAATCTGCCGTTGAGATCAGTCTGGCTCATTAGCCATTTCAGAGAAGCGTGATCCGTAACGATTTCAAAAGTGTGTCCCTCCACATAGGCTCGGAAGCGTTTCACTGCCAACACCGCGGCTAGACATTCCTGCTCGGAGACCGTGTAATTTCGCTGGGCTGGGTTCAGCTTGTGAGACATGAAGGCTATAGGTCTCTCCTCGCCGTCTTGTGCAACCTGGACTAAGACTGCTCCCACCCCATGTTGACTCGCGTCACAATGGATTGAGAACGGTTTGTCAAAGTCCGGGCTGTGCAGTACGGGGGCTATAGTCAGACTCTTCTTTAGCTCTTCAAAGGCTCGCAAGCTGGGCTCTTCCCAGACGAATTTACGTCCCTTACGCAGCATGTCGGTCAAAGGAGTGGTAATGGTGGCATAGTCACGTACAAAACGCTGGTACCACCCGCATAAACCTAAGAATCGGCGTAACTGTTTGGTGGTCTTGGGTAGTGGAAACACGTCAATCGCTTGAGTCTTTTCCGGATCGGTCTTGATATGGCCATGCCCAATGATGTGACCTAAATACTTCACCTCCGTCATCACGAACTGGCTCTTCCTTATGTTGATGGTTAATCTTGCCCTCCGGATGTGTAGAGCCACCTCCTGAAGCAGATCGATGTGTTCATCGAAGGTCTCGGTTATAAGCAACAGATCGTCCAAGTAAACGAAAACTTGGTGCCGCAAGTGAGGTGGTATCACCTTATCCATAAGGCGTGTCATTGTTTGGGGGGCATTACACAATCCGAATGGCATGGTCACGAATTGATATAGGGGCCGACCGGGGACTGTGAAGGCTGTTTTCTCCTTTGAACCGGGGTCTAAAGGAATTTGCCAAAAGGCGTCCTTGAGGTCTAAGCTCGTGATGAAATGGGCTTTAGGCAATCGACTCAAAATGCCTTCGATCAACGGTAGAGGATATGCGTCCTTGACTGTGACGGCGTTCAAGCGTCTGGCATCTAAGCATAACCGGACCTTGTTCGGCTTGACCACTAAGGTGACTGGGGAAGCCCACGCGCTCTGTGATTCTTCGATTACGCTTAATGCTAGCATTCGATCCACTTCGGCATATAACGATTTTTCCTTCGCCGGAGATATGGCGAAATGTCCCTGTTTTATGGGTTTAGCATCCCCCACATCTATAGTGTGGAACACCAGGGCAGTCCGCCCGAGACCTTCCTTCTCGTGCGATGGAAAAGCCGATATAGCCGAGTCTAGACGCAGTTGCTGATTTACATCCAGAGTATGTCGTAGTAAGTTAGTGGGTTGAGATTGGTCAGGAGCTGTGGTGATGGACTCCAGGATCGTACCGGGAAATAGTGCCGGGGCCAAGTTAAATTTTCGAACGAAATCCACTCCTAGGTAAAGATTCTGGGTTAACTGAGGTATGATGAAAAATTCCATGGGTTTAGTTACTCCTTTAAAGGTGACATCCGTCATAATTTTTCCCACTACAGAGTGACGAGTTCCGTCCGCCGTGCTTAACCAGGAGGTGAAATGACGGATTTGGTCCGCGTGCTTTGCCAGTACCTCCCCTGCAAACTCGGCAGATATGCAATTCACACTGGCTCCCGTATCGACTAAGCCTGATACTCGTTTTTGCAGGAGGTGTACTGACGCATATGGCCGAACATCATCCCTCAATAATTCGTCTAAGTATATGTCCTTCAACACTTTCCTCGACTGCCTGACTTTTCTCCAGAAGCTCCGCATCCGACGCGTGGCTCGCTTGCTTCGCGGTGGGACAGTTGTGGCCAACTCCTCATGGAAGATGCGCTGGCGGGTAGCCAAGTAATTCCGCAGCCTGACATGAAAAGGTTTTACATGCCAAGGAACTTTCGTCTCGCTATCATTTCCCTGCGCGTTGGCCTCGGCGGAGGACGGCGTCGGTTGTGGAACTTCGGGAGAACTGTGTTTAGCGGTGCGAGTCAGCAGTGTTGGAGTCCTGTTGGGAGCTGGGTCATAGCTGGTGATGGGGTCTGGATTGGTTCGTCCGGGGTCTAGGAGTGCCGACGGGTGGTCGCGGCACTCGGTGGCAAGTTTTTTCGTCCTTTGCAATTAGCACAGTCAGGTGCATATGTGTCGGCCTTCCCGCAGCGGTAGCAGAAAAGCGTCGGCTCCGCTGGACATGCATAGAACCGATGTCCCGGTTGTCGGCAGTTCCAACAGACCGTCGGGCTTGTAATTGCTTCAAGTGAGGGTCGATCAATCAATGCTGGGTCCTCAAACTCCGGTGGTGCTCCGCTCCTCGGTATTGGTACTGGATCAGCAAGCAGGTGGTCCGCTGCCATCAACTCCGCGGTGTGATGATTTCGGGGATTTGGTCCCGTTATGCGAGGTTGTGGACGGAAGGTACCACGCCGCTCATCCAAGTGTTCTTGTCTACGGGCATGGAAGCGCAATCCCTGTATGGTGTTGATGGGAAAATGCAGAAGGCTGTTCTGGAGATCCCAGCGCATATTCTCTCTGATAATTTCTACCAGTTCGTCCTCGGGCATGGTATTTCGCAAGCGAGTGCTCAATCTCACTATACTTGTGTAGTACTGGTCGAACGGTTCGTGAGCGCCTTGTTTCCGTTTCTTTATTTGCTCCCTTAGCTCTCTCTCAGTGAAGCCATCCTCAAATCGATTGCGGAAGGCTGCACTGAAAGAGTGCCAAGTGGGACGTGGCGTTGATTCTTTAAAGCTCCAGTACCAGTCGGCAGCGTCGCCGCTGAACAAAAGATGTGCATGCCGGAGGAAGGCCGAGGAATCACCTCCCAGGGTGCTGGATACCAACGCCTGAATCCGGAAAAGGAACCGGTCCGCCGATATCATATCGTTGAACCCGGTAAAGTTCAGGCGCCAACTCTCCATGATACGAGGCGTCGGGTCTCGAAAAAGTGCCAATGCGTTCCCGGGGGGAATCACATCCTCTGTTGACCTGTTGTACTGTACTGCCTCGGGGGCTGGAGGTACCAACGGAGGTCCGGTACTGTGTCGTGGTTTGTATTCGGGAGCTCTGGGATCCATTCCCGAGTTCCTTGGAGGTGGGACCCATTGCTCGGATTGTCGGGAGTGGGGCATCTCCACACTGGGATTTGGCTCCCAGCCAAGCGGAGTTCTCACGCGGCTGGGTGGTTGGCTCAACGGGAGATTCTGGAGCTTTCCCTCCAGGTTGCCAATCCTCTCCGACATATCCCTCATCAACGCCACGAGGGTGTCAATGGAGTGGGCGGAAGGCATGGGTGTCACCTCGGACACGACACTTGCGGCCGGAACTTCACCGCCTACGGCTCCTTGCAGGTCTAAAAGTGGTTGTGACGGTTCGGCCTCTGGAACTCCTTTCGCCACTGCTCCACGCGTTGGTAGGGGCGTTCCGAGGGGGACGTCTAGGGCAGACCGCTCGATGGGTCGCCGACATAAGGGACACAGCTCTGACGTGAGGAGGAGCTGTTGTACACAGGCACGATGGAATAAATGTCCACAGTCCAATCGCACGCTGTGTACGCCCTCCACTACGTCTTCGAAGCAGATCCCGCAGTTAGCTGGTTGGACCGTTTTGGATCGGGTCCAACGCTTATCTGGGGTCCGCTTCGTTGCCATGTTTGTTCTTGCTGGTTTAAATGTGGTGCTAAAATAAAAAAATAAAAAAAATATAGAGAATATACTTATTCTATTGGTTTATAAACTTATCACTAAATTAGTGGCCGTTAGTGGCGAGCTATTTATAGGAAATAGAAAAAAAATGTATGTGATATACCTTTCCTTTCCAGTGGTCGACTCCTCCAACGGGAAAAGAGAGTGCGTGGTAATCTGCCGAAGAAAGGGTGCTTTCGGTCGATTTACGAAATGATATCCCCTAACCCTCATACATTACAAAAAAACCGTCTCTAAACTACGTTAAAGTGACTCGACGAGACAAGTGGTAGAGCTACCGTAACGATTTTAGTACGCGGTCAAAATTCCCGACGCGTGGAAGCATTCCGGGCTTCGCAACTCCAGCATACGCCACCGAACGTTGAACCGATACCACTCGTCTATCACGCATACGAAATAGTTAGAATCCTTCCGCGACATAAAGGCAAGGTAGCCTTCTATTTTCTTGAGAGTCCATGCTGATAGGTAAACCCATCAGACTGGCAGTTCCATCAAGAAAATAGAAGGTCCTTACAGGGGTTAACCTGGGACAACACATCGGAAGGAATCTGTCGCGAGAAAAAAAAATCAATCAAAGGAGATCGGAAGCTACAACTCACGTGAAGCGACTTCTAGTGTGTATCACACAATTCCACTGCTCCTGATAGTGGGACTCGAGTACCAAAGTACCTTACATCCTCCGTAAAGGACCAACTCGTCAGAAGACGCGAAGTTCTTTCCCCCTTAGGATGTTTTTGGCCCCACGTTGGGCGCCATTTGTAATGATTTTCTACTTTTCAGATCGAACGCGGAACCGACCTCTCATCGGTTCTAGACGTTAAATCTGAGTAGTGCCAACGGATGGTACCAACAGGTCAACCAATCCGTGCACCGTAACCCATTCACGCGGTGACTGCTTGTCGGCCAGCTAGTTCGGAGAGGATTTCGGTCGCGGGTCTCCGAATGGGTTACGCTCAATTACAATATTTTCAGTCACCTGAACATGCCCGTTTTCCAAACGCGTCAACAATTACTCATCCAGAACGGGAAACCTACGTTACGTTAGTCCTGGATGTGATCTCTCCACAGATCTCAAATCAAAAACGCTACAAAATCTTATAGGCGCGTTACCGAATCACCGACGCGGTACCGAAAAATATGCTACTCGAAATTAAACCGACGAAAACTACTCTAATGAAATGACGAAACAAGCAAAGGTACCGCGTACCGCGCGCGACGCGAAACCGACCTCAGCGGATTTGTCGAAACCCTACCCTCGCGACGGCATACTTACCCTACACTCTCTGTTCCCACTGAAAAAGAAGAGTCACTGAAAAGGAAAGTCGTGGGTTAACTCAGCAATTCATGTTGTTATATATTTTTTCAAAAGAAAAAAAAATCGTTTTCCTTCTACAAATGTTTTAAATATCATACAATTAATGTTCGGCAATTTTTCGCATTTATAACTGTGTATGCTTCGAGACTTGTATTATCGAAAGTATGAAGTTAGTCGTTTCTAATAATTAATGTTCATTCGTTTCGAAATAAACATTTTTTTTTTCCAATTTCAAATTATACTATTAATGTTCTGTCATATAGCATTCCGCAATTTGGATAATCAAATTTTTAACCCAAAAATATATGTATATAAGCGCGATCACGAAGAATTTCTCTATTAAGACTATTCATTTCAATTATCTACTAATGCAAATTAAATATTGGTTTGCTTCTTTCATTGACTGATTTTGTCATGTGTTTTTGTAACGTGTAACTAACGCTAAACAAGTCTCTAATTTTCCTACATACTAACTAACGATTCCTTCGATACAATATAAATTTCTAACTAAGGTATTCTACTTAAAGTAATAGTATCTCTTTTTTTCTACAGTTTGATAATCAGTTTGTATTAAATGGAAATTTTTCCCCCTTTTTTTTTTTTTTTAGCACTCATCTACATCAACTATAAAAACAAATTACTAAAATCGTGTGCCAGTCTACATGCTTTTCGTCTACATGCGTTTCGTCTAGAAGCAACCAAAATAAGGAGAATTCCAACACAAAAAGTGTTTCTGATAAATATCATCTCTCGTATGAATTGGACGTAAATGTTCTACCTTTTAATGTCTTTAATTTATAGTTATGCCTAAAATCAACGAAAGTACGATTTTCCGTCGTTTTTTTTTTTTTTTTGATTATCTAGATAGCATTCTGTCATATAAAATTAATTAACCTCTATAATCTAAGGTTTCAAATGAATTTGGTATGCATTTATTCATATGATTAATAACTGCCCGGTGAAAAATTTTTTATGACCATTTTATATTTGGAATAACTTCATGCTTTCTTTCGAGTAGATAAAAATGGTTTCTTATTTTATGTATAGTTATGTTTAAACAATAAATTAATATTTTGCTTGTAGTAAGAGTTTAAATGCGTCGATGTGCGACATCAACAGGCGATAGCGTAAATACACGCCTAAACTTACGATGTTAAAACTATTCCTGTAAGCAAATATAATCTACTTTATTTTGTTTTTTCTTATCCGACAGTTGAAATTGTTCTTTTTCTAAGGGCGTTCAGTCGGAATTTTCGCGCATTTTTTTGTTTCACAGGACATTCATCTGCATTCGTTTCACACTTGTTTACGAGAGCGCATTTAGGAAGCCATTTAGCCAGTTGCTCTTCGAAAAATTGTTCTAGACAACGGGCATGCGCATATGTTTTGGAATCCTCCGGATAATATAAGCATACAGTTTTGGACAACAATCGAACGTCAGCTACAAATGTGGCAATGTCTTTGTAGTGGTTCGGACTTGATGGATCCAAACGAGTTCGAATAACATCTAGCGACATAGGTTGACAAACTACTTCATAATATGCAGTGTTTGTTGCAGGTTCTGGCTCTCTAAATGGTAAACTTTGTTCGTATTGGCAATATAATTTTAAACATATCCTCTGTATAATCTTTAATTCATTTGCGCCAAGTTCTCCTGCATTATGTCTTTCACATTCAGCTGAACTTGCCAGTTCCGCTAAATTAACACATAACAAATCTTGCCACGTTTCACTTTCATCTGGTAAGGAACCTATAGCTGGTGACAATTGTGGTGAAATACTTTTGGATATTCATCGCAACACATCAATTCACCACCATCCAAACAAACTGCACACCAATCTTCATTTGGATCGTCTTTCTGGTCAGCTTTCTCTTCAGCCACATTCGCAATAGCTGCTGAACTTTGGACTTGTGGCGATGTCGTCTTATTCCTACCTTCCGGAAGAATTCGTACTCCGTTCGAATCTAATTTCGCTATTGTTGCCATCAAATCATTTATTGAATCGTCTCGGACTTTTAATAGTTATTATTTTAACACTAACCTGATCCGATGTTTGATCCACGACCGTACTGACAACGAAAGATGATCCATTCATCTAGGTCGATATTGTCCTGACCTTGACCGTATGCTTCTATATTTTTGGAAAAGCCTTTTTGGCAGCAACACTTTCGCCTTCTCGATTCCTTTCCTTCGGTGTTTTTTCGGCGAATCCACTTCATGGGGCGAGGAACTACAACCAAAACATGGTAAAGCATTCGTCGATGTAACTCGAACGAAGAAAAAATTTACCTCTTTATTCACAATCCTTTGACAAGCTTCGGTGCTGTGTTGCTTCTTAATCTTTGTACATCCACCGGACACAGCAACAACCTCTAAAATCTCTTGCATTAGCGGCCAGTTTGCAGCTTTGATGCCTTCATTCAGCCACATATGAGCTAAAAGCCAGCCGCCCACGCCCATAAATTTTCCTAATAATTCTGTATCCGTGCTTTTCAATATTTGTATATAAATACACTTGGACACCAATTGCTTTGAGTTTTTCGCCACTATTTCGGCTAAACGTTTAACTTCATTCGCACTGCGAATTCCACCATTTGGTGCCAGTAGCACCTTCAGGCAAGTTAATAATTTCAATGGATCAATTCGCGGCTTCACTTGCGCTGAAAACTTTTCTATTGCATCATCATATGCAATTGTGAGGAGAAACAACACTTTGGTCTAGATATTACTTGCCATATAGTTCTAAATAATTTATTTTATAGTTTCAAAACAAAACGAACTAACGGGGAACGTTTATTATCAATGGTTTTAGCTATCAACGAATCAGGTTACAGCTTCTAATTGTACTTCTTCGCCTCCATGTGGCTGTCAAAATCACCCGGTTGTCACATCGGACAAAACAGCGGTGTGTGGAATGGCACGCCATATGGCGGCTATGTACCTCTCCAGTTGTCGCCAGTGGCATAGTTTTCTCGATGGCCACGGTGGAGGGGCATTTCCAAATGGCTATGTCTCGAAATGTGCCAGGGTTTGGATTAATTCTATATTTCGAATATTTATATCCACAGATCTAAATATTTGGACAGAAAAGAAAAATATTTTCTGCGCAACAATATCCGCACGACAGATGAAGTCCGCTGGCACTTCGAGGACATATCCATCTGGCCGGTTGCAAGGGTTCGGGATCGGAATCCTTCGATTCCCGGGCGTAGGCGTCACATTACACATTCCCCCCCCCAAAATCGAAGTAATTACGATCCCGTCTCCTATATAAAAGGTCTTGGTTAAGGCCGTGGCGGGTCGAAGATCGGTTTCGAAGGATAGGCTACAACCATGTTCGTGAAGACTCGACAGTGACTATATAGTAGGGAGTCGGGTGTTATTCGGAGGTCTTCGTCTAGGCAAAGATTGGAATACGCCAAGGTTTTTCGTGGGAAATAGTTGCACTTCATCGTCTAAGGTCTTTTGCGTGGTAAATTCCCAGGGTTTTACCAGTCATGTCCGCGATGAGGTATCGGGTGGGGCTTAGTACTTGTAGGACTCGACACTTCACGAATTTCTGGTCTAGTTTGGCATTGTAATGTCGGGTGGCATCGCTCTGCCGGAAGTTTCGACGACATATTTCGTCGCCTGCCTTAAAGCCAGAAGGATGAGATCGCAAGTTGTACCACTCCTCTCCCATCCGTCGACTTTCTTCAATCTTCTCCCGCAGTTGCTCTCGCAGAAGTTGGAGCTTTTCGTGCGGTTCCAGAACCACGATTGGGTCCTCTAGCGATTTCAGTTGCCGCAATAGCCGGTAAGCGCTCCCATGACAGATCATGTACTGGCCGAACAATGCGAAATACGGCGAAATGCCGGTAGTGGCGTGGTACGACGAGCGCAGCGCACTAGTGATGGCGGATAATTTGCGATCCCAGTCCTTCTGATTCGGGTGGACATAGGCGCGGATGGCCGCTATGAGCGTACGATTCAGTCGTTCGGATGCGTTGGCTTGTGGTGAATAGACGGCAGTTCGTTGGTGGATGATGCCGTATTTGGACATTAGGTCTCGGAACTTGCTGGAGGTGAACTGGACCCCATTGTCGGAGACAAGTTTCTCCGGAACTCCAAACATGTGAAAGACTCGGTTCTCCAAGAAGCTGATTATAGGTCCAGTGTGCATGTTACGTAGTGGTTCTATGATAGGGAATTTAGAGAGCTGGTCCAGGACCACGACAGCTCCCGTGTGACCAGAAGCAGATCGAGGGTAAGGACCGATAAGATCAATGTACAAGCGCTGGAACACGCGTTCGGGGACCTCAACCTTACCCATGGGTGGCCGAAGAATGGTGTTGGGCGCTTTAGTGCATTTGCATAGCTCACAAGAGGCTACGTACGCTTTTATCTGTTGTGCCATCTTAGGCCAAAAGAAACAGGTTTTCAACCGCCTAAGTGTACGACCGTATCCGCCGTGCGCACTTGTTGGGTGGTCATGAGCCCGTCTGATAAGATCAGTGGTTAATTCTTCGGGCACCCACAACTTCCACTGTTCTTCTTCTTGTATGGGGTCTCCGGATGCGTGTCCCATCCGCTTATAAATAAATCCATCCGTCAACCGCAGTTCAGGAAGCTGGGGCTGTTGATTCTGGATAGTGTGAATCAGTTGTGTGTAGGTTGCTGACTTGAAGGCAGGATGGTCCAAATCGATCAATTGGGGGCTGTCGTCCTCTTGGACCAACTCGGCTCCTTCAGGGGCGAACATTCTGGATAGGGTGTCGGGGACTACATGCTGGCTACCTTTTCGGTGGCGGATTGTGAAGTCAAATGCCTGTAATTTCAGTGCCCACCTGGCCAATCTGCCGTTGAGATCAGTCTGGCTCATTAGCCATTTCAGAGAAGCGTGATCCGTAACGATTTCAAAAGTGTGTCCCTCCACATAGGCTCGGAAGCGTTTCACTGCCAACACCGCGGCTAGACATTCCTGCTCGGAGACCGTGTAATTTCGCTGGGCTGGGTTCAGCTTGTGAGACATGAAGGCTATAGGTCTCTCCTCGCCGTCTTGTGCAACCTGGACTAAGACTGCTCCCACCCCATGTTGACTCGCGTCACAATGGATTGAGAACGGTTTGTCAAAGTCCGGGCTGTGCAGTACGGGGGCTATAGTCAGACTCTTCTTTAGCTCTTCAAAGGCTCGCAAGCTGGGCTCTTCCCAGACGAATTTACGTCCCTTACGCAGCATGTCGGTCAAAGGAGTGGTAATGGTGGCATAGTCACGTACAAAACGCTGGTACCACCCGCATAAACCTAAGAATCGGCGTAACTGTTTGGTGGTCTTGGGTAGTGGAAACACGTCAATCGCTTGAGTCTTTTCCGGATCGGTCTTGATATGGCCATGCCCAATGATGTGACCTAAATACTTCACCTCCGTCATCACGAACTGGCTCTTCCTTATGTTGATGGTTAATCTTGCCCTCCGGATGTGTAGAGCCACCTCCTGAAGCAGATCGATGTGTTCATCGAAGGTCTCGGTTATAAGCAACAGATCGTCCAAGTAAACGAAAACTTGGTGCCGCAAGTGAGGTGGTATCACCTTATCCATAAGGCGTGTCATTGTTTGGGGGGCATTACACAATCCGAATGGCATGGTCACGAATTGATATAGGGGCCGACCGGGGACTGTGAAGGCTGTTTTCTCCTTTGAACCGGGGTCTAAAGGAATTTGCCAAAAGGCGTCCTTGAGGTCTAAGCTCGTGATGAAATGGGCTTTAGGCAATCGACTCAAAATGCCTTCGATCAACGGTAGAGGATATGCGTCCTTGACTGTGACGGCGTTCAAGCGTCTGGCATCTAAGCATAACCGGACCTTGTTCGGCTTGACCACTAAGGTGACTGGGGAAGCCCACGCGCTCTGTGATTCTTCGATTACGCTTAATGCTAGCATTCGATCCACTTCGGCATATAACGATTTTTCCTTCGCCGGAGATATGGCGAAATGTCCCTGTTTTATGGGTTTAGCATCCCCCACATCTATAGTGTGGAACACCAGGGCAGTCCGCCCGAGACCTTCCTTCTCGTGCGATGGAAAAGCCGATATAGCCGAGTCTAGACGCAGTTGCTGATTTACATCCAGAGTATGTCGTAGTAAGTTAGTGGGTTGAGATTGGTCAGGAGCTGTGGTGATGGACTCCAGGATCGTACCGGGAAATAGTGCCGGGGCCAAGTTAAATTTTCGAACGAAATCCACTCCTAGGTAAAGATTCTGGGTTAACTGAGGTATGATGAAAAATTCCATGGGTTTAGTTACTCCTTTAAAGGTGACATCCGTCATAATTTTTCCCACTACAGAGTGACGAGTTCCGTCCGCCGTGCTTAACCAGGAGGTGAAATGACGGATTTGGTCCGCGTGCTTTGCCAGTACCTCCCCTGCAAACTCGGCAGATATGCAATTCACACTGGCTCCCGTATCGACTAAGCCTGATACTCGTTTTTGCAGGAGGTGTACTGACGCATATGGCCGAACATCATCCCTCAATAATTCGTCTAAGTATATGTCCTTCAACACTTTCCTCGACTGCCTGACTTTTCTCCAGAAGCTCCGCATCCGACGCGTGGCTCGCTTGCTTCGCGGTGGGACAGTTGTGGCCAACTCCTCATGGAAGATGCGCTGGCGAGTAGCCAAGTAATTCCGCAGCCTGACATGAAAAGGTTTTACATGCCAAGGAACTTTCGTCTCGCTATCATTTCCCTGCGCGTTGGCCTCGGCGGAGGACGGCGTCGGTTGTGGAACTTCGGGAGAACTGTGTTTAGCGGTGCGAGTCAGCAGTGTTGGAGTCCTGTTGGGAGCTGGGTCATAGCTGGTGATGGGGTCTGGATTGGTTCGTCCGGGGTCTAGGAGTGCCGACGGGTGGTCGCGGCACTCGGTGGCAAGTTTTTTCGTCCTTTGCAATTAGCACAGTCAGGTGCATATGTGTCGGCCTTCCCGCAGCGGTAGCAGAAAAGCGTCGGCTCCGCTGGACATGCATAGAACCGATGTCCCGGTTGTCGGCAGTTCCAACAGACCGTCGGGCTTGTAATTGCTTCAAGTGAGGGTCGATCAATCAATGCTGGGTCCTCAAACTCCGGTGGTGCTCCGCTCCTCGGTATTGGTACTGGATCAGCAAGCAGGTGGTCCGCTGCCATCAACTCCGCGGTGTGATGATTTCGGGGATTTGGTCCCGTTATGCGAGGTTGTGGACGGAAGGTACCACGCCGCTCATCCAAGTGTTCTTGTCTACGGGCATGGAAGCGCAATCCCTGTATGGTGTTGATGGGAAAATGCAGAAGGCTGTTCTGGAGATCCCAGCGCATATTCTCTCTGATAATTTCTACCAGTTCGTCCTCGGGCATGGTATTTCGCAAGCGAGTGCTCAATCTCACTATACTTGTGTAGTACTGGTCGAACGGTTCGTGAGCGCCTTGTTTCCGTTTCTTTATTTGCTCCCTTAGCTCTCTCTCAGTGAAGCCATCCTCAAATCGATTGCGGAAGGCTGCACTGAAAGAGTGCCAAGTGGGACGTGGCGTTGATTCTTTAAAGCTCCAGTACCAGTCGGCAGCGTCGCCGCTGAACAAAAGATGTGCATGCCGGAGGAAGGCCGAGGAATCACCTCCCAGGGTGCTGGATACCAACGCCTGAATCCGGAAAAGGAACCGGTCCGCCGATATCATATCGTTGAACCCGGTAAAGTTCAGGCGCCAACTCTCCATGATACGAGGCGTCGGGTCTCGAAAAAGTGCCAATGCGTTCCCGGGGGGAATCACATCCTCTGTTGACCTGTTGTACTGTACTGCCTCGGGGGCTGGAGGTACCAACGGAGGTCCGGTACTGTGTCGTGGTTTGTATTCGGGAGCTCTGGGATCCATTCCCGAGTTCCTTGGAGGTGGGACCCATTGCTCGGATTGTCGGGAGTGGGGCATCTCCACACTGGGATTTGGCTCCCAGCCAAGCGGAGTTCTCACGCGGCTGGGTGGTTGGCTCAACGGGAGATTCTGGAGCTTTCCCTCCAGGTTGCCAATCCTCTCCGACATATCCCTCATCAACGCCACGAGGGTGTCAATGGAGTGGGCGGAAGGCATGGGTGTCACCTCGGACACGACACTTGCGGCCGGAACTTCACCGCCTACGGCTCCTTGCAGGTCTAAAAGTGGTTGTGACGGTTCGGCCTCTGGAACTCCTTTCGCCACTGCTCCACGCGTTGGTAGGGGCGTTCCGAGGGGGACGTCTAGGGCAGACCGCTCGATGGGTCGCCGACATAAGGGACACAGCTCTGACGTGAGGAGGAGCTGTTGTACACAGGCACGATGGAATAAATGTCCACAGTCCAATCGCACGCTGTGTACGCCCTCCACTACGTCTTCGAAGCAGATCCCGCAGTTAGCTGGTTGGACCGTTTTGGATCGGGTCCAACGCTTATCTGGGGTCCGCTTCGTTGCCATGTTTGTTCTTGCTGGTTTAAATGTGGTGCTAAAATAAAAAAATAAAAAAAATATAGAGAATATACTTATTCTATTGGTTTATAAACTTATCACTAAATTAGTGGCCGTTAGTG
This sequence comes from Odontomyia ornata, assembly GCA_963969285.1. Taxonomy (NCBI): domain Eukaryota; kingdom Metazoa; phylum Arthropoda; class Insecta; order Diptera; family Stratiomyidae; genus Odontomyia; species Odontomyia ornata. The sequence goes on along the minus strand of OZ017738.1, from coordinate 355,592,948 downwards.
GCGAGCTATTTATAGGAAATAGAAAAAAAATGTATGTGATATACCTTTCCTTTCCAGTGGTCGACTCCTCCAACGGGAAAAGAGAGTGCGTGGTAATCTGCCGAAGAAAGGGTGCTTTCGGTCGATTTACGAAATGATATCCCCTAACCCTCATACATTACAAAAAAACCGTCTCTAAACTACGTTAAAGTGACTCGACGAGACAAGTGGTAGAGCTACCGTAACGATTTTAGTACGCGGTCAAAATTCCCGACGCGTGGAAGCATTCCGGGCTTCGCAACTCCAGCATACGCCACCGAACGTTGAACCGATACCACTCGTCTATCACGCATACGAAATAGTTAGAATCCTTCCGCGACATAAAGGCAAGGTAGCCTTCTATTTTCTTGAGAGTCCATGCTGATAGGTAAACCCATCAGACTGGCAGTTCCATCAAGAAAATAGAAGGTCCTTACAGGGGTTAACCTGGGACAACACATCGGAAGGAATCTGTCGCGAGAAAAAAAAATCAATCAAAGGAGATCGGAAGCTACAACTCACGTGAAGCGACTTCTAGTGTGTATCACACAATTCCACTGCTCCTGATAGTGGGACTCGAGTACCAAAGTACCTTACATCCTCCGTAAAGGACCAACTCGTCAGAAGACGCGAAGTTCTTTCCCCCTTAGGATGTTTTTGGCCCCACGTTGGGCGCCATTTGTAATGATTTTCTACTTTTCAGATCGAACGCGGAACCGACCTCTCATCGGTTCTAGACGTTAAATCTGAGTAGTGCCAACGGATGGTACCAACAGGTCAACCAATCCGTGCACCGTAACCCATTCACGCGGTGACTGCTTGTCGGCCAGCTAGTTCGGAGAGGATTTCGGTCGCGGGTCTCCGAATGGGTTACGCTCAATTACAATATTTTCAGTCACCTGAACATGCCCGTTTTCCAAACGCGTCAACAATTACTCATCCAGAACGGGAAACCTACGTTACGTTAGTCCTGGATGTGATCTCTCCACAGATCTCAAATCAAAAACGCTACAAAATCTTATAGGCGCGTTACCGAATCACCGACGCGGTACCGAAAAATATGCTACTCGAAATTAAACCGACGAAAACTACTCTAATGAAATGACGAAACAAGCAAAGGTACCGCGTACCGCGCGCGACGCGAAACCGACCTCAGCGGATTTGTCGAAACCCTACCCTCGCGACGGCATACTTACCCTACACTCTCTGTTCCCACTGAAAAAGAAGAGTCACTGAAAAGGAAAGTCGTGGGTTAACTCAGCAATTCATGTTGTTATATATTTTTTCAAAAGAAAAAAAAATCGTTTTCCTTCTACAAATGTTTTAAATATCATACAATTAATGTTCGGCAATTTTTCGCATTTATAACTGTGTATGCTTCGAGACTTGTATTATCGAAAGTATGAAGTTAGTCGTTTCTAATAATTAATGTTCATTCGTTTCGAAATAAACATTTTTTTTTTCCAATTTCAAATTATACTATTAATGTTCTGTCATATAGCATTCCGCAATTTGGATAATCAAATTTTTAACCCAAAAATATATGTATATAAGCGCGATCACGAAGAATTTCTCTATTAAGACTATTCATTTCAATTATCTACTAATGCAAATTAAATATTGGTTTGCTTCTTTCATTGACTGATTTTGTCATGTGTTTTTGTAACGTGTAACTAACGCTAAACAAGTCTCTAATTTTCCTACATACTAACTAACGATTCCTTCGATACAATATAAATTTCTAACTAAGGTATTCTACTTAAAGTAATAGTATCTCTTTTTTTCTACAGTTTGATAATCAGTTTGTATTAAATGGAAATTTTTCCCCCTTTTTTTTTTTTTTTAGCACTCATCTACATCAACTATAAAAACAAATTACTAAAATCGTGTGCCAGTCTACATGCTTTTCGTCTACATGCGTTTCGTCTAGAAGCAACCAAAATAAGGAGAATTCCAACACAAAAAGTGTTTCTGATAAATATCATCTCTCGTATGAATTGGACGTAAATGTTCTACCTTTTAATGTCTTTAATTTATAGTTATGCCTAAAATCAACGAAAGTACGATTTTCCGTCGTTTTTTTTTTTTTTTTGATTATCTAGATAGCATTCTGTCATATAAAATTAATTAACCTCTATAATCTAAGGTTTCAAATGAATTTGGTATGCATTTATTCATATGATTAATAACTGCCCGGTGAAAAATTTTTTATGACCATTTTATATTTGGAATAACTTCATGCTTTCTTTCGAGTAGATAAAAATGGTTTCTTATTTTATGTATAGTTATGTTTAAACAATAAATTAATATTTTGCTTGTAGTAAGAGTTTAAATGCGTCGATGTGCGACATCAACAGGCGATAGCGTAAATACACGCCTAAACTTACGATGTTAAAACTATTCCTGTAAGCAAATATAATCTACTTTATTTTGTTTTTTCTTATCCGACAGTTGAAATTGTTCTTTTTCTAAGGGCGTTCAGTCGGAATTTTCGCGCATTTTTTTGTTTCACAGGACATTCATCTGCATTCGTTTCACACTTGTTTACGAGAGCGCATTTAGGAAGCCATTTAGCCAGTTGCTCTTCGAAAAATTGTTCTAGACAACGGGCATGCGCATATGTTTTGGAATCCTCCGGATAATATAAGCATACAGTTTTGGACAACAATCGAACGTCAGCTACAAATGTGGCAATGTCTTTGTAGTGGTTCGGACTTGATGGATCCAAACGAGTTCGAATAACATCTAGCGACATAGGTTGACAAACTACTTCATAATATGCAGTGTTTGTTGCAGGTTCTGGCTCTCTAAATGGTAAACTTTGTTCGTATTGGCAATATAATTTTAAACATATCCTCTGTATAATCTTTAATTCATTTGCGCCAAGTTCTCCTGCATTATGTCTTTCACATTCAGCTGAACTTGCCAGTTCCGCTAAATTAACACATAACAAATCTTGCCACGTTTCACTTTCATCTGGTAAGGAACCTATAGCTGGTATGTGACAATTGTGGTGAAATACTTTTGGATATTCATCGCAACACATCAATTCACCACCATCCAAACAAACTGCACACCAATCTTCATTTGGATCGTCTTTCTGGTCAGCTTTCTCTTCAGCCACATTCGCAATAGCTGCTGAACTTTGGACTTGTGGCGATGTCGTCTTATTCCTACCTTCCGGAAGAATTCGTACTCCGTTCGAATCTAATTTCGCTATTGTTGCCATCAAATCATTTATTGAATCGTCTCGGACTTTTAATAGTTATTATTTTAACACTAACCTGATCCGATGTTTGATCCACGACCGTACTGACAACGAAAGATGATCCATTCATCTAGGTCGATATTGTCCTGACCTTGACCGTATGCTTCTATATTTTTGGAAAAGCCTTTTTGGCAGCAACACTTTCGCCTTCTCGATTCCTTTCCTTCGGTGTTTTTTCGGCGAATCCACTTCATGGGGCGAGGAACTACAACCAAAACATGGTAAAGCATTCGTCGATGTAACTCGAACGAAGAAAAAATTTACCTCTTTATTCACAATCCTTTGACAAGCTTCGGTGCTGTGTTGCTTCTTAATCTTTGTACATCCACCGGACACAGCAACAACCTCTAAAATCTCTTGCATTAGCGGCCAGTTTGCAGCTTTGATGCCTTCATTCAGCCACATATGAGCTAAAAGCCAGCCGCCCACGCCCATAAATTTTCCTAATAATTCTGTATCCGTGCTTTTCAATATTTGTATATAAATACACTTGGACACCAATTGCTTTGAGTTTTTCGCCACTATTTCGGCTAAACGTTTAACTTCATTCGCACTGCGAATTCCACCATTTGGTGCCAGTAGCACCTTCAGGCAAGTTAATAATTTCAATGGATCAATTCGCGGCTTCACTTGCGCTGAAAACTTTTCTATTGCATCATCATATGCAATTGTGAGGAGAAACAACACTTTGGTCTAGATATTACTTGCCATATAGTTCTAAATAATTTATTTTATAGTTTCAAAACAAAACGAACTAACGGGGACCGTTTATTATCAATGGTTTTAGCTATCAACGAATCAGGTTACAGCTTCTAATTGTACTTCTTCGCCTCCATGTGGCTGTCAAAATCACCCGGTTGTCACATCGGACAAAACAGCGGTGTGTGGAATGGCACGCCATATGGCGGCTATGTACCTCTCCAGTTGTCGCCAGTGGCATACTTTTCTCGATGGCCACGATGGAGGGGCATTTCCAAATGGCTATGTCTCGAAATGTGCCAGGGTTTGGATTAATTCTATATTTCGAATATTTATATCCACAGATCTAAATATTTGGACAGAAAAGAAAAATATTTTCTGCGCAACAATATCCGCACGACAGATGAAGTCCGCTGGCACTTCGAGGACATATCCATCTGGCCGGTTGCAAGGGTTCGGGATCGGAATCCTTCGATTTCCGGGCGTAGGCGTCACATTACACATTCCCCCCCCCCCAAAATCGAAGTAATTACGATCCCGTCTCCTATATAAAAGGTCTTGGTTAAGGCCGTGGCGGGTCGAAGATCGGTTTCGAAGGATAGGCTACAACCATGTTCGTGAAGACTCGACAGTGACTATATAGTAGGGAGTCGGGTGTTATTCGGAGGTCTTCGTCTAGGCAAAGATTGGAATACGCCAAGGTTTTTCGTGGGAAATAGTTGCACTTCATCGTCTAAGGTCTTTTGCGTGGTAAATTCCCAGGGTTTTACCAGTCATGTCCGCGATGAGGTATCGGGTGGGGCTTAGTACTTGTAGGACTCGACACTTCACGAATTTCTGGTCTAGTTTGGCATTGTAATGTCGGGTGGCATCGCTCTGCCGGAAGTTTCGACGACATATTTCGTCGCCTGCCTTAAAGCCAGAAGGATGAGATCGCAAGTTGTACCGCTCCTCTCCCATCCGTCGACTTTCTTCAATCTTCTCCCGCAGTTGCTCTCGCAGAAGTTGGAGCTTTTCGTGCGGTTCCAGAACCACGATTGGGTCCTCTAGCGATTTCAGTTGCCGCAATAGCCGGTAAGCGCTCCCATGACAGATCATGTACTGGCCGAACAATGCGAAATACGGCGAAATGCCGGTAGTGGCGTGGTACGACGAGCGCAGCGCACTAGTGATGGCGGACAATTTGCGATCCCAGTCCTTCTGATTCGGGTGGACATAGGCGCGGATGGCCGCTATGAGCGTACGATTCAGTCGTTCGGATGCGTTGGCTTGTGGTGAATAGACGGCAGTTCGTTGGTGGATGATGCCGTATTTGGACATTAGGTCTCGGAACTTGCTGGAGGTGAACTGGACCCCATTGTCGGAGACAAGTTTCTCCGGAACTCCAAACATGTGAAAGACTCGGTTCTCCAAGAAGCTGATTATAGGTCCAGTGTGCATGTTACGTAGTGGTTCTATGATAGGGAATTTAGAGAGCTGGTCCAGGACCACGACAGCTCCCGTGTGACCAGAAGCAGATCGAGGGTAAGGACCGATAAGATCAATGTACAAGCGCTGGAACACGCGTTCGGGGACCTCAACCTTACCCATGGGTGGCCGAAGAATGGTGTTGGGCGCTTTAGTGCATTTGCATAGCTCACAAGAGGCTACGTACGCTTTTATCTGTTGTGCCATCTTAGGCCAAAAGAAACAGGTTTTCAACCGCCTAAGTGTACGACCGTATCCGCCGTGCGCACTTGTTGGGTGGTCATGAGCCCGTCTGATAAGATCAGTGGTTAATTCTTCGGGCACCCACAACTTCCACTGTTCTTCTTCTTGTATGGGGTCTCCGGATGCGTGTCCCATCCGCTTATAAATAAATCCATCCGTCAACCGCAGTTCAGGAAGCTGGGGCTGTTGATTCTGGATAGTGTGAATCAGTTGTGTGTAGGTTGCTGACTTGAAGGCAGGATGGTCCAAATCGATCAATTGGGGGCTGTCGTCCTCTTGGACCAACTCGGCTCCTTCAGGGGCGAACATTCTGGATAGGGTGTCGGGGACTACATGCTGGCTACCTTTTCGGTGGCGGATTGTGAAGTCAAATGCCTGTAATTTCAGTGCCCACCTGGCCAATCTGCCGTTGAGATCAGTCTGGCTCATGAGCCATTTCAGAGAAGCGTGATCCGTAACGATTTCAAAAGTGTGTCCCTCCACATAGGCTCGGAAGCGTTTCACTGCCAACACCGCGGCTAGACATTCCTGCTCGGAGACCGTGTAATTTCGCTGGGCTGGGTTCAGCTTGTGAGACATGAAGGCTATAGGTCTCTCCTCGCCGTCTTGTGCAACCTGGACTAAGACTGCTCCCACCCCATGTTGACTCGCGTCACAATGGATTGAGAACGGTTTGTCAAAGTCCGGGCTGTGCAGTACGGGGGCTATAGTCAGACTCTTCTTTAGCTCTTCAAAGGCTCGCAAGCTGGGCTCTTCCCAGACGAATTTACGTCCTTTACGCAGCATGTCGGTCAAAGGAGTGGTAATGGTGGCATAGTCACGTACAAAACGCTGGTACCACCCGCATAAACCTAAGAATCGGCGTAACTGTTTGGTGGTCTTGGGTAGTGGAAACACGTCAATCGCTTGAGTCTTTTCCGGATCGGTCTTGATATGGCCATGCCCAATGATGTGACCTAAATACTTCACCTCCGTCATCACGAACTGGCTCTTCCTTATGTTGATGGTTAATCTTGCCCTCCGGATGTGTAGAGCCACCTCCTGAAGCAGGTCGATGTGTTCATCGAAGGTCTCGGTTATAAGCAACAGATCGTCCAAGTAAACGAAAACTTGGTGCCGCAAGTGAGGTGGTATCACCTTATCCATAAGGCGCGTCATTGTTTGGGGGGCATTACACAATCCGAATGGCATGGTCACGAATTGATATAGGGGCCGACCGGGGACTGTGAAGGCTGTTTTCTCCTTTGAACCGGGGTCTAAAGGAATTTGCCAAAAGGCGTCCTTGAGGTCTAAGCTCGTGATGAAATGAGCTTTAGGCAATCGACTCAAAATGCCTTCGATCAACGGTAGAGGATATGCGTCCTTGACTGTGACGGCGTTCAAGCGTCTGGCATCTAAGCATAACCGGACCTTGTTCGGCTTGACCACTAAGGTGACTGGGGAAGCCCACGCGCTCTGTGATTCTTCGATTACGCCTAATGCTAGCATTCGATCCACTTCGGCATATAACGATTTTTCCTTCGCCGGAGATATGGCGAAATGTCCCTGTTTTATGGGTTTAGCATCCCCCACATCTATAGTGTGGAACACCAGGGCAGTCCGCCCGAGACCTTCCTTCTCGTGCGATGGAAAAGCCGATATAGCCGAGTCTAGACGCAGTTGCTGATTTACATCCAGAGTATGTCGTAGTAAGTTAGTGGGTTGAGATTGGTCAGGAGCTGTGGTGATGGACTCCAGGATCGTACTGGGAAATAGTGCCAGGGCCAAGTTAAATTTTCGAACGAAATCCACTCCTAGGTAAAGATTCTGGGTTAACTGAGGTATGATGAAAAATTCCATGGGTTTAGTTACTCCTTTAAAGGTGACATCCGTCATAATTTTTCCCACTACAGAGTGACGAGTTCCGTCCGCCGTGCTTAACCAGGAGGTGAAATGACGGATTTGGTTCGCGTGCTTTGCCAGTACCTCCCCTGCAAACTCGGCAGATATGCAATTCACACTGGCTCCCGTATCGACTAAGCCTGATACTCGTTTTTGCAGGAGGTGTACTGACGCATATGGCCGAACATCATCCCTCAATAATTCGTCTAAGTATATGTCCTTCAACACTTTCCTCGACTGCCTGACTTTTCTCCAGAAGCTCCGCATCCGACGCGTGGCTCGCTTGCTTCGCGGTGGGACAGTTGTGGCCAACTCCTCATGGAAGATGCGCTGGCGAGTAGCCAAGTAATTCCGCAGCCTGACATGAAAAGGTTTTACATGCCAAGGAACTTTCGTCTCGCTATCATTTCCCTGCGCGTTGGCCTCGGCGGAGGACGGCGTCGGTTGTGGAACTTCGGGAGAACTGTGTTTAGCGGTGCGAGTCAGCAGTGTTGGAGTCCTGTTGGGAGCTGGGTCATAGCTGGTGATGGGGTCTGGATTGGTTCGTCCGGGGTCTAGGAGTGCCGACGGGTGGTCGCGGCACTCGGTGGCAAGTTTTTTCGTCCTTTGCAATTAGCACAGTCAGGTGCATATGTGTCGGCCTTCCCGCAGCGGTAGCAGAAAAGCGTCGGCTCCGCTGGACATGCATAGAACCGATGTCCCGGTTGTCGGCAGTTCCAACAGACCGTCGGGCTTGTAATTGCTTCAAGTGAGGGTCGATCAATCAATGCTGGGTCCTCAAACTCCGGTGGTGCTCCGCTCCTCGGTATTGGTACTGGATCAGCAAGCAGGTGGTCCGCTGCCATCAACTCCGCGGTGTGATGATTTCGGGGATTTGGTCCCGTTATGCGAGGTTGTGGACGGAAGGTACCACGCCGCTCATCCAAGTGTTCTTGTCTACGGGCATGGAAGCGCAATCCCTGTATGGTGTTGATGGGAAAATGCAGAAGGCTGTTCTGGAGATCCCAGCGCATATTCTCTCTGATAATTTCTACCAGTTCGTCCTCGGGCATGGTATTTCGCAAGCGAGTGCTCAATCTCACTATACTTGTGTAGTACTGGTCGAACGGTTCGTGAGCGCCTTGTTTCCGTTTCTTTATTTGCTCCCTTAGCTCTCTCTCAGTGAAGCCATCCTCAAATCGATTGCGGAAGGCTGCACTGAAAGAGTGCCAAGTGGGACGTGGCGTTGATTCTTTAAAGCTCCAGTACCAGTCGGCAGCGTCGCCGCTGAACAAAAGATGTGCATGCCGGAGGAAGGCCGAGGAATCACCTCCCAGGGTGCTGGATACCAACGCCTGAATCCGGAAAAGGAACCGGTCCGCCGATATCATATCGTTGAACCCGGTAAAGTTCAGGCGCCAACTCTCCATGATACGAGGCGTCGGGTCTCGAAAAAGTGCCAATGCGTTCCCGGGGGGAATCACATCCTCTGTTGACCTGTTGTACTGTACTGCCTCGGGGGCTGGAGGTACCAACGGAGGTCCGGTACTGTGTCGTGGTTTGTATTCGGGAGCTCTGGGATCCATTCCCGAGTTCCTTGGAGGTGGGACCCATTGCTCGGATTGTCGGGAGTGGGGCATCTCCACACTGGGATTTGGCTCCCAGCCAAGCGGAGTTCTCACGCGGCTGGGTGGTTGGCTCAACGGGAGATTCTGGAGCTTTCCCTCCAGGTTGCCAATCCTCTCCGACATATCCCTCATCAACGCCACGAGGGTGTCAATGGAGTGGGCGGAAGGCATGGGTGTCACCTCGGACACGACACTTGCGGCCGGAACTTCACCGCCTACGGCTCCTTGCAGGTCTAAAAGTGGTTGTGACGGTTCGGCCTCTGGAACTCCTTTCGCCACTGCTCCACGCGTTGGTAGGGGCGTTCCGAGGGGGACGTCTAGGGCAGACCGCTCGATGGGTCGCCGACATAAGGGACACAGCTCTGACGTGAGGAGGAGCTGTTGTACACAGGCACGATGGAATAAATGTCCACAGTCCAATCGCACGCTGTGTACGCCCTCCACTACGTCTTCGAAGCAGATCCCGCAGTTAGCTGGTTGGACCGTTTTGGATCGGGTCCAACGCTTATCTGGGGTCCGCTTCGTTGCCATGTTTGTTCTTGCTGGTTTAAATGTGGTGCTAAAATAAAAAAATAAAAAAAATATAGAGAATATACTTATTCTATTGGTTTATAAACTTATCACTAAATTAGTGGCCGTTAGTGGCGAGCTATTTATAGGAAATAGAAAAAAAATTTATGTGATATACCTTTCCTTTCCAGTGGTCGACTCCTCCAACGGGAAAAGAGAGTGCGTGGTAATCTGCCGAAGAAAGGGTGCTTTCGGTCGATTTACGAAATGATATCCCCTAACCCTCATACATTACAAAAAAACCGTCTCTAAACTACGTTAAAGTGACTCGACGAGACAAGTGGTAGAGCTACCGTAACGATTTTAGTACGCGGTCAAAATTCCCGACGCGTGGAAGCATTCCGGGCTTCGCAACTCCAGCATACGCCACCGAACGTTGAACCGATACCACTCGTCTATCACGCATACGAAATAGTTAGAATCCTTCCGCGACATAAAGGCAAGGTAGCCTTCTATTTTCTTGAGAGTCCATGCTGATAGGTAAACCCATCAGACTGGCAGTTCCATCAAGAAAATAGAAGGTCCTTACAGGGGTTAACCTGGGACAACACATCGGAAGGAATCTGTCGCGAGAAAAAAAAAATCAATCGAAGGAGAGCGGAAGCTACAACTCACGTGAAGCGACTTCTAGTGTGTATCACACAATCCCACTGCTCCTGATAGTGGGACTCGAGTACCAAAGTACCTTACATCCTCCGTAAAGGACCAACTCGTCAGAAGACGCGAAGTTCTTTCCCCCTTAGGATGTTTTTGGCCCCACGTTGGGCGCCATTTGTAATGATTTTCTACTTTTCAGATCGAACGCGGAACCGACCTCTCATCGGTTCTAGACGTTAAATCTGAGTAGTGCCAACGGATGGTACCAACAGGTCAACCAATCCGTGCACCGTAACCCATTCACGCGGTGACTGCTTGTCGGCCAGCTAGTTCGGAGAGGATTTCGGTCGCGGGTCTCCGAATGGGTTACGCTCAATTACAATATTTTCAGTCACCTGAACATGCCCGTTTTCCAAACGCGTCAACAATTACTCATCCAGAACGGGAAACCTACGTTACGTTAGTCCTGGATGTGATCTCTCCACAGATCTCAAATCAAAAACGCTACAAAATCCTATAGGCGCGTTACCGAATCACCGACGCCGTACCGAAAAATATGCTACTCGAAATTAAACCGACGAAAACTACTCTAATGAAATGACGAAACAAGCAAAGGTACCGCGTACCGCGCGCGACGCGAAACCGACCTCAGCGGATTTGTCGAAACCCTACCCTCGCGACGGCATACTTACCCTACACTCTCTGTTCCCACTGAAAAAGAAGAGTCACTGAAAATTCCTGCTTGATCATTTATTTCCTGCTTGATCATTTATTTTTTATATTGTTTTCTTTTACTTACAAGACACAATAAATATTGTCCATACTTAAATATATAAAATTAGCAAATCTGAATCATCGATGGTAAAAATCGATTCTTAGGATACATGAAAAAAAAGATATGAATTGCCACTTTTGTAAGTTCTGGAAAATATAAATGCTGGGTCCTGATGACACTGGCATCTGAACTTTACAATCAGCTCTAAACCATCTTGGACAACTACGAAACAAGACAATATTTTGTTGCGCTGGTCATTTAAATCATTTTACTACATAAATTTTACGGTCAAATTACCACAAACTAAAGCAATTATCTTGAATAGGCTACTCTACATTCTATCCCTGATGGAAAATTTTTTTACTTTAGATGAGTTTCTAGATCCTTATTTTTTTCCGATTATCTCATTTTCACCTTTTGATTTTGCATATTTAGTAAATTGAGTTAAGAGGTGAGTGGAACATATTTGGAGATTTGAAGACTGCTTAAACCAAAAGCCGTATTTGGGCGCAAGTGTAATTATAAAAAGTATGAATTCGAAAGCAAGCAATTTTTATTGAAAACAAGGCAGGTGACAAAGCTTCTTCTAGTCCTCTCCTATTTTCATCGAATTGCCAATTATGAAATTATGTACTATAAGTAATTGTAATCAGGTGAGATATCGGTAAAAAGGATGATTTCCTTGCTAAAAGTAAGGTTTGTTTTCTTTCAAAATTATATTGCCAACCCAAGCGCACCGTACATTCACAAAGTAGCCACAGTTTACATTTGCCCTGTGCTGTCCACTTGCAGTAGTTTCCGAGGGGCCTACTGTCTTCTTTATAAAACGAACCAAAAATACGAACTCTTTTGCGCATGGAAACATTCCAAGATGCATTACCAACGAGTTTTAAAGTTTGATAGGAAATTTCAGGAACAAAAAGTATTTGTATAGCGAAATCATTAAAAATAAATTTGTAATTGGTTATACATAAAAACATGTCACCTTATACAGAGCTAACTTATTTTTGGTTGAAATAAGCAAAATTATTAATTCCTTTGCACCTGGCACCGACGAATTCTTTCCTCGAATCATATGTATACATTCGTGCCCATTTTCACGTCAGCAATTACCTCCTTTCTGGTTAATAGTTGACATTCACTGTTCGGTTTGCCTAGTTTCAATGTGGCTGCCACAGTGTAAGAAAAATAGACAGTGTTTTAACTTTGATACATGCCCGCCCATAGGTAAAACTCGTTTTGTCGTCGATCCACCAAACGCACATGAAAAAAGATTAAATTCGCTGATACCCTCGAGGTCATTAGCACTAACAATTCGTCCCCACGGTGCAGGCAAGACAGTTGATTTGTATGAAGATAATAGTTGAAAATTAGGATCATTCCATTTTTAGTTTAATTGCTATTTTTCTCAAACTGGAGTGGCTAATATGTGAGTATGCTATGCTCAAGAGCGACTAGTATCCCCTTCGTTGTGGACGCGTGAACTTATAAACATTTACTTTAGCATGGAAGGTTCGAAACAATACATATTATATGAATGAAGCCCAAGAGGGGGTATGTTACATGATTCTGTCTGCATCTACGCGCCGGTCACCTGCGCTCCCTACTCGGATTTAATCGTTTGAAAACTAACCTGCAACAGCCGGTTGCCGAGCGTGTATCCATTGAGAGCACGTATCGCCATTGCAGCTTCATCATACTTCGTCATCGACACGAATCCGTATGCTTTTTTTTTGCACTCTTGTTTCCAACGCCGTTTTGAGAGGATTGAAACAATTTTCCGGGATGAATCGACCGTGGAGCCAGTTCTGGGTACTGAGCACGACCAGATTCGACCACCTCGTATTGGTGCACCGTTCGTCCTGTTTGATTCCTGCTGCGTGGCGGCCCTTCAATATAACCTCCTTCTGCGTCGCGGCCACTTCCTCCACACTTCAAGTCCATGTGGCTGTCAAATTCTGTTGGCATCCGACGACAAAATAGACGTGGGATGTGCACTGGTCGCAACCAACGTAAAATGACAAGCCACCTAGCAGCGAAGTGTGTTGGTAGTGGGCACCAGCGGAGTGGCATGATTCACTACAAGATGAATCTTTGAAGTTGGAAGAGTGTCCAACTCCCAAGACTAAGAAATATCTTGTTGCAGATCATTGAAATACTCGTAGCATTTTGCTGTATGTTTGATACTGCTAAACTGTTGGGGGTAAACATTCACCTATAATCCAATCCAATTGAGTCTTTTGAAGGATCAGATCAGGCTCATGTTGAAACGAAAGTTTTATTTGGCTGACGCACAACGGTGAAAGAAATGCTCCAGCACCGAAAAGTAATTGTGCTGGCGCGAGTTTATGGATGAAGGATAAAAATTAACGTTCGATAGAAGATTGATGGCTTTCCGATTTATCTGAGCTTGCGGTGTTACTGAAAAAATAGTCGGAACCAAAAGGAATCCCAAGGTTCTTTGATAATTATTTGAACAAGATCGTATGACAGTAGTGACTATGTTCTCTGCGATAGTAGCAAGCTCATTTAAAGCTCCGACCGGCATATAACATCTTTTTTTCGGTAATTTCAATTTTTTTGCTAAATCCATGACCATAAAATTTCTTGTCGATCCTGTGTCACGGACAAATTCCTACCAGACCTCAGCACTTGCCTCTGCAGAAAGTTTACCAGTTGTACGAAAAAGATGATAGAATCACCCGAGCCTAGTACATATTGGAAACCTTGTAAATAGAAATATGTTGTAATCATTATTAATACTAAGAGTAAACATAATATGTAAGTCAGGACGTCAGTTGAATAAGGAAAGCCCAGAAAAATGGTTCTGCGAAAGTTCGCCTCCGAAGACAAACCGTTGACAAATGCACGAATCGCTGGCGGTACACAAATCAATGCACACACGGCAGTTTTAATCGAGACTTTGGTTGAATAAGGTTCAAGGATTCGATGGGCGACCTGTAATATAATAACATTTACTAGAATGAAGTTGGTGCGGCATTGGCTGAAGCAGATTATCCGATATTCGCATGGCGTGGTGAGACTGAAGGAGATTTTCGGTGGTGCAACGATAAGTGTATAAATGCTGAAAATTGGCTACCAAATATGATTTTGGATGATGGAGGCGATGCAACACAGTTAAAGACATGGTAGAGGGAAGCGTCACTGGAGTACACAGACTGTAACAGCTATCAGAATCTGAGAAGTTAACAGTCCCAGTAATGACTGTATTGGGTTCCGTCACTTAAAACTAAATTTGATAGTTAGTATAGCTGCAAAGAGTCTATTATTGATAGGTGAAAGCGTTCAACAGACGTTATGTTTGGCGGGAAGCAAGTAGTCATTTGCGGATATGGTGAAGTTGGAAAAGGATGCGCACAAGTATTGGAAGGATTGGGATACCCCGTGTATATTTCTGAAATTGACCCTACCTAGGCTCTCCAGGCCAGCATGGACGGTTTTCGTGCGGCGAAACTTAATGAGGTTATTCGAAATGTAGACATTGTTGTGACCGTCACCGGTAGTAAAAAAGTTTTAATTCGTGATCATATGGACAAATCAAGAATGGGTGTATAGTCAGCAACATGGGGCACTCGAATACCGAAATCGATGAGAATAGTTTACGGACTCCAGTTCGATCGCAAGCAGACCAAATTAGTTGGCCAGGAGAATTGTTATGTAGATGAAGGAGCGAATGATGTTTACCGTTGCATACTCTGCTTCCTCCTGATTTGCATTCATTGCATTTATGTTGTGCGCCTTTCTTTTCCAAGAAACCTAATAAAGAGTGGTACGATGGTAATTTATTGTCTGGAAGTGTGGTCTCCCACTAAAATCTAGTATTATCGCTTATCTTCGTATCGATCAGATGGATGATGACATTATTTCAGTGTTCTACGGTGCGAAGATGCTGCCTAAAGCTGACGATGAGGTCGCCCAACACGGTGGGAGTATCTTTCAAGAGTTTTGGTATATTGAACATAATGGACCAGTGACGCAATATGGCTCTTCCTGGATCTGTCGTATTTATTTGTTAAGATCTTCCAAGCTTTGTGATAAATTGCCTCTGTGCTCTCTATCTCTTCAATACAACGCACGGCCTTTCCAACTAACTAAGATTGCCAATATTACAGTTTGTCAACCACCGATATATTTTCATTGTTATTGATTCTTGAGATAAACTTGTCGCGAAAAGACCGCAATTGTAGGTACGTAATTGATGTTTATGACACTCCAGGTGACGATAAAGTGATTGATGAATTACGTATAAAAGTTTCACTAGCCCCAGCCTGTGTGATCTCCCGGAGTCGACGACGAGCCTCTGCCCATATGATAAAATAATACTCTTCCATAGTTTTAAGTTTGTCTTGATATGTTGTGGATTCATTCAAGTCTGACGCCGTTAACTCGTCATGCACGGCTTGTAACGACTTATAATTCTCGATGGTCGCGTCAGTTTTAACGTGCAAAAGATCTTGGTTAGGCTGGTCTTTTGTTGTGTTCAAATATTCCTTGAACCTTCGGAATCTTGCTACTATATCGTCTCGTTTTGTTTTCAATGAAATAACCTTCTAGGAGGGCATGTTGGGTGACTACAGTTGGATGGGACAATATTATGGTATAAAACGAATAACGACTGTTGAATGAACTAACCGTTATTAGGTTATCGATAGTTAGGACTAGGGGCTATGTTTCTACCCAAATTCCACCACTCGAATATCTGTCCGCCTGTACTTCTTCGCTGTATGATGGCTACGTCTTCTTTTTAAAGAATGCTACTCAGTCGTATGTCTGTCTGCTTCGAATAGTTCGCTGTCTGACTGCTACGCCTTCTGTTTCCCAAATTCCACTCTTGAATGTCTGTCCGCTTGGACCTGGCCGCTGTATGATGGCTAAGTCTTCTTTTTAAAGAATGCTACTCAGTCGTATGTCTGTCCGCTTGGACTGGTTCGCTGTCTGACTGCCGCGTCGGGTGTTTCCCAAATTCCACTCTGATGTCTGTCTGCTTGGACTTGCTCGATGTATGATGGCTACATCTTCTGTTTAAAGAATGCTACTCAGTCGTATGTCTGTCCGCTTGGACTAGTTCGCTGTCTGACTTCTACGTCTTCTGTTTCCCAAATTCTACTCTTGAATGTCTACCCACTTGGACTTGCTTGCTGCATGATGGCTATGCCTTCTTTTTAAAGAATGCTACTCAGTCGTATGTCTGTCCGTTTGGAGTAGTTCACTGTCTGTCTGCTGCGTCTTCTCTTTCCCATATAACACTCTGAAGTCTGCACGCTTAGACTCTGTTTTCGTTCTCATGACTGTACCTTCTGCTACTCGTGTGTCTGTCCGCTCGGAGTGATCGCGATTCTGCATGTATGTGTACAAAATGATTGTTTGAATTAATACCAACAAAGGTTTTTCACTGTGTGGTGGCTGCGTTTTCTGCTACTCGTGACTGTATGTCTGGAGCGGTTGCGAGGTTGCATGTCTGTGTACACAATAATGCTTCGAACTTACACAAGCAAAAATTTTCGACTGTCTAGTATATGTGTCTTCTGCTGTTCATGGCTATTCGCTCAGAGCGGTCGCGGTGTTGCAAGAGTTTGTACACAATAATTGCTTGAATTAACACAAAAAAAGTTTTCCACTGTCTTGTGGCAATGACTGGTTACATCTGGCTCGATGGACCAAATGTTTACGCGCTAGCTTCGCGTTTCTATTATTTCAATCAGGAAGTAATAGATGGTTTTAATAAAATTTGACAATGTTCAAAAGGATTAAGTATTTATTAAACACACGGATTAGCACACAATTACAGAAAGAACAAAATTAGCGATAGTAAAAAAAAGACATGTCTATTCATTGGGACGTTTTGTCGTGAACTCTTCGTAAAATCTTTCCAAGTTGTGTGAATAAGCAATGGAACGAGAATGATAGGCAAAAGGGGATATTTAAATTTGTTGTATCAACTAAACGTTGGTAAATATCGGTTGGCAACATAATAATACCAAGGATTATCGGGGTTCTTGGAAAAATCCCGCCAATAGAATTATCTATATTATCAGCTGTAACACCCTATACATAACAAAATGTGCTGTACATAAAAAATATGCTCTTTTATTCGTAATCGACACGTTGAGGCCATATAAATAAAATAATAAGTTATAATCTTTGAACGTTGCGTTCTGTTTTGTTTTACTTATATGACAAGGACTCATTTCCACGTTGTGTGTCCTCGGTAGTTGACTGCAATCTCAACAGCAAATACATTATGTGATTTAGTGCTACTCGCGAAATCGTATCTTGGCATCTTTGCATCCTATCTTTGCGTGATATCGAGAAAATTGCATTTGAACAAATTGTGAAAAATGTGAGTCAATGTTTCAGTTGGTATTCAAACTAGAACCACCGCTACTTTTGCAACCATAATAGAGATTTTGGTGTAGTTTCTAAGTATATTTACAGAATTGACCATTTTGGATGTTTTTCGAAAATTTTGCAAGATATGCCACTATTGCACAAATTAGTAAAAGCTGTGAAAATCAAAGATGCGCCATACTAAACCAATCACTCAATCGATTCCATAGTTTTTAAGTTTTATTGTTTTTATAAATAGCTTTTTCTCTTAGACACAATAATAAGCGAATTCCCGTATGTAAAATAAAAATTATGAAAAACACAACTACTCGTATGAGTTTCAACTTTCTCTCAAGTGTACATAAAAATATAACAAACTTCAGTCTTTTATAATATGAACGTATACATAAGAATAGTTTCATATAAACATTTTCAATATGTTATTCACTCTAAACTTTTTTTCTTAAATACAAAATTACTTTCAGTCTTAAGTGAAATTAATGAAATTAAATTTATAATTCTTTCCCATTCTCTCATTAGTGATCCTTAACTCTTAAATTTCCATAACAATATTCATGACATTTTTTAATCACATTCGATTTACGAGATACATCAATTTGAATTGCATCTTCGCAGGCATTTTTGAACTCGATATTTTTGAAATCAACTAGCCTTCTAGTTTGTTTCACTAAATTAACTTCTCTGAATTCGGATTCAGAATATGAAGTCGAAGAAATCATCATAGCTCATTTTGACAACATTGTATGGCTGCCCTTGTTTTTTTGGTGGCTTTGACTATACAGACAGAATTGTTGGGTGTATAAATTGGCCCTGCCTTTAGGGATCGTTTAATGTTCTTTTCAATCAGAGAATAGACATTGTTGCCTTCATTTTGAGTGTGGCCACTTACCAAATACTTACGGGTAATAGATTCACTGTCTGCGTACATAGCTATAGCATAGAAGTATGCTGCCAATATAAATTTATTTTTATGTTGTCCTGCACAATTGTCCGAATACAAGACAACTTTCAAATCATTACCATTGCAAGATTCACTCTTTAGCTTCAGATAGTGGAGCAAACAGGTACCGATCTCATTAGGCCCTCTTTTTCCTTGTCCTTCATGCGACATGAAACTGGTAACTGGCCCTTGTCCGTTTTCTGCCAGGTCACACACAGTAAATTTGTAGGTCGATAGTTTTGGTCGGTAGTAAAATGTAGATACATCTCCTTTTGGGGTCAGCAGTGGGCTTGTAAATCAAAACAAGCAAAAAGGTATGAATTATTCTCAGCAATCTTCCATTTATCTTTCAATTTTTTTCTCTGTGTAATATTTTTCCTGTCTGATGTCGCAAATAGCTTTCTTCCAATATTTTCTTTCCTTCAGGATCAGCGTTTTCGTACTCAACACATTTCGGGCATTGATCCTTTTAGGAGAGAAAAATTACAAATTAAATTCATTATTAAATATGTTTCTATACGTCCCAAAACCAGCAATTTTTTTGCTTTGAGCTTCATAATCAGCTTTGTAGTCACGGTATAGCTGCGCGGTAGATTTACCACCTTCAATAAACTCTAGTGTAGTGAATTCTGGGTACAGAAGAAATATGTGCTTTCACATCATTTTTCACGCACTCTGGTAAGAGTTTTCCTCGCTTGCCTTCAAATATGCCTTCTTTTCTTTTTACTACAACGGTCCTTATGAACCAATTAGTCACTCCCAAGGTTGAAATAAAAAATAACTTGCAGGCCCTAAATTTACTGGCATCTTTAAAAAGATAATATGCACTATTTTTGGACCTTGCAGCTTCTCGTCGATATCTATAATTAACTTCATCCATGTGTATGGCAACAAACACACTCTGCTTATTGATATCAGCCAGACTCCAGTATTTTTCGAGTATTCCCAATCGGTCATTCTGCGAAAATTTCGTGGAACATTTAAATTTACAACTGTCACTACACGGATCCTGCATTTGTCTAGGTTGTACCAATTTTTTTGTTTTGCTCGCTTTTCCGCTGCTCCTTAATTGCTTAATGGCATTTCTTTTTCATTTCATTGGCTTAGCGTTATTTTTTCTAGTTTTCTTTTCTACCTCATCAGTTTTATCCGCCTTACGGTTTTCTTTGTCACTATGAACGTCATCCGAAGGTGCAGAAGAAATGGTTTCCGATAGGTCTGCTATAGAGTCATTCGAAAAAAAATCTGAACCGGTATCCTCATCATTAACAGCTGACAATACGTTTTCAGAATTCGATGTTCCTGAAGTTACATTTTCAGCAACCTCCCACGTTCAACCGGTTTCTGGAGTCTCTTTCTCAGTTTATTTTTAACATTTCCTCGCTTCTCGACTCCATTTTCGTTTCTAGTTGCAAAAAAAAACTTCAATACGGCCAATCTTCTAACTTCCTATGTATTCTTTTACATCAAAATGGCTAAACATGAAATTCGCCTAAACTGCACAAAATATGCACTTCAATTTGCATAAAAAAGTAACATTTGATTTTCTGCTAATCAATACTGGCATATTGTAAATTGAACCACTTTGTCTAAAAATATTACCTTCACTTCTCACTAAACACGTGTCGAAATGCCGATGGTTTAGAAAGCACCGATAAGTTATGTCACTATGGACTTGTTTGAATAGAGAAAAGCATGTATACGGAAAAGTGGCACAAGTGCCACCTAGCGGCTTATTATTGAAGTTTCTTAGTGCCGATTTTGTTCATACGATTGGGTATGCTACTGGGAGTATAATTAACGATATAACTCAAATTTTGTGATGTTCGAAGATGTACTATAGCATTTCGTGAGCGATATGTTTGATACAAAAATGTGTCATCCAAGTGTAGGCTCTATTGCAACACTAATTGTAAAATTTGTGTCGCGAATAGAAGAAGCTTATTTCCAAAATAGGGGCTTGCGCAAAAGGTAAGTATTTAATGCTTTTGCCAAATAAATAATATCAAATGAAATTAATTATATCAAATGAAATGACAAGTTTAGTAGACTCAATATGTAGACTAAATAAATGTACTTCAAAGCCTATTGACTGGATCTATAATAAAAAAATTTCGTTAATATTAGTATGTATTAAAGAAATTTTATGATAACATATGAAGCCAAAGCAATCTTCTTTTATTTTTCCAGTAACACATTTTTCAGGACAAATGCTAATTTTAAACGTAAAATTTTCATTTCATAATTTTCCTTTAATAACGAGAACGCATTTTTTTGTGCCATTTCAAGAATCACAAATTAGAAACAAATTTGGTAGACAGAATTACACTCATGTCAATACTTAACTTATGATAGGCAAACATATAGTAGGATTGAATTCAAGAAAAACTTTGAGGAAATACACAACAAATAGATTCTTGCTTCAAAATAAAAAATAGTATTATTATTTCATTTTAACCGGACAACATGTAGTAATCGAACAGTCCACCCAGGCCAACTGCTCGAGGGACCTGCACGAAAAGAGCCTGCGTAGAAGTAAGTTCAATTAGGTAGCTTAAGGCGATTCGGTAAAATTTGTTACGATACTATGATTTTGGCGGATTGTTTAGTATTTTTCATAAGCAATATGTACAATGCATGAATACATGTACATAAGAAGTAGATATATAAAATGAAACTACGTCGTGATATTTTGAAAATTCACCAAATATTTCCACATCACGATGTACTTCGCTTAAAAGTCTAGTGAGACCATTAAAGAATCAACAAAAATCAAAAAACTACATTAATATATTTGCTATGACAAATATAATTTATTTATTTTATATTAAACAAATTAAATGTGTATTCTGTTTTGTGCAAAGAGAAAAAATAGTGAAGAATCGACTAACCAAATCAATAGTTGATTATGAGCGAGAAAGTAAATTGAAATTGAGTAATAAAACAGATCAAAGATTACAAGCTAACTATGAAATCAACATTCGTTCAGAAAAAAAAAGAATCGAATTGAAGATGTTACTGAATGCAAGTTACTTGGCTGCAAACATTTTCTTTGTATATTTTATCTTTCATCCCCTCAAAATAACAGTTCAAATCCTATGTATCCACCATCGAAAATGAATCCCATAAATTCAATCAACGTACATTCTAGTAATCAAGTAAGCCAAACAAATGCACAAACTATGCAAACAAAAATTCTGCACAAAACCTCTCTCAAATGAAATGAATTCAATGTAAAGTCCAAAGTACATCTAATCGAACTCTCACTCACCCCTAACTCATGACATTATTCTCAATTCCGAGTCAGCTGCTTCGATAACCACAGCAAACATGCAAATGTTCACGCAACAAGAAGACTATTTACGATTGCAAAAATAGCAAAAGCGAAATATAATCAATTCGATGGATTTCAATGTATATTTTCGGCACAATGGTTCGGATTTGAATGCACTTTCGCAATCACATTGTTGCGAACAACATGCTGTTTTATTATTATAATATTATAATTTAATTAATTTCTATAATAAATTTATACTTAATAGTTTTTAATTTAAATAAAAAAAAAACAAATCACAGCAATCAGTGAAAGTTTTGCTTTTCGAACAATTGCCAAAAATGAAAAATTTTTTGGATCTCGACTTCTGAAGCAGAAAATGTTAGCGTTTTAGAGTGTTAAAAAGATTGGATTTTGATTATCGTCTCAAGTCGAATTCAATTAGTTTTCTCGCTCAGTGTGAAGTTGGAGTGTCGAAGAAAAAACAGTATGTGTAGGCGACTGGAATGCAATCGATTTTGCAAGTGCAGCGAACAAGGAGTGGGAAGTGCGTTAATTTGGACGGTATGATTGAGATTTAACAGGCTTTGGACTCGGTATTATTGCATCGGTGACAACGATTTGAGCAAGAGGAGAATTTTCGGACAAGATCTAGCAGAAAATTGCATATGTTCTTTGAAGCTGTTGGCTAGTAGGTACTCTAGACGGCTGCCACGAGACGAGTGGAGCGTCGGAGTTGGAAGCAGGGTACGAGCGGCGTGAAGGGACTCGCAGGGTTGGAAATAGACGTGGGAATTGGTCCTGAACCGGTGCTGGACAAAGTAGAGCAATAGAATTGATTAGCGTTCGCAAGAGCAATGGTTCTTCGCCGATGGGTGAGTTGCTAATTGAAAAGTGAAATAATAAAAAATGTAGCGGAGATGATGGCAAAGTGAAGAAACAAATTTAGAAGTGTGTAGAGAGGTGAAGCGAGAAGTAACGCGTGCTGGTGTTGCAGGTGTACGGTTGTGGATTCGGTTGGTGTGCGAGACTACCGTCATCCGTGAAACGTCAAAATCAAACCGAGCCCGAGACGGCGACCGATATCTATACCGATTCGAAGTTGGAGTGGTCTGGTGGAACATCATTGTTCGCTTGTGCGTGATAAATAGTAGTGCAAAGTGGATGCAAAGTGGACCTGTACGAACACAATCATCAATGCTATCACTGGTATAAGGGAGCCCCCAAACGTACCTTTTAATCTCGAATTCTTTGTTTTTATTTATTTGAAAAATAATGAGAATATTAATTACTAATGTTTTTTTAAAATTAAAATATAAAAATAAACATTAAAACCCCGAAAAATCGAAAGACACAACAAACGAATTATTAAGTGCTTCGTTCTCGTGTGTAGTTTCCTGCGAAGCTAAAGTAAAGTGCATAAACATAGTGACTGTACGAAAGTAAATATTATTTTTTTTTGTGAACTGTGAGCAGATCAAGTACTGGCGGCTATAAATTGGCGCATCTTGCTGTCACCAATTTAGGTGACAAAGGACTGGTGCGGCACAAGGATTTTTAAAAAAGGAACGTTGAAGCTATTCGATATTAAGTGTATATCGAATATTGTAGATGAACGTTCGTGTACGAACTATTTAAAATCGAAGTCAGAAGATATTCACGCGGTGACGTCATTCCATTTAATATCAAAATATGAATATCATTGTAATTTTTTTTTATTGTAAACGAGTTTAGATTATTTTTTGAATCAATTTAAACTTTATTAATTTTTTATTATTCAATTTACTTAATTACTGTAATTTCATTCCAGTCTCTTACCAGTTTTTACTTAATTACTGTGATTTCATTCCAGTCTCTTACCAGTTGCAGAGCGCTCAGCAATCAGGAAGGAGTAAGTTTGGTATTTTGTTAAAAATGAAAATTAATTTTTATTTGTATATATATATATATATATATATATATATATATATATATATATATATATATATATATATATATATATACATGTTTTGTTTTTTTTGTTGTTATTGAATATATATTTATAATGAATTAATTTAATTTTTATTCATTTCACAGGATGGTCCTCTCTATTCCTTTCCCTTCCCTAATCCTTTTCTTCTACCCTTGTGGTATTAAGTAATAAGGTGGCTAGCACGGGCGGTGACCTATCTCCTACGAACCCAGACACGGCTGAGCATTAGCCGGCTCAAGATGCCACCGGGAGAAAGGAACATTGGTCACCGCCACAAATAAATGTCTGCAGTTGCGGCGACTATCGCGATTGCAACAGGTGGCGCCCAAATATCGGATTTGATATATTTTAATAATGAAAAGTTTTTTTTTGTTTTGATTTGTTGTTTTTATGTAATTTTTAGACTCATGGGTCATGCATTTTATTGTGATGGTTTTTTTGTTGAGGTTTTATTTATTTTGTATTCCCATTTGTATCGCGGTGCTCGCCTCAGTTGCAGTGGCGCCCAACGTGCTGGACGTCTATGTTCTATAGTTTTTTTTTCGGATTTGATAGCATGCATGCTATCAAGGTGTGGATGGTGAAAGAAAGAATTATTCGTCTTGTTGGTTGTATCTTCCTTCATGGCATAGCTGGCTGTCGTGCTAGCTCTTGGAATCAACCAACACTCTTGTTTTTTTTTTTTCATCATCCTTGCTGGTCTGGCTTTGGACTTTGAGCGACTCTTGTCCGAGCTCTTATGGAGTCTGTTAGGATCCATAATAGTCTCGTAGTCGGCCCTGAGTGGCGACAATTTTGAACGGAGTCCACCTCAAGGTTTTTTTGTTGGACAAGGCACCAAGATGCTTGCCTCTGCTCTGTGTAAATTTTATCCCACGTTCCCATTTTTAATTACTCTTCTTTTATCCTTTTCCTTTACAAAGAGGATCATCCTGAGAAATGAAGCCTTTATGAATCAATAGTCAATCGATAAATAGTTGCCATATTTACCCCATTAAATTTCTGAATCGTAGTATCTTGGGTACTTTATTGAAAATTAATTAACATTTTTAATATTGTTGCAATTAAGTTTTTTTTATTGATAAGAAAATCATGCATCGACGAAGTGCCAGCTGGGACCCCGCTTTTAATGCATTAGACCGAGAGCTGGATCGGCTCAGTTTATCCAACTCCCTGACAGGAACCCCGACAAACATGACTGCTCCAGCCAATTCACGAGTCCCACCGACACGAGTATCACTTTCTTCAAAAGTCACCTCTCCCGTACACGCCGATGCCTCACGGGCTCATTATATAGGACCGCGTGTCTCCTTTCGGGAAACGCGAGGTGGCGGGACCACCAATATTCCCCGTATCCCTATCACCAAATGGAGACTATCATTCGATGGGGGCCTTTCTGGAATAACGGCTCAACAGTTTATATTCCGCATTTCAGCATTGGCAGAAGATTATGAATTATCATATCGAGAGCTCATGCGCGATCTCCATGTGCTCCTTAAAGGAACTACCCAAAATTGGTATTGGCAGACACGTGATCTGTACGGAGGTCTTTCTTGGCTTCGATTTAAATCGGAATTCCTGCAGCGGTTTTCGCGACACTTCACCGATGTGGATATTCGCCAACGAATGGATGCTCGCTTACACAAACTAGGGGAGAGGTTCATCGACTTCTTCGAAGCTATTGAAGCCCTGTCCCTGCAGTTGACAATCCCCAACCTTGATCTTGACCTCCAGAGAATAATGAAAAATATGAGTCCCCGTTTACAGGAACATTTGGCTGGGCAGACCTTCCCCACTACACGGGATCTTGTTCGATGGTGCTGTCAGATGGAAGCTGCGTGGAAAGATCTGGATGCTCGGTAAAGCCTATTTGAAAGGCGTACCTAAGCACGAGTCCACGCTATTGAAGATAGCGTACGTTAGGACGATTGGGGGACGAGGAGGCATATCTTTCCGGTTCGTATAGAGACTTGGCGTCTGAAAGGCTCGACGTTGATTATGGGACCAACCCATCAACTCCATCCCTTACTTGGGCGAACGCACCAGTGGTATTTATAGGGTATGCTGGAATTGTAAGGACTTGGGCCACAGTTTTTTTGATTGTGTTATGCCAGTCAAACATGTGTTTTGTTTTGGATGCGGGCAGGAGGGAGTTATGAAGCCTAACTGCAATGCTTGCCGCACCAAGAGTTTGCCCAAGCGGAATCCGGGTCCTCTTTTTTGGACGGCTTCAATCCAGTCCCCTGACCGCGTTGATGCAGCCACCAACGTTGATCCCGAGCTGCGACGTTTCCTTTGACTATCCACCAAACCTTGCTACGACCACATCGCTACATCTTCCCCGAACCGGCGTGATTTGTTAGTTCCTCCCTATAGTAGTGAAACGGCGGGCGATGATCGAGAACCACCCGTGTATCTAAGAGCAAGACCTTTCCGAGACCGCTTCCGAAGATCCTGGAGATATTTCTTCACCAGACGTCTCTTGAAGCGAGCCTGCGTGGAGTCTGTTGTTGCAACTCCTGGCGACAATAAGCCCTACGCCGATATTTCTATCAAGGGTCACAAATTGACGGGCTTACTCGACAGTGGAGCCAGTGCGAGTATCCTCGGAGCTGGAGCCTTGGACCTGCTTTCAGACTTGGGCTTGCACATGCATGCCCATGTCCAGACTGCATCAGGTGATAAGGACCCCGTTCTGGGATATATCGTCACATTGGTGCGATTTAACAACATCACAAAATTGATGAGATTCCTGATTGTCCCTTCCTTGACGCACTCCGTGTACTTGGGAATTAATTTTTGGGATCTCTTCAAAATCGCATCAACACTGTCGACGTGGCCGCGGAGCCTCCGAACCCTGAATTCCATCTATTGTCCCCACCCGACCAGCAACGACTCGACTTCATCAGGCAACAGTTTCCTTCGTGTAGCGAGAGAGGCTTGGGTAGAACCGGTCTCTTGTCTCATCACATAGACACTGGTTCCGCTCGACCCATCAAACAGCGGCATTACGCTGTTTCTCCCGTTATACAGAAACTGTTGTATGATGAACTCGATCGTATGTTGTCTTTGGGGGTAATAGAGGAAAGTCCGTGCTCGTGGAGTTCTCCCGTGACCCTTTTTAGAAAACCCGGTAAGGTACGTTTGTTTGTGTTTGTGTAATTCAATGATCAGCTTTAATCTGAAAATAATGCCAAAACCTTCTATCATCCCGCCAGGTGTTGTTGTTCATATACATAAAATAGGTTGGATGGTTGAGGGTGGTATGATACTATAGATTAACAAAGTGTGGGAGAGAAGGAAAGGTGCTTTATTAAAGAAGTTTTCTCTTCTTGTAGTAGATCAGTTTATTAGTCATTTGACAAATTCTGTGAAAAAGAAATTGAGACAGGGAAACACAGAGTTTATTCCGGAAGGACCCACTGCATAATTGCATTCTCTTGATGTCTCGATAAAGAAACCATTTAACATGTATTGTATATGAAGGAGGAAAGTAACAAGTGGATTATAGATGAAACGCAACATTACTAAAATCAAACAAAAGGAGGAGCCTTGTTGTTGCTTATACTTTTGTTGTGTACATATCATTTGCCATATACATAACAGTTACCATTTGGGTAAAAAGTGTGTCACAAGTTATTGTAGAATAGTTCTTATCGTTAACATAGACCTATGTTTTTGTGTTTGCTCGATTCCGTAAGCAAAAGAAACGTTAAAACCTTTTTCTTTATGCTACTGCTCCACCTGCGCCATAACGCGTTAACAATTACATCACACAGATGTGGCCAATAGTTTAGTGCCCTAAATAGCATGTGGCATTGTTGATGTCGTTAGACGTTAAGCGATAACTGGGGTGCCTAACGGGTGTGCCGATTTTTCCAACACGTCGAAGGGTTTTCGCGCTATAATGGCCGTTAATCTGTGTTGGCTATATTTGTGCAGTTGTTTTATATGTGCATTGTGTCGGGTGCGTGCGTACCTATTTGTTAATTGCTTAATATTATTTGTTTGGATAGATACTCAGAAAATGGAATGGTCGAATGAGAAAGTGATTGCATTTTTAGAGTTATTTGCAATGGAATCGAAATTTTAAGCAAAAACTAAAAATAGTAATTCCTCAGTCCAAAAAGTCAAACCTGCACATTCTACTACTATAAGTGAAACATCTACATCACCAAATCTGCAACAGACAGCGCAACAACAATATACGACGACGGGTCCATTCAACTACTTAGCAACAAACAACTACTTCCTTCTTATGTCGAAAGCTCATGAAGAACTCAATTTAGCCTTATACTATCCTTAATTGAGCTGAATTTTTTATTTGTTTCACTTATGTTACCTGAAATTATTAAGTTTTGGGAATTTTAAAAATAAATTTAACTAATATTTGCTTTCCATTGGCCCCACCAGCTCTGGATGAAGTTTGTTCCATCATCAAAGCTCAAAAGAATAATAAAGCGCCGGGCATTGATGAGATTCCAGTGGAGCTCATCAAATATGGTGGCAAAAGTGTTCACCAAGCTATTCACAAAGTCATTCAGTACAATTGGCAACAAGAACATATGCTGAAAGTGTGGAGCCAATCAATTATATTCCCTATCCACAAAAACGGTGACTAGCTACAGTGCGAAAATTATAAAGGCATATCACTACTTTGTACGACGTACAAAATATTTTCTAAAATCTTAGAAAATAAGATCGGATCATACGCCAACAGTATTATTAGGAAGTATCAAGGTGGTTTTAGATCAGGTAGATCAACAACAGACCAACTGTTCACAGTCAAGCAGGTACTTGAAAAATGCTGGGAATTCAACATAGACGTGCACCAAATTTTTGTTGACTTCAAGCAAGCATACGACAGTATTGATCGTTACGTACTGTACCAAATAGTGCTTGGTTTTGGCATCCCAGCCAAATGAGTCCGTCTTACCAAAATGACAATGACGTCGACGACCTCCCAAGCCCGCATCCATAACCAACTCACCGATGCCTTTGACACAAATATCGGAATAAAGCAGGTAGATGGGCTGGCCCCTTTGTTATTCAATTTGGCTCTGGAGTACGTCATAAGGAAGCTACCTGTCGAAACGCGAGGTACATTACAATACAAGTCGAGCCAAGTAGTGGCCTATGCGGACGACATCAACATTGTGTCACGGTCACTAACAACTGCCAAAGAACTCTTCCTGAAACTCGACAGCGAAGCAAAACTAGTAGGGCTACAAATCAATGAAAATAAAACAAAGCTCATGACGCAGACGAAGAAAAATACCCCAAATACACAAAATATCACACTTTGCGAATACAGTATCGAAAATGTTAGCGAATTTGTGCAATGAAAGAGACGAAATACGCCGAAGAGTACAGCTCGCAAATAAAGTATTTTATTCAGTATTGACGATCTTGAAGACCAGCTGCATACACAGGAAAACAAAGCTCCGAGTATACAAATCTGTGATAAGACCTGTGTTATGCTATGGGTGTGAAACATGGACCCTAACCCAAGCATCCGCAAATATATTGAACGCCTTTAAGCCACGGGTCCTGAGGCGAATAATCGGAGCGAAGCTAGACGGGGACCAATGGCGAATTCAATACAACCATGAGCTGTATGAATTTTTTGACGAACCGGAGGTCTTAAGGATTGTAAGACTGCGGAAGCTGCAATGGGCTGAACACATGAATCGTATGGATGAACAACGGATACCCAAGAAGGTATTCGTTGGGAGAACTGAAAGCCGGCGGCCAGTGGAGAAACCGAGGAAACGCTGGTCTGACTCGGTCGACGAAGACGGTTCATCGCTGCTCGGATTTCGGAATCGGTTGACGCGGTCAACGGACCGAGACAGTTGGAGGCGCTGTTTGCAGGAAGCGAAAGCCCGAAAGGGGCTGTATTGCTGTGAAGAAGAAGAAGAATATATGCTTTTGGTTCTATTTACTTCTCTTGATCATATTGTCTACAGTTGCAATTAGTGCAGCGCAGACTTCTTTAATAATTTTCGAGATAAATTTGTGAGATATTTCAAATAAAAAAATGTCAACTTCTAAAGTTGTCTCCTGTTGCTAAGTACCGAAGAGTTTATGATAGACGAATTTTGGCAGGAATTAGATATCAGCGGTAGCTTCGATCAGTTTTTACGAGGTTTCAAGCACACTTGGGTGAGTACCCTTCTTCTTTTCGTTTTAATTATTTTTTGTCTCGATCCGTACCATGCAGCTCGACAAGCTGCTTGGCAAGCAGCACGCCACGGGCCGGCCGGCCAATCAAGGTGTTCTCACGAGCTATGGTATACAGGTAATAAGAGAAAAACAAGTTTTTAATCGTTAGACGTTTATTCCTCAGTAATTCACACAAGACTGAATTCATTTTATATTTTACAAAACTGGAATGAAATGCAATTTACAGAAAGAGTGCTTACTCTGCACACAAAAATGAAATTTTAGAATATGAAAATGAATATATTTTACAAAACTGGAATGAAATGCAATTTACAGAAAGAGTGCTTACTCTGCACACAAAAATGAAATTTTAGAATATGAAAATGAATATGATGAATGAATATGATGGAATGTGAAAAATGAATATGATGCAAAAGTACGTAGAATGTGGGAAAATACGAGTTTGCAGTCACGTGGACGTAACGTTGGACAATATGATGGATGTATGAAGAATGTGTGTTAGCGGTCACGTGGAGGTGACGTTAGACGTAACTCCTCCCCTCTCGGACTGGAGCGTAGGGAACAGGAACTGTAGCTTCGGTATTACTGTGGCCGTAGCGGAGGATTCGATCCCGAATTTGAATTTTCGCAGCTTCCAAATCGTGTATGCGACTATGATGAGGACAATGATACCTTGAAGAGTTTGCAGAGAAAATGAGATTATGTGTTTCTGGTTTGAAGT
The DNA here is from genome assembly GCA_963969285.1 of Odontomyia ornata. Lineage (NCBI taxonomy): Eukaryota > Metazoa > Arthropoda > Insecta > Diptera > Stratiomyidae > Odontomyia > Odontomyia ornata. The sequence continues at coordinate 355,562,361 of OZ017738.1, read as the reverse complement.
TATTTCCAGGTCCTTTATAGATGATATTGGGTCAAAATTGATTTCTTTCAGCGGATGTAAGGTAAAAGTCTCTTCCGAAGTGGTTATGTTGATTTTCCCAAAAGTAGTTATATGTAGAGTGATCTCGTCCCAAAATTTCCTTTGCACTCCCTCGTAGGTAATCCCGTTTATTTGAACGTTGCATTTCTCGAAATGAATGAGTATCGTTCCAGAGGCACTTTCTGGAGTGAAAGGGCAAATAGAGTTGATGGGTACTTCTGGGCTGTTGAATCTCCACTTTTGTATCTGTGGGTACGAATTCGCAATCGGCAGGTTTGTTCTGGACCAAGTGGCTGATACAGTTCGACAATTTCTTGTTTTCCTTGAAGAGTGGCTTTCGGCAGTAAAATACTTTCTCAATCTCAGGACATCTTTCGTCAAAATGTTGGATATTGTTTGAGTTTAGAGCAATGAAGGGTTTCGAAATTATTTGAAGGTTGTTTTGGGTTGGGATTGGGATTAAATGGAAAAATGTGTAATTATCTTCTTGAAAAATGGGAATTTGGACGCTAAATATTATATTCGTACCATTTCGATAGGCTTGTAAATTCAATAGTTCATATATATTCTCTTCGGACTGTAAATCAATGTTTTCTTCTTTTAAAGTGTTATAAATTTTTGAAAGTTCTTGGGGACTTAGAATTTGCTTTGAAATTATACCCAGTTTTGCTAGTATAACGGCTTCAGCTATTTCGGATAGATGGTTATGCAGTTTGTCCATTTGGTAGTTTACTTGGTTAAGGAATTGAATGTGTTGGAGAAGGTCGAAATTTTTCCTTATACCATTATTAATCTGATCTTGATTTAGCCTAAAGTAATTGGAGACGACTTTTTGTTGAGAGTTTATATGATTTGTAATTTCCTCAAATCTTTGAATCATTTGGTGATTAAGGAATGTTTGGTGCTTTTCAGCTTCCTGAAGAGTTAGCTCGTCTGAGAGTAATTTTTCAATTTTCTCGTTTAGGCGGACAGCATCGTTTGCGTCCATGTTACCAGTAATAAATTTTATGGCTGTTCCTAGACCATTGATAAGCCCACGTTTTTTCCGATATCTAGGTAAGAGTGATCCTAATTTGATTTGTAGTTCGCGTAGTTTAAGGTTTGTAGTGTTTAATGTATCTTTAAGTTCATGGATGTTTTCAAGTCTTGAGAGTGTTTCTGCAATTTTATCAAAGGTTTGTTGATAAGTTTCTAGCCGTACGATATGTATGAGGTCTTTATGTCCTTCCATTAGCTTAGCTGTTCCCAGTTGTAGTGGTAGAAGTCCCCTGTTGTTGCGTATGTCGTGCACTTCCAGTCTCTGTCCTAGGGTCATGATCAACCTGAAATTTTTTGTTTTTCTTTAATTTTGATTTATGTAATTTCTTTTCTTTATAAGTGATTATCGTTAATCTATTATTTGTTTTGACCTTCTGTTTACTGAATCTTGGGGTTAATTTATTTCTTATATTTTCTTTCCTGAACACGGTTTCATTTTCCTCAAATGGGATTGGGGGTTCTCTATTTTCATTTAATTTTTTAATATTTTTTTCGATTGCATCTCGAAGTTTGTTTTCGATAGTTGGGTAGATTTCTTTCTGAAATTCGTTTAGTTTTCTTTAAAATTCGTGCTCATTGTCAAATTTTACCTGTTTTAGAAATTCATGGGTGCGTCCAGTAAAGAGTTCGTATGGAGTATGGTTGGTTGCTGAGTGTATGGCATTGTTGTACGTTATTACTGTTTCGTTAAGGGTGTCGTCATGGTCTCTATCTTTTGTCTTGTTATGTATAATGCGATAAATTTCTGTTAACGTGGAATGTACTCTTTCTACGGGAGAATTGCTGGTACTTTGTAAAAAAGAAGTTGTATGGAGTTGTATTTCATATTGGCTACAAAAATCCCTAAAAATGTTTGAAGTGAACTGAACGCCCTGATCGGTAATTAGGTTTTTTGGAACGCCGTGAAGGCTGATAAAATGTTTCAGGGATTTAATAATAGTTAAGCTGTTTTGCGCTACTAATGTGTACGCTGCAAGGAATTTTGAAAATTTGTCAATGATAGTAAGGATGTTTTTGTTATTTATGGTGTAGACGTCGATGTGTACGATGTCTAATGGTTTACAGGGGGTAGGTGGTTTTTCAAATTCGTAGCGAGGAGGGTTTCTGTCATATTTCAATGTTTGACATTCTTGGCAATTATTAATAATTTTAGTGATCTTAGTTTTCATGAATGGGAAATAATAAGTTCTCTTAAGATGGTTTGTAGTTTCGTTTATTCCCCTATGGTTATTTTTAGAGTGGTAGTCGCTAATTATTTTATCTTGTTCATCGTTTTCCTTAATATCTTTTAGTATGGATGTACAGCGAATAAGTTTAAAGACTTTGCTTCTAGAAAAAAATTGTGTATATACTTCTTGAACAATCTTGAACGTGGGATCGTCTGTGAAGATAGCATTAGTTTTGTTGGGAGCCAGATACTTTTTTAGGAGCTCTGTGGTATTTTCGACATCAAAACTATTCATCTTGATGGTGCGACGCTGTTTGTTCTTGAAAGGGACTTCCACTGTGGTAGATGGGGGACCAGTGTTAATTTTAAAAATAATTTGGATACTGAATTCATTCAAGGGGCGCTCGGAGATGTAAATGTGATCGTCCATGTTTTCGGCGGCTGAGTGGATTGTTGCACATGTAGAACTTATATCCTGATTGTTTGTGTCGTGCAGGTTGGTTTTAATATTTGCGGGGTCAGATATTTTGATCCGACTAAGTGCATCTGCATTAGAGTTTAGCTTCCCTTTTTTGTGTACCACCTTATAATCGAATTCCTCCAATCTCAGTTTCCACCGTATTAGCTTGGAATTTGGATCTTTTAGGCTCATGAGCCAAGTGAGAGGTTTGTGATCGGTAACTATCTGGAATTGATGACCAAAGAGGTATGGGCGGAAATACTTTGTGGCCCAATCTATGGCAAGTAGTTCCTTTTCGGTTGTAGAATAGTTAATTTCAGTGTCCGTCAGAGTTCTGCTAGCGTAGCAGACCGGCTTGTCAGACCCAATTGGACCCTGGGATAATACAGCGCCGATCGCGAAGTTGCTTGCGTCGGTTGTTAGGACAAACGGTTTGGAGAATGGGTTCGTTTACCAGCAGTTGTTTACAAAGCTCGAAGGTCCTTATATATTCCTCATTAAGATCGATGGTGTTGCCTTTCTTTAAACAATTTGTCAGGGGTTTTGTAAGGTGGGCAAAATTTTTGATGAACTTACGGTAGTAACCAAGCAATCCCAAGAATGCCTTGATTTCTGTCTTGGTTTTAGGAGTGGGGTACTCAGTGATAGCTCTAATCTTTTCTGGATTTGGTTTTACTCCCTCATTTGTGACAATGTGGCCAAGGAAATTTACCTCCTTCTTCAAAAATTCAGACTTGTCCAATTGAACTTTAAAGTTTGCTTCTCTTAGTTTTCCGAACACTTTCTTCAGGTTTTCCATGTGCTCTTGAAGCGATGTTGAGAAAACAATAATGTCGTCGAGATATACAAGACAAATTTTCCCTTGTAAATCCTTCAGAACGTTATCCATTACTCTGTGAAACGTCGCAGGGGCGTTTTTTAACCCGAAAGGCATACGAACGAATTCGTAGTGCCCATTTTCTACAGTGAATGCTGTTTTGCATATGTCTTGTGAGTTCACTTCGATTTGGTGGAATCCACTTGCCAAATCGATGGTTTAAAAATATAAACATTTTCCTAATTTGTCCAGGATGTCGTTAATGTTGGGGATGGGGTATTTGTCGCTTATGGTCTTTTCGTTAAGCTTTCGGTAATCGATTACCAATCGCCACTTTTGTTTTCCGCTTGCATCTCTCTTTTTTGGGACAATCCAAATCGGAGAGCTCCAAGGTGAAAAACTAGATTTTATTATTCCTTGCTCTAACATTTCCTGGATTTGCGTTTGAACCTCCCTTTTATGGACGTACGGGTACCTATATGATCTCGTGTAGATAGGTATGTCGTCTGTTGTCCGGATGCGATGCTTGATGTTGTTTGTAAACGTGAGATTATCTCCTGCTTTGAAGAAAATATCTTCATACTCCTTACATAATTCAAGGATTTTTCCTTTTTCTTCTGTATTTAAGTGAGAGGTTCGAATGAGATTATTTATGTCGCAATGGTTTATGGGGTCTGAGTGCTCGGTAGAAATATTAAAATTGTTTATTTCGCAAAGATCCGTTGTATTGAATTTGTGGACATTAAGTGTTTGATCTAAATACAAAATTTCATCCCGGTTCGAATTATTAATTACCTCAATTATACTAAACCAATTTTTAGCGTAATAAATACCTTCGGATGCTACTAGACTTTGCGATATTATGGTTTTGGGAAGGTATATCTCCCCATTTTCAATATCCACAGGTAGTTTTGCTAAGGACTTTGAGTTAGCTGGGACGGTATATCTAGCTGAGACGAAGTTAGGTTTGAAATTAAGCGGTATAACTGAACTTTTTGTGATAAGTGTTTTATTTCCCAGATCGACTTTGGCTGATAAATTAGATAATGCATCTAGTCCTAATAGACCATCAAAGTACTTGTGGAATTTGAAAATCAAAAATTGTTGGCTACCTGGTTGGTTGAATTCAATGAAGTTGGGTAGGGTGATTCACTTATGAAGTTTATGGTTATTAAAGATTGTTCTAATAGTCACAGGATCTATATTCTCTAGATCCTCCATGTGAACAAGGGTTAAGAAAGGATGCAGAAGCTCCTGTATCAATCAGGAATTTAAGTGGGCGACCAAATGGGGATGATATATTTATGTAGGGAAGGGTTGATCCGTGCTTATTAACATCTACGTATCCGATCGGGCCTTCGAGGCTGTTTGTGGAAAATTTAGATCCGCTATTTCATTTCCCTCGGTTTGTTCGGTTTGTTGGTCGAAGTATTGGTTTTGTGTTGGTTTGGATTGCTGATTAAAGTAGTTGTCTTGTATGGCGTCGTTTTCGTACATATAATAGGTGTCGAGATCTTGAAAATTGGTATTCAAATCTGGTTGGGGGTCTTCTGAAGAGTATATGTTAAATAATTCTTTTGATGTAAAGTTTGGAGGTCCTGCCGGCCGAAAGTGGTTATTCTGCTCATGTTGGTGTTGTCGTGAATTTTGTGTTTGTCTGGTGTTAGAGGAACCTAACTCCATTGGTTCGGGCTTAGGTTGTGGTCGATGAGGTACTTGTTGCCAATTAAGTGGTTGTTGCCAATTAGGTGCCCTAATAGGGAAAATATTTGCACTTTTTTGGAATGGTTGATCGGTTTGTACATTTGACATTGTTTTATTACTGAAATTCGGCATTCTAATTGTATTAGCAGAAATGTTGGAAAAAGGATTTGGTCTATTATTTTCGGGTATGCTGAAGGGGTATTTGCTAAATGGGTGAGTATTGGGGCCATTTGTTCTCACTGGTAGGCCATTGTTCGGTTTAAATATTATGGGATTGCGCACAGAGTTTTCGTATCTAGTATAAGATATGTTTTGCTCCTTAATGCAATAAGCGAACGCCGTCGCCAAATTTTCCGGTTTCATTGCTCGTATTATCGCACCAAGGGGCTCCCTTAAGCCTGAAAGAAATGCATTTAAACACATTTCGTTGTATAAATTACGTTTCGCCGTGATTACATTGGAGTCCTTCTCATGGATTTGAACGTAATTTAGAATAGTTGCCGATATTTCGATGACCTCACTGTGAAACCTTTCGATTGTTCTATTTCCCTGCTTTAGACTGTATATGTCCCGTATAAGCGAAGTCTCGTTTCTTTTACCCGCATAGTGCAATATCAGGTTTTGCTTTATTTGAGCCCATTCTAGAGGGGTCCCATACATATTTAATACTTCGTTTGCCGGTCCATCTATCTTGTTGCGTATGGCCCGAAGTAAGAGGTTGCCGTATGCGGTACATTCCGTGCAGGAAATTAATGACCGAATTTCCTCAACATTGTTAAGGAATTCAAACAAAAGTTTAGGATTCCCGTCATATTTTGGCAAATCCTTTATGGCGTCCGGCACACGTAAGGCATTTGCAATGTCCGCTGGCGTAATTACCGCACTGTTTTCTGCAGGCATACTTAAACACAAATGATTCAAAGATTTTTTCCACGACAACAAAAACGGCACAATTGCGAGAATTTATTCACACAATAAGACTTCCAACAAGTCGACAAATGGACACACTATTTCAATTTAGATAATTTAACCCCCTTTTTGTTTTTGTATTGTTTAGTAATTTCATGCAAAATTTCCAGATTATAGTATTTTTAAATATAATATTTAATTTGGATAAAAGGAAAAGTTAGGAAATGAAAAGGAAACAATATCCAACTTACATGAGATGTACAAAGCTTATTTTCAAAAGCTGCATCGATGATTTTCTCTGCCACTTTCCTTTTACGCAACACTCGATATTCTCTCGAGGTAAGTTTTGGTAACGATGTTCCTTCGTAAGCGTAGGTTTTGCGGCTTTTTAAATCTTCCGTAAACGTAGGTTTCACGGCTTTCCAGATTTCCGATATTCCCTCGAAAGTCACAATAACACACGATAAACCGTAGGTATTACTTTGTGACACTTGGAAAACCGAACCGTTGACTGCGCCAGTTATGGTATACAGGTCATAAGAGAAAAACAAGCTTTTAATCGTTAGATGTTCATTCCTCAGTAATTCACACAAGACTGAATTCATTTTATATTTTACAAAACTGGAATGAAATGCAATTTACAGAAAGAGTGCTTACTCTGCACACAAAAATGAAATTTTAGAATATGAAAATGAATATGTTTTACAAAACTGGAATGAAATGCAATTTACAGAAAGAGTGCTTACTCTGCACACAAAAATGAAATTTTAGACTATGAAAATGAATATGATGAATGAATATGATGGAATGTGGAAAATGAATATGATGCAAATGTACGTAGAATGTGGGAAAATACGAGTTTGCAGTCACGTGGACGTAACGTTGGACAATATGATGGATGTATGAAGAATGTGTGTTAGCGGTCACGTGGAGGTGACGTTAGACGTAAATCACGCAAGTCAGTCGTCCCAAGCAGGACAAAGCGGATGTTAATATTGTGGCAGCTTTTGCCGTCGGTTTCAAGTTTTTTTTTGTTGGAAGAAGAAAGAAAGTGAGAGACGACGAATTGAAAGGAAGAAACGATTTCAGAGTAGGAGACCAAGAATTTGCGGAGCTCCTTCGTGAATCATCTGGAGAGTTTGATAACTTCTGTCGGTTGAGCTTTATTGACTTTGAAATTTTGCTGTATAAAATTGCACCGATGATTTCTAAACAAGACACCAATTTTAGAGAAACTATTCCAGCTGAATTTCGCCTTCCATTGCTCCTAAGATGTTTAGCATCCGGTGATAGCTTCAGTAGTCTACACTATCTGTTTCAAGACTCCAAAGAAGCTATACCAGGAATCATACGGGACCTCTCAACGAAGTTTTAAAGGATTAAATAAAGGTAAACTAAATTCTTAAGTTATTTTTTTGCTGACATAACTATCAGAGTATCACAAGTTACATATAGCAATAGATAAATACAAAAATAAAGGTACTAAGGATGAGAAATAGAGACACTGTTCAAATTAAAACCGTAACTAATTAGTAATTGGTTCACTAGTCTCATTAGATTCAAATGAATCCGATAGTACTGTTTGTAGAATGTTTGATTTTGGAATCGTTTCGGTCATTGGTGAATTGTAGGATCGTACAGACGGAGGGTGGACTGAGTAGGTGTTTCCGGATTGCACGGGTGAAGGGTGAACAGAATAGTTGTTTGCGCACTATCTAAGCTTTTGTTAAATGAAATAATTGCGGGTTCTCCAATTATGTGAATACTATTTCTAAGGAAGAATGGACGGCACTTAACAGAGGATTACCTGGGTCTCCAACAGTCTTCAATGCTATCACAATCCACTCAATAATGCTTTCAATTTACTGAACACATGTACAGAATCACTGAGTATTCGTTATTAGAGGTTCGGGTAGTTCGCGTTTTCACTATTTGTATTTTCACTATTTACGTTTTCCGGAGTAATTTTATTTTTAGCGGGGCTCACGATTTTTGCTATTTTACGTTTTCCGGAGCCGATTCATTCGCGACGCACGCCATGCGTTTTCATGCTTGACTGACTTGAACTTTTTCACAGTCGAGGTCTAAAACCTTTGTCCGTTCAATGGTTTGATTGGATGTTGTTTCCAGCGGTGCTCCAATTTGCTCAGAGGGAAAATGAATATTTGGAAGGGAAAGGTAATAAATGGATATTTGGAAGGGAAAGGTAATAAATGGAGACCATTACTACGGCTTAAACAATAGTTGTTTCCAGATCGCACATGTGGATGTTGAACTGCGAATCGAACAGGTCGGTTTGATGCTCTAATATTTGTTTATTGGTTCTCAATATGAACTTAAAACACTTGAAGGTCGGTTTGGGACATGAATATTCATTTCTGACGGTAGTGTGGAATATGAAGTTGATGATGAAGGTGGTTTAGAATATGGGTTCGAATCTCGATAGCCTGCACTTAATTCTGTTTACAAATATGCCATCTATTTTGTACATATCGAATTTCCGTTCGTCTTTGGATAGTTCTTGTAGTTTTGTAGCCAAAAGCTTTGCGTGGAGATCGCAATCAACATTTTCTCTGGGTCCAGGATGAGACTGGCGTTGACCTAAAGCATTAGTCAGCTGACGAATGCTGTAGCCGCTTGCTGCTCAGCTGTATCAAGTGCAGAGCAACCCCGGGTTTTTCCGCCGAAGTCGACCGCGTTTTTTCAGCTGAAGTTGATAATAATGGTAATTTTTCCATCCCTACAATTGCAGCTGTTTCATCTTAAAAATTTTCAAATAGGTCGCCTGATGTTTCATCTCCGGAAGATTCTTTTGCTATTTGTGAAGCTGATGCTCCCTGAAAGAAATTTATTTTTATTTCTTTATTACTAACATCTGCAATTTCTATTTCAGATGCCCACAACAGCGGAAGGTTGGTTAGCTATAGAGAAAGGATTTAGCAGAAAATTCCCACATTATGTTGGTTCAATAGATGGAAAACACATCATAATTGAAACCCCATTTCATAGTAGAACCGGGTATTAAGACTTTCAGCACTGTTCTGATGGCACTTGTGGAAAGAAATTATAAATTTATATTTGCTGACATAGGAAATCAAGGAAGAATAAGTGATGGTGGTGTGTTTAATAATTCATTATTATGCAAAAAAATCATCAGAAATGAATGAAATTCACCCTCTTCCCGGATCAAATGTTGATGTGCCATACGTCTTTATAAGTGATGGTGCTTTTGCACTCAGTACACATGTCATGAAACCATACTCTGGCAATCAGGATTCAGCTTCACCAAAAAAAAAATTGAATAGGTGTCTGTCCAGATCCCGGGTCGTGGTGGAAAATACATTTCGAGTTTTAACTGCAGTGCTTAGAATATTCCGAAGATCATTCGATTTACATCCAGATATTGTGTCAGAATTGACAATGACATGTGTACTTTACATAATTTTCTCAGGAATAGTGAAAATTCTGCAGCAAGATGTACTCCTCCAGGAACGTGTAAGACTTGGTATTATCACACATTGTATGACTAACAAAAGAATAAATCGTTGGTTTAAGTTAATAATAGTTCTTTTTTTTTGGATTTGCATTGATATTTATATTTCAATCAATATTGAAAACGATTTCAATCGATCATTTTATTTTTTAACACAACTTAAAACTAATTCAAGTGTGAATCATGTCATGGGGCACTTACACACGTGACCCTACAAGCAAGACCCCCGTGAGTTAAATGTAACATTTATCACGCCAACCAGACTGAAGAAAAATTTGTAACGTAATTTTTTTTGGAATCAAGTATTTTGGATTGTAATTTCTTGGTACATGTAACGACTAGACCAGACTACGACCTAGGATCTAGCAGGTACTATTCAGATATCCAATTAGTTAACGCTAGACGTGTTAAACGACGATTCGTCAATAACAAGCAAATTAAGTATCACCTGCTACGGAGACAATTTATCTACATGTGGAACTATCGTCGCAAATTGCATCACATTCAGAAGAAAATGATCTATTAGAAAATGCTTACGTTTTGCCATCACCACAGCATCAAGGAAGTGTCTCAAATCAACCACTCCGGGGAAAAAATTAACAGATATAGGCACAATGAGTACCAAACAAGTTAACACAACCAAACAAGGGCTTTGAACAAATCATCTTATGCGTAGCAGAAAAGGAAATCAATAATGCAACTCTACTAACGCGCACTCACTCATTGTGCATTTTGCACTTTATCAGTCAGACAGAGGCGTACATCACATTAAGGATCAGACACAGAAATTCTATAGAGATGTTTAAATAGCTGAGACATTTCAAACCTTTCCGAAGACATGCATTCTCGTATATGCGATGAAGGATCAAGCCTTCATGTACTTTTGTTTAAGTAAATGTAAAGAAATCAATTCAAGCAGCCGAGTTTAAAATCCCCATTTGTATGACCAGCTGGAAAGGTAAATTCGCAATGATAGATACTGAGTAACGCTTTTACTTTTTTATTTGGAACATTTTCCACGAAAGATGAAAAGCATATACATTAAATACAATTTGTCCAAAAGCATTGCCAGGCATCGATACTTTTACTCGATACACTTTTCCGTGAAATTTGATGCAAATCAAAGCGAAATTGCGACCTCCCTCGGCGCAGTGTCACTATTTTTGGTATATATGTATGTACGGGGCATATTATCTGGAGAAATTTATGTATCTATGATATGTTGGTGTGATGCTTATGATTCAAAAACACACTAAAACCTGTTCCAGGGTAACGTTATTTTTCTGCAACATTCCTGCGTGGAACGTTCCAATAGAAACATTTTTCACATCTTTACTTTACGCTTTATCTACATCCCATGATCAAATGCATTGCTTCCTTCATTTCAAGGAGAATGATCGCCATTATTATAAAACAAATACTCACTTGCTGCTCATTCATTCAATTATCCAAAAACTTCGACGTTATATTCTGCGAACAATACAAATGCCAAATTCTGACGCCATTTTTTCATTGAACGGACTGCCTATTTCTTTATAATGAGTATGCTCCAACAACCCACACGTTCCCGGACTCCTTCGACCGGATACAGTTATGATCGGTCGAAACTTCAGGACGACCTCTTAATTGGAACGCACTAAAGCTGGAATTCATATGAAACGAGTGTTGCTCACAAAACACATTGGAGATTCCATCACGTACCTCAATGATATCCAATTCAATGACGAGAAATACGACATCTGCGATTTTTATGTTACATTTCGACCATATGTAGGTGAATTGACAGTAATCAGTCCACAATTTATTAACCTTCAACCCTACAGGCACTTGTCGCAAATACCCATCGTGCATTTACTACAGTTTTAATTATTTAAAAAGAATCGTCGCTCCGAATATTTCGCTAATTTTACAATCTCAATTCACAGATGTATTCACTGATTCCTTTCACTAACGTGTGAAACCTCGCATAAATACAGTCACCGCATCCCTTTCAGTAGTACGTGCACTGCTAGTCTAAACCGTCACTCAAAAAAGTCAAGTCACCACACTGCCGACGTCAAGTGGCGGTTCAGTGGCAGAGATCTGTCATCTAACACTTACCAGTTGATCGCAATAATGTAGGGATGACAGATCTTTATCATGTACCGCTCTGTGGGATCGGAGGCTAGTATATAGGTCCTGAAAATAATTTGGTTTCGTGAATATGTTGTACGAAACCCTAAAAATGGTAACTGAAAATTCAATTAAAGTGGTCTTTATTTGGAAACACCCGTGCATATCAATGATGTGTTATTTTATTCGATTTATTAATCACGCAAGTTAAATATCTGCATATATTTTAGGATCCTATATTCTACTCAGCTTATTTTAAATTGCCCTAGTGAAACTGTTAACAAAGCAAGTACAATATTAAATTAATTAAATTATTATTTTAAATCGATATTACAGTGGAAGATTTTAGAAATCTGGAAGAACGTCTATTTTCCTAGCAAAGATTTTTTAAGGGGAATTTATACCTTATTTAAATACTGGGTTAACGGATTATTTTAAAGATTTGCTAGTAAATGTTTCTACACTTTGCACAGTTTCAAACGCAACATACAATTGCTACTCAACTTGTTTCTTTTAGTTGATAGTTTCAGATTAATATTTGATAAAATGTATTCTTTATTTCAACAATGTTCAACATAATATTATTGAATGATTAAAAGTATGTAATATTTGATACACATACTTATATCGACCAGAAAACTATAAATGGGCGTGATTTATTTACATTCTCTGCCAATTGCGAACCCAACAAAAATAAAATATCATAGTCGATTGCGTATTAAACTGCGAAATCAATGGAACACTAAAAACTTAGCCCTTAAACTAGCCGTCTTCAATTTATTATAGAAAAAGAGCAGTGGGAATGCAGATAGGTAAATATTTGATAGCATTATTTTAACTGGGGCTTTTCAGACGGGATTGTTTGCTGTGAGAATCTGATTTTTAGAGTGATGGACGTAATTGGAGGCATCTTTTCGCCCATTTATTCAAAATTAGGAAAGCAGTGAAAGAGCATTAGGATGAAGTGGAGATTCTTCGTAGTGCGGGAAGGAGATGATACGAAGACAAAACTGTATATGAAAGTATCATGCTCAATGATGGCGAGTATGGTACTGACTATGAGGCAGCCATTGTTACTGCACTATTTCCCTACCCTCGACCATAAACTAATCACATTTCTCCCAATGAAACACCACTTTTAGTTTTACAAAAAAAAAGTATAAGTCAACCAAATAAACTTATAAATTTCTCACATGTTTTTATTTCTCTAATGTAGTATCTCGCTTTCAACTTAGACAGTAGTCCTTTACGTTTTACATATGTAGATCGCTACGCTTGAAAGGTTTTCAAACATTTTCCGACACGCTGCCACTCGTCACTGCAGA